>JAWDGP010003058.1:415000-740000 GCA_033675545.1 Elysia crispata | reverse complement strand
GTCTGATCTATCGCTTTGAGTGCATAATACGTCGAGAATGATAACGTGAAATGGTGGAACTGTGAATATTGGCTGATTAGCGCATGAAGGCAATGTGAACTTTTCTTTACTCTGCGTTTGTCATGCAAATAAAATTAGCTCTATGGTAATCACTGGTAGTATAAATCTTAAAGCTGCTAAGTGCTTTATCTGAACTTCGATTATCTATCGGCTTCGTGTCCCATATTAAAAATATAACATGATATATGAAGCAGCATCTGGAGGAAAACTGTATTTGTGTATCGAAACGAGGCGAAAATCAAGATAAAGATTTTGACGTGTTAAAGACTCTTTCATATCTATCTTGTGAGGTCGAGAGATATTCCATCGTCAAGTCGGTGAACTATCTTCGAGACGAGCGCGTACATCAGAGGTCAGTTTTCACCATGTCTAAGATGGTTTACGGTAAACCTTTTACCCCTAGTGTAATTGAATATTGTCTGGAGAGAAAACCACATTATTTTCGGGGAAAACCTTTTTTAAATGAAGATAAATCGGCTGTAATTTTATCAATTAAAACATTTCTAGCCCCCTTAAGCCCCTAAGGATGATCCACTTTTTAAATATTCTGATTGAATTTAATTGTTCTAGTGCATTTTTATAGTGAAAAAGGTTTGTGGATAGCAGCATTGCTGAGATGTTGACAAGTTAAAAGTAAAATTCCTATTCGAAAGCCTAAAAATTGATCCATGCATAATTTTACACCAGACCGACAAAATGAAACTGTGGCGATGAAATGGTGCATGGATAATAAAATGATAAAGCACAGAATATCTTACGGGCTGATAAATTTGCCAATTTCTCGTCAAATTTGAAAATTGAAATATTTGATATATGTAGAGTATTTTTTAAAAGTAAATTCGATTAAGAAATGGATAAGTTTGGTACAAAGTCTTAATTTCTTTGCAAAAGAATGAGGATGAATGAATTTGGACTTTGGTACGGTAACTTTTTAATAATTATCTTCTGATCTGCCTGTTTTTGTGAGAGCGCACTTTGTTTTCTTTTTACTATTTGTTGTCAAATATTTCTTATTTGAAATATGGTTTTACTCTCATTACTGTCATTTCTGAGAACCTTTCCGTTCCTGTTAATGAGAATAATATATGAAATTCGCAGCAATACATAATTTATAATACCGATAAAAATTTCTAATGAAAAGTTTAGGAAAGGAATAAAAGAGCAGTGTATTACGAGGGCAGCAAGAGGAATTTTGTTCTAAATGAATTTCTTTTAAAATTCATGCCGCAGTCTGTTCATGGTATTGCGAATATTGGAGTCATGAGAAATGTTTCTCGCATTAAAAGCGTCAATGCTTTTTTATGACTATTCCATAACGTTTGTCCTTATGTCATAACCTTTTTTTATATAAATTACTGACAGCTGCATGTAACAATTAGGCTTAATCTGCTTATGAACTCGCAGTAGAGATATGAAAAGTTAAAAATTGCTCAAAATTTCCTAGCCATAAGGTAGGCTATAATAAAACTAGAGGGTCGTTGAGGCAGGTGGAAAAAGTGTTAATTATTTATAGGCCTAAAAACTACAATCTTACAATCTCAGGCATCCAAGAGGCAAAATGGCAAGATGCTTGAAACTATCTCCGAACTATTATTGTCAGGGGAAATAACTACACCTGTCCCTTGTCGGTTTTTACCTTTTAATTGTGTGGCTCAATGGCTAAAATATTTAAAACAATTTCTCTAAAAAAAGTACTTTATTTCTTTTTAACTTCCTCTTCAAAGTCAGGAGAATTACAGGGACCACACTGGGGGTGGGGAAACGGATGACTGGCCACCCGAAGCTTGGAGAACAGTGAGTATAATTATTGGCACATTTAGCGTCTCTCATGTCATCATCACAAACATAGGCAGGCTTCAGCAACTTTCGCGAAGGGTGGAGCTGGCCGATGAAAGTATTCCTGCCTCTCCTTTGAATATTGAATTTGATATTTCCCGACGCTGTTCAATGTTGGCTCCAGCAGGCAATGTTGCGGATCGCTGCTATTCCACCCACCTCGTCACCAAAAGTTCGAAAAAAATCTTTGATCTGAATGGCAGTGAACGTGAAAAGAAAACGCTTGTTAATTAGTCAAAAAGAGAGAAAAAAAACAAGCGACCAACTGCTCAAACTGGTGTACTGACAGCTTCGCTTAGACTTCATGACCTGGAAGATTTTTGCTAAATAATAAGCTTTGTACTGATTAGAATTTGGTATATCAAAGTATTAACTGTAGGAAGAAGCGAAGCTAACAGGTTTTAGAGTAACTGTGACAATAATGATTTTGTGCAATGAAAAACCATTAAACTTTAAATTAATTTCGATTTCAGTGGCTTAAAAAAACATGAAAAAATGTGTTTTATGTTGATTGGATTCCCTATACCTTTTTTTTTTTTTTTATTTCGATCACTCCCAGTCGAACATGGACCCTGAATACATTTTTCTATTTCCTTCACGTTTAATTGACCCTGTTTCTTCTATTTGCTCGTTTATAATCTCTCTTGCCACTCCCCTGTCCTCTCTCTCTCTCTCTCTCTCTCTCTCTCTCTCTCTCTCTCTCTCTCTCTCTCTCTCTCTCTCTCTCTCTCTCTCTCTCTCTCTCTCTGTCTCTCTGTCTCTGTCTGTCTGTCTGCTGTCTGTCTGTCTGTCTGTCTGTCTGTCTGTCTCTCTCTCTCTCTCTCTCTCTCTCTCTCTCTCTCTCTCTCTCTCTCTCTCTCTTTCTCTCTTTGTCTTTGTCTGTCTGTCTCTGTCTCTGTCTCTGTCTCTGTCTCTCTCTCTCTCTCTCTCTCTCTCTCTCTCTCTCTCTCTCTCTCTCTCTCTCTCTCTCTCTCTTTCTCTTAAACTCTGCATCTAAAGATCTATAGCAGCATCAGTGTGCTTTTGGACCTTCTGTTCAATAAATGCTCATGTATATTTTTGCCCCTTGATCCACTCAATATGTTCTTCCTTTTGTACCTTTTACTGCCATTTTTTTTTCTCAAAAGTTTTAGAATAATGCATTATTTTCTCTTTATGACTGCGATAATTTTTCCCATTCTCCACATCTTTAAAAAACTTATAGAGCGATCTTCTCCTTTTTCATTGCTTTTTTTTTCCCTCTGTCTATCTTTTCAGAGCTCCGAATGGATTAAAAAAAAAAGAGAATCGGCAGACCACATAAAGGATAAAGATGGTTTCTAACTGTTTCATGTCTTGTAAAACTGGTCTTGCACGAGGGGAGTAAAATGTCTAGCATCACTGGACTGTGACCTGGCGTAAATCTGTGTTCTGAGACCCCCGTCGACGAGTTACCGACCCTGAAAACAGATGGCACTTTCAGCGCCAGTCATCCCTGACTCCTCCCCAGCTTGGCGGGCAGCGAAGGGGCGGAGCGAGATCCTTTTGTTTCTAAGGATTTTCGCACATCATTGTTGTACAGCCATAATCTGTTCACTTACTGGTCCTGTTAATTTCACGGGTAATAAGAATCATGATACATCCCTCCATGAAAGATATGGGATAGTTTAATGGTCTTTCATTGTTTTCCTGTTGTTATCAAAGCTTCCTCCTTTTTTACCATTTAGTATTAAGCATTAGAAAAGACACTTTGACTCTTGAATAGAATAAGATATATCTTTGTCCCGTTCAATAAATTAGCATAATTACGTGTAATTAATACGGCTGAAAGTGTGACTTTGCCTTTATTTAAAAATTGCATTTTTGACATAGCATCATTCATTCTTTTATTTTCAAGGCGTACAAAAATAAAGTTTAGCAGATATAATTCGATCTTACATTATTTTGGGAACTAAGTTTTAGTTGATGACAAATTAAAGATTTCTTATGTAAGCTGTGCAAGTCTTTTTTATGAATTGGGCTTATTTTTTTTTTTTTTTAATAAATGAGCATTATCTGTACCGATAATTTCAGTTTTTAGACATCGTTTAGATGAGGCATGTTTATCATATCAGATCTGAATTTATGAAATCATCTTTAACTCTAACTTCTTTTAAAATGATATTTGAACCGCATTTTGCCAATTTTTCATCATCTTTATTTAGTTATGTACAACTTGTGGAACAATACTTATTTTAGATTCAACCTCAAGACAGCTTTTATATCATTTACTTATCCCACTGGTTTTACGGTACATTTGCACGCTTTCTGATCATTTGAGCTATAATTAGCTATGTGAATGTCTATTACAACTACTATTTTTAATACAATTTAACCAACTTTGCCTGTTTTATCATCACCAAGATATTTGATGCACGTAATGCTTTTTTATTGCAATAATTACGTCTTGATAAACTTGTGATTGAATGCTTATATCAAATACTTTTTGAGTTTCTATGCTTGTACATATTTTTATCCAATTTTATTGTAATGTTATGGGCGTGTGCATGATTTGGTTAATCTTAGAATATTACGTCTGCAGAGTGACTTGGACCAATAAAAAGGAGGTCACTATATAAATGCCCTATTAGATGTTATATTTTTAACTTATGTTTGTTTTACATGATCACTTTGGTGTGATCAAGATGGATTTGCAAATGTCCTTTTGATTGAATAACTTTCAAGAAGTTTAATAAAACACAAGGATCAGCCCAACCAGGGAGAAAATATTCAATACAGAGAGTAAATTATCTTTGATACATACAATACACTCACCGTGATTTGACTCATAATATTATGTTCGAATTAAAGTCTCTGATGAAAGCTTTTTCTGTCCCACGAACAAATCTAAAGATTATATTACCTCAGTATTATTAGGAAACCTGGTTCTATTTCCAGCTATATGTTTTATGTTTTCTTTCATATACGTTTTTTGTTTAAGTAATTCGACTTTAAGTCCATTCAGATTTACAAAAGAAAAAACAGCTCTTGAAAGTGTTCTTCAAATCATAAAGAATCTTACATTTCATCAGATAATTTTGGCAATATTTATAAGTCGCATATTCATACCGTTTAATGGCAAGATAACGACATCTGACTCATTTAGTTCGTTGTTAGACATATGTTACTTTATCTTTAAAGTCGAGAGGACACAATATTTTGATCACATTGCTTTCATTACTGCTCCCCATAATTTCAATTGAAGGGGAACTTAAAAGAAATGATACAAATAAAACAAACATCATGCCTTTTCGCAATAAAAATATTCACTCATTATCTTGGAGATGCTAAAGTAAAATTAGAATGCGAGATTATTAAGAACAAAATTTTTTATGTTTTATTTTTTTTAATTAAGATTTAATATAAACGGTATTTTCTGTAACGGCGAGAGAAAGAGAGAAGTAAGAAAAGTCTCAGTTTTTATGCTTTAACATTAAAGCGTTGTGTTTACCATGAAAATGTTATACTTCCATCAATTATTTGTAATTAAATGCTCTTCAGATCCTTCCAATCTGTACAAGACGTAACTGCTAATGCAGCATGAAAACATCGGGAGTATGAGAAAGGCGCCCTGTTCAACATAGGGTGCCAAAAGCTTTTATGAAAAAATGTTTTGTTTTTGTTTTAGAAGGTCTGAAAGAGGTTGAACAAGTAATGTTCCTGGCGGGGTGCCATAACTTTCACTTCTTTCAGCCTTTCTTTGCTCCGGCCCTCTCGTTCGCGAGCACTCATGTGACAACATTGAATGATCTCTCCGTCGTCTCTCAGAAACTGCTACTTTTAAAACTGGACAGATGTTAGTGGATACACCTGGTTTGGTTTGTCCACCAGAGTGCCTCACTCAATAGAAAAGAACAGCATTCTTTTGTTATTTCTTTCTCGTATACACGAAAACCTGTTATTCAGACAACACACACGAAGAAAGTTATGTATTTTTCATCACACTGAAGGAAACTTCAACTTATTATACTCGACGTTGTAATTATTCTAAGGATTGAGCCATAAAATGACATGTTGTCGTCAAAGGCATATCTCAATCATGTGTTAAAAGGGTTAGCTGATATTTTAGAATCTTTGCTTCCCGCTACTTCTAATTTTTCATTCCCATTACCAGTTGTAGCAGTTCTAAAATGTTTAAGGTCCATTTACTGCTGCACTTTGAATGAAATCTTTTATGTAAAACGTTTCTTACTTTATGACGTCAATATTTATTTTTGTATGCCTCTGCAGCGATATTTTTAAGGACTTTTCTTTTTTTTTTCTCGTCGATTTCACCACATGTTAGATTTTTAAATTTCGAAATAGCAATTAGATTAACAATGCAGACCACGGAGGTAAATTGAAGCTCTTATCAGATGCCTGCGCTGCCGCTATCAGGCCTGTCTGAATTATTGAAAGATGTTCACTTGTAAGTGGGGGTTAAGACTCGTGTCCCCATCTTGTCTCGAGTTGACTAGCCTGGAGTAAGACAAAGTCCCTAGGGGCGTCGATTCCTTAGCACGCCCACTTTAGACCAACATTAACCCTTGAGCTGGAACTACAATTCATGTGTTGACGTGCAGTGTGAAGTATGTCTGACTGTTGCCCAGTTTACGTTAGAAGGTGATCTTAGGGCTTTTGGTATTTGAAAAGGATATTAAAAATTAAATCGGTTGATTTATCAGGCATTACTTCATGCCCGGTCTCCGTGGTGATCTTTTGGTTTCTGAGATTAAGAGAAGATGGCAAGAGCTTCGGCTTTCTTAACTGATTGGTTAGCAAATAGACAGCGTCCATTTTAGCTTTAACTGTTAAGATAGAATTTATGGTGTTTGACAATGGTGGCAGGAGCCACAGGGATGTAGAAATCATGGCAAGCTTTGCCTCTACTCACGAATGCCACATGAGATCTTTGTCTTTTAGATTTATTCTTAATTATTATAGACTCTTAAAGAATTAGAAATGTTGAGGTGATTGAATCATGTAGCGGAGAGACTAAGTTGTTTAATAATTGGTAGTTTCTTTTCAGATACTACATTAGTGTAGGTTATTATAGAACATTGTCCTGCGGCAACCTTCCAAGACGCATTGCATCTTTTATAATTGTAAAAAATTTGTGAATGTAAATGATATCCATTACAGAAATTTAACTAACTCTCTCTATCTCTCTCTCTCTCTCTCTCTCTCTCTCTCTCTCTCTCTCTCTCTCTCTCTCTCTCTCTCCCTCTCTCTCTTTTCCCAATTAATTTAATTTAAAAAGTATATCTCTACCCTATATTTTACATTTTCAGTTTCTTTGCAACACAAGGGTTAAGGGACACTTTATTTTATACCTGTTCAGTTTTTCTTTGAATCTCCAAGTCTCTATTTTAAAGGTTGTAGCTCTCGTGTAGACCTTTGTATAATTGATCGCCCCAGAGAAAATAGGAAGTTGGCACGCAAAGATTCCTATTATTTCCCCATTCTTCATCAGATTCGACGATGACAGTTTCAAAGTGGTCTTTGAAGCATGTCCGACACTGTCCGTCAACCTCAAGTAAAAACTGATTTTGGATCTGCCGCAGGACTTCATGGAAAAAAACACAAATAGAGAATCACTTGAAAATTATTTTACTTTGACTGTCAGATAATTGGTGGACATTTTCTATTTGCATGTATATGGTTCTGAGTTTTTCTTGTTAATTATCATTGTCTTTTTAAACTATCCTAGAGAGGAATATTTATATTAAATAGTGTAAAGTCTAAAATAATTTAGTTCCAAATTTTCTATCAATAAAACCCACGAAATGTGAATGTTTGCAGCGATTTTGCCTTTGAAATATTCGTAACCAAGAAAAAATAATTTCTGATAGTTACATAAAAAATCGCACTTCCATTCATAAAGGATTTACTTTTGTGTTCCTTTTACTTTTAACTTTTCAAAAGTAAAAGGAGAGAAAAAAAATACGTGAAAATGTCTCATTATCTTTGTCATATCAGTGTTAGAATTGAGAGATATGCCTTATAGTATAATATTAGACAGCCTTAACAATAAACACCATTATGGTTTTATTAAAGCGCAATCAGATATTAAACCAGAATCGCAGAAGCTTAAAACTAAAGTGTCGAGATTGTTGACACGTAAACATGCTCCGAGAGACCAATTAGGACTAAATGTTTGATGAAGGACTTGGCCCCCTCTAATTACAATTAGCTGCTCCCCGTGGTACTCAACTCCACACCCAGTGTTTTCAACCACAGCGTCTCTACCTCTCACTGTCACCCTTCACTGAGCTCTAAGACGGTCTTCGCTCCCTCAGAACAGACGTGTTGCATGGGATCGGCAATGTGACGTCAGCAACGAAGGACACTGTGCTCTACTAAACATCTTAAAATGTATGTCGACTGTGAAGCTAAGTCTTCAAGAAAGGACATCAGAACAACAATTCATTACTTTTTCCCCTTGTAACCTCTCAAGGTCCCTCTTTACTACTGTCTTGCTCACGTGCCTCTCTTGTTGGCAGGTTGTGCTATCACACTTCATTACTTTCCATCATTGTCCTATCAAACTGTTTTCTTTTGTCAGTGACCCCCTAGAACGTTTTACGAACTAAAATGTGACATTTTCGTAATATACACATGACTGACTTGTAGTCAGGGTTTATTTTGTTCCCAATTATACTGCTAACTCATTCGATCGTCTTTCCATATTAAAAATTGTTCTAACGATCAAAAGTAGCCGATTGCACGGAGCGTATAATAGACGTTTTTACAGGAAAGAATTCTTCGATTTTATATTACTTTCAATGCTATTTCTACTTTTAAAAATTTTTTTTAGATATAATATAACATAGCCAGAAAATTGCGTATCCTTTTCAAGGTATTATTACTTCATACTTGGTTCTATATAAAAACTTCCTCGGCAAAAAACACCTAAAGACAACAAAAAAGAGCTGTGACGGGCATCCATAGTTTGTGAAAATCAACTATCCGTGAAAGCGGTTGACTTTTCCAGTACTCTTGGCGTCCATTGCCCTTTTCTTGGTTTTGGTAGATAAAAGATAAATATGAAATTATTGTTGATACTAAAACATCAGAGAACAATAGAGCCAGCACACATCATCTTTGATGTGCCGCAACTTCTCCGTCAAGATGAAAGTTTCAATCACATCACATTGAGCTTTTTTAAAGCAAGATTGGTCTTAATGATTACGCCTTCTTTTTACAGTAAGAACACACTTGCCCTTAAGGAAATATAGAGTGTCTACAATTATTAAGAGTAGTAATTGTGAATTGTAACGGATGATTTACTTTATGATGAAAAGATGAAATTTCATAAACATCTTAATACAATCTTACATCGTTGGAGCTGAAAACATTTGCATTATTAATTTTGTTTTTAATTATTTACAGTAAAGTGTGTTTCCGTTTAATGTATCACACTTTGTGAACTCGAATTTGTCATGCTTATTAAATCACAAAACCTTGCCTATATTGAAAGACAAACTTAATATATCTCATTTTATCTTACCTCATCTTAAAACAAGAGATGTGCACTGGAGATAACCATTTTCAAGTGCTGAAAGCGAAATGTATTTGTTGATGTTAAACTCAGCAGTGACGGCAACATGACTCTTGTTTGGGACATGATTCCTGCCACACCAACTGGGTCTTGCTTGCAAGTCACTACGTCTTTTCCCAACGACTTCAAATTATTGTGAGGCAGCCAGTCCGAATCAGGGTCAACTCCTAATTTGTATACAACTGAGTCTTTGGTACGGTGTAAAAGAGAAACTTAACCTTTTTAAACGTGTGAAAAATATGATATTTTAACTTTGCTATGACCACGGCTATTTTATTTTAAATAATTTCAAAATGATCCCAAAACATTCAGTTTCAAAGTTAACTCATCTCTTGTTTAAAAGAGTTAGGAATGACTTGGAACTTATTACTCTCTATGTCTCAGTAATGTGTTGACGTGTGAAATGTGGATATCAAGTCTAAAAAGGCTCTGAGAGCCAATGAAATCTCCATCTATAGAGGCAGGAAAAGAAGAGGAAGAAAGATACTGATATAAAAAAAACAATGGTTGTCTTTCCATGCATTTCAGCATATTATCTTTGAGCCAGTCTCCCTGTCTGATTCACATTTACTCTAACTCATATATGCACGTGCTTATGTCTCCCCATCTTCCAATATCTAGCGACTTTCTTTTAAAAAGAAAAAAAAACAGAGACAACTTTCATTGCTTTCTTTGACTTCCATTGCTTTTCCTTTATCCGAAACATGATTCGCTCTTCCAGATTACTCTGTGAATTAGCTGTGGAAAGAGGAAGTTACTAGGAATTGATAATATATCCTTCTGCATAGCCCGCATCCTCCCAAGCACTGACACTAATACAGACAAGACGATGACACACTCGCTCCGCTAAGCGGCACGTTAAGACAGCGCTATGAAAAACGCTGTATTGAACTACCTTCCTGCTATTGTTTCCACAAAAATCTTATTGGAAGTGAGAAAAATCAGAGATCAAGCAAAGCCGCGTGAAAGTGTAAAATGAAAACTAGAATGACATTAGCTTTTTTATCTCGATTTTGATCTCGTCATTCAACTCCAGCCGTTGATGCTTTGTCTTATGACTGCCTTTTCAAGACCATAAACAAAAACAGAAAAGGCTGTTTATCTGTTTCAATAGGGAGTGAACCAGCCAGCAGTCGCCTTGCAGGGATTGCGCACAAATTGTCTTGACATAACTATAATAGAAAGACGTTTAAATCACAAATTCTATCTTTTTTTTTCGTTGGAACCGCAAATCATGATACAGACAGCGGTGACAGGTTTAGATTCGAGGGCTGTTTCCTTAGGGGAAAAAATGATTATAATTATCTTGATTCAATATTTGTGACAGTTATTTTCTTGATTGGTCGTCAGTCCCTCACAGAAAGTCAAGCTCAACTGCTCTCTGTATTTATTTTTCGAAATGTAAAGAATTTTTAAGCTAAGAAGCTATGTATGTTTTAATTTTTAAGCAGCACATAGGGGCAAGTAATCGAAAGGTGCCCTGAAGTAAATATGTTCAAATTAACCATTGTTGTTGGGTGTTTTTTTTTAATAATTGTACCCTGTATTTACTTTTCTTTTAATAAAGGGCAGCAATTTACACCTTGAGCAGGTTTGATCAAAGCCGTCTTCTATGAAATCTAGAAAATTACAGGGCATTTAGGCGGTTGCAGGGGAAGCAGACGTTTTAAGCACCTAATAACTTATATTATGTATATATACTAATAAATATATATATATATATATATATATATATATATATATATATATATAGTTTGAAGATCTTCTATATCTATATATATATATATATATATATATATATATATATATATGTATACAGATAGATATAATTAGAAGTGCCCTTGGTTCTTTTATTCCTTTCAGCTTGTAACCCCACGATTATTTTTACGTCCAAGATTTATTACTTCAGAGCTCTTTTCTCTTTTAAATTGTCTTATTTTTATCTCCTTTCCCACCTCCTCCTCTATCTCTCTCCACCTTTCTCTCTCTCTCTCTCTCTCTCTCTCTCTCTCTCTCTCTCTCTCTCTCTCTCTCTCTCTCTCTCTGTCTCTCTCTCTCTTTTCCTCTCTCTCTTCCTCTCTCTCTCACTCACTCTCTCTCAATCTCTCTCTCTCCCTCTCCATTCTCCCATTTTTGCCGCTACTTTTTAGTATGGAAATCAGAAATGCAAAGAAAAGTAGTTTGACGTCAAATTGTTTTGAAAATACAATGACTCCTAAAAATAGCCTCAGAATGGTCTTTAACAATTCTGTCCCCTGGGTCAGCGACCAGCAAAAACATCGTGACTATTGTCGCTGAGCACGACCGCCTCGAGGTGGCTCTTGCGACTGATGAGATGTAAAATGGTCAGAGAGTGATAGTGTCACCTGGCCACGGCTAGGGAGTTCCAGCAATGTATTACTACATGTTGGCTATGGCGCCTAAGTCAATCATTCAAAGTAATCTACGGGTCCATTTGTTGATTAAAATGTGTGGTTTGAAAGAGAAATAGAGAGCAAAATACTTTCAGATTCTCACTCATCAACCGCTTCTCTCTCCCAATCCCTGCTTGCTCACCCCCCCCCCCCCCCCCTCTTTTTTTTTTTCACCCACTTGTAGAGTTCAGAAAACGTGCGCATTTATTTAGTACGTTCTTATTTTTCTCCTATTTGCTTTTTGTGTGTGGTCCGAAGCGAAAGAATATATGAGGAGTACTAGGTGTGTGTGTGTGTGTGTGTGTTGGGGCTGAATGAAGCGCTAAGAGAATAATTCTTTAAAATAGAGATAAAGGTTTTATTCATTGATTGATTTATTTATTTATTGCCCTTCTTAAACCCAAATATTTCTCTTCGTTAACGTTATGTAAGTCAACCAAATTACTACACAGCTTAGAAAGTAAACCTGATTCAATTTCTTAATTGAACTACACCAATCAAATAAACAGATCATAAAAACAAATATCAGTTTCGTAAGCGTAAAATCTACATTTCGATTTCATCTAACTCTATTTATTAACTGCTGAAACCTAACTCTAATTCCTAACTGCTGAAATACACCGTGGCGTTCGACCCAGACCTGTGGGCATCGTCAGACCTCCAGCGTCCTCACCGCTGTTACCGCGCTACTCAACATCTGTCAACCTAACATATCGCCTCTGGTGCCATTCGCTTAAGTGAAAACAATAGCAATCTTCTAGTTATCATTATTAGAGCATTGTCCGGGTGGGATTTGCCACCACATAGTGTGGTATTGACATTCAGCCACGATTATTTGCTATAACTCACCTTTCCATCGCTTTAAAGACGTTTTTAGGTGAGAATCTGTTTTTCAGGGCTATAAACTACAATGTGGCGATGATTTATTCTATAATTACTTGGCAATATTCAGCAGCTCATAAAGTAATCTAAAGTCCTGGAACAGAGGTTTGATATTTATTGAAAACGCTGCAGGAATGATGGTTATAGCAAGGATTTTTTTTGCGTTAACAAGAAGGTTAGGGGTTTTTTCTCCAGATACCCTTTATTTAAATTAACGAATTGATTACAACTGCTTCGAAAAGTGGTAATTTGATTATATTATTTTATTTCACCTAACTTTTCCAGGAAATCATATATGCACACAAAGCAAAATCTGGAGGAGATGAAAGAGAAAGAAAATAAACAAGACATGAAAAAGAGTCTTTTTAGAAGTCTTTTTCCGTTTGCTATGAGGATAAAGCCTCTGCTTAAGGCGAAGGAGGGACCTATATTTTCTAAGAGATGAATAAAGGTAGATATTGGGTAGTCGAAGGAGGGACCTATATTTTCTAAGAGATGAATAAAGGTAGATATTGGGTAGTCGAAGGAGGGACCTATATTTTCTAAGAGATGAATAAAGGTAGATATTGGGTAGTCGAAGGAGGGACCTATATTTTCTAATAGATGAATAAAGGTAGATATTGGGTAGGCGAAGGAGGGTCCTATATTTTCTAAGGGATGAATAAAGGTAGATATTGGGTAGGCGAAGGAGGGACCTATATTTTCTAAGGGATGAATAAAGGTAGATATTGGGTAGGCGAAGGAGGGTCCTATATTTTCTAAGGGATGAATAAAGGTAGATATTGGGTAGGCGAAGGAGGGACCTATATTTTCAAAGGGATGAATAAAGGTAGATATTGGGTAGTCGAAGGAGGGACCTATATTTTCAAAGGGATGAATAAAGGTAGATATTGGGTAGTCGAAGGAGGGACCTATATTTTCTAAGAGATGAATAAAGGTAGATATTGGGTAGTCGAAGGAGGGACCTATATTTTCAAAGGGATGAATAAAGGTAGATATTGGGTAGGCGAAGGAGGGACCTATATTTTCAAAGGGATGAATAAAGGTAGATATTGGGTAGTCGAAGGAGGGACCTATATTTTCTAAGAGATGAATAAAGGTAGATATTGGGTAGTCGAAGGAGGGACCTATATTTTCTAAGAGATGAATAAAGGTAGATATTGGGTAGTCGAAGGAGGGACCTATATTTTCTAAGGGATGAATAAAGGTAGATATTGGGTAGGCGAAGGAGGGACCTATATTTTCAAAGGGATGAATAAAGGTAGATATTGGGTAGTCGAAGGAGGGACCTATATTTTCTAAGGGATGAATAAAGGTAGATATTGGGTAGTCGAAGGAGGGACCTATATTTTCTAAGGGATGAATAAAGGTAGATATTGGGTAGGCGAAGGAGGGGAGAGAAGCAGTTCTGAAAACAGACATACATTCAAATTAAACCCACCTCCCTCGTCACAGAGGTCTTATCTAATGAGAAAATTGGATTCCAATTAAAATCACGCATGATTTATTTGCTTTTGTTTATGACAAAGCATTTAGAGTTCTTTCCGGTACGGAATAAAAAAAAATCAACTCTTGTAACCATAAAGCGTATATAGGGATTTTATTTTTTTCACTCTTGTGTAATAAAATGTCAAAATAAAATACTTTTTTTCTCAATAGCTTTAAAGATAAGAAATGATTTAAGTGATGACAGTGGTTGTCTATAATGTGAGAGTAAGAGAACCCGCAGTACACTAAGTCTTGTTAGTTGGGGATGCTTTATAAATTAAGAGAATTTACTGCACGCTACTTCATTCAATAGCTGTAAAAGTGTTCAACAGTATGTATCATCGACTTATGACAATACAATTCAGGAACCCTTTAATTCGAAATCTAACGATCTAACAGATGGTTCAAACAATACAAAAAAAATTGCAGTACATTTTTTTTTTTTTTTTGAGCATATCATGAAGCTCAGTTTCAAGAACGAGCTGTGAAGCCGATTTTATCAAATTTTTGAACCTATTTATAATCAAATCCAAAACCCCAAAGCAGGATATTTTTATATTTAAGAACATAAGCTGTTTTAGGTAACTGTTCTAGGTGTTTGAGAATGAGGTAACTTCTTTAATTAAGAGAAATCTGATTTAAAGTAAAAATCTACTGACTTATGTGGCAAATTTACCGAAAACTGAAAAAACTGCCAGATTCGGTATTAAAATAGTCATTGGTGAACTTCACCATTTTTTTATGTTTAGTGAATCCATTGTTGGCTCTATATGATATATTTACACAAACTTGCATGAAAATAGCCTTTAATTACCTTTATATGATACTCCACTTTTTATATTAAACACGCTATAACAAATGGTTGAAGTTAATAATAAACAATATTTAGAAATATGGATCTATTTTGATTTCCAGGTACCAATGCATTTAAAGGAGCTTAAAAGCAAAATGAATGTTACGATGTTAAAAAAAATTGTTTTGCTTTTTTAGATTTATAATATGATTCTTTTACCATTAACCTTGTTTTGGGTAATTTATCTGCTTTCTTTTTTTTCACCATTGCTTTTTATTTTTTTTTAATTTAAACATTGTTCAGAATTTAGTCACTGCCGGCAGATTTCCTAACCAGATAACGGAGCTTAGGGTCATGCGTAATCCATGATTCGTGGAGAGAAAGAGGAAGAGAGAAAGAAGCGTGGAAATCTTTGAAGTGGCATCCTTATCTAGCCACCTACTGCGCTTTCGGTGGCGCACGGATAATTCATTAGGTCGACGGGTGATTGGAGAGAGTAGTAGCATATCCAACAACTCGTAAACAACTGGAGTTCAAGTACTCTGAAATGGAAGGACCGACACAGATAGGTAGGTAGATAAAAAAAAACGGGAAAAAAAGGGGGGGGGGAGAGAGAGAGAGAGAGAGAGAGAGAGAGAGAGAGAGAGAGAGAGAGAGAGAGAGAGAGAGAGAGAGAGAGAGAGAGGAAGTTTAAGAGGTAAAGATCCTGCAATAATAGGCGGAATGTTCTATCAAGGCTCTGTAAATTTAATTCAAAATCGATTCTTTCTTTTCTTTTTCTCCTACAGTAATTCCAATTGCCTACATGTTGCTGTGAATCTGCGCTATAAACTGTTTCTAACAGACTAGCTCTCTTCCAAGTCGAAAAGGACTGATATTAGGTAGGCAGATTGGAATGTGGAAAGAGGAGGCAAAGATAAATAAAGGAATAAATAAAAATCGATTAATATATTGGTTAGAAGATGATTTCATTGACAGATTAAAAGACAGTGTAAAGTGTAAACAGATGATAAATGGACATATTAATAAAGATATATAATAGTTAGATAAATACATAACCGGCCATATCGACAAACAGGTAGATAAATCGGTGAATTACATAATTCATGAATTCTTTCATTACCATTTCAGTTTTATGGAGTGTTCCTCAAATTGGTGGAGCGGAGAGGTTCAAGGCTAGACCATAATACTCTTAGTTAGAGGACATTCAAGTCTAGACAATCATACTCTTATTTTGACCAAGTTCAAGACTAGACTATCATAATTTTAATCTCATGCAGACTAGGTTCAAGGCTAAACCATCATACTCTTCGTTTGAGGAGGTTCAAAATTAGGCCATCATACACTTCTTTAGAGGAGGTTCAAAGCTAGACCATCATACTCTTAGTTAGAGTAGGTTCAAGACAAGAGCATTATCTAAGAGGAGTTTCAAGACTAGGCCAATACTCTCTCAATTAGACTAAGTTCAAGACTAGACCACATACTCTTAGCTAGAGGAGTTTCAAGACTAGGCCAATACTCTCTCAATTAGACTAAGTTCAAGACTAGACCACATACTCTTAGCTAGAGGAGTTTCAAGACTAGGCCAATACTCTCTCAATTAGACTAAGTTCAAGACTAGACCACATACTCTTAGCTAGAGGAGTTTCAAGACTAGGCCAATACTCTCTCAATTAGACTAAGTTCAAGACTAGACCACATACTCTTAGCTAGAGGAGTTTCAAGACTAGGCCTATACTCTCTCAATTAGACTAAGTTCAAGACTAGACCATCATACTCTTAGTTAGAGGAGGTTCAAGACTAGCTGGACTATCGTACTCCTGGTCCAAAAGGCAATCTTAAATAAGACGATCAACTTGAGCAAGAGAAAAAAAGAGAGAGAGAGAGAGAGAGAGAGAGAGAGAGAGAGAGAGAGAGAGAGAGAGAGAGAGAGAGAGAGAGATGGCAGTTTGAGAGCATATGTTATGCATTAAAAAAAAAGAAAGAAAGAACAATCGTTCGCACAAATCAGAACTAAGCTTGCAGAGTGTTTTTGCGCAATTCCTGTATAAATCATTGAAGCAAAGATCAACAAGAATTGAGATAAATTCCGTGTATTCGACGTTTGGAATTAAAGCAAATTCAAAAGCTGCAACTGTTGCCAAATTATCAATAATTAATTAATGCAATGAAAAAATCAAACAAAGTATTTTGATTTTCAATTAAGAAACCGTATAAAAAGCAGTTCCCTTTTGCTTTTCTGTCGTGATACAAAAATCAATTTTACGCCAAAAGAATCCATACTAATACCTTGTTTTAAAGGTAGCTTCATTGATGTTGGTCCTTAGTTTATTATTGAGAGACATGGCTAATATATCGTATTGTATCATCAGATCTATGGATTATTTAACTTAGTGCTTTGCATAACTTCCAGTCCGGCTCTTTGCATATCCCCCACACACACATACACCTTTTTTCATCTTTAATTTAAAAAAAAAAAAAAAAAGGAGCTGGGGGAGAAAAGAAAAGAAAGCGCCTGGGAAAAAAAAGAGATAAAAAAAAAAAAGAAGTTATCGCTCAATTTTTATTGCTCCACTCATCCTTGCCAACCATCACTCCCAGCCCTACTAAAGTCCTGCCTGCTCACACTGATAAGCCACCAACGATAGATGAGCAACGTTCCAGTAAAGAAAACAATCCCGCCTAGACAATCATAGATCTACTTAGAGTGAATTCATAGCGTTGTTTGTATACAAAAAGGACATGACAGAGTGGGGGGAAGTCTCGCGCCGACTTCTCGCGTCCGTGGATTCCTGGGAAGATTAGCGGAGAAATCCCCGGCCATATCGCTCCACATTCGTGTTATATCCTGCGCCTCGGCTACTGTTGTCTTCTAATTTTCCCCTCCGGAACCCTGAACATCGAGATAAGCAAGATTTCCCATGTCTAAACCGAGAGCAAGCTTACTTTGTCGAGCGGGTAAATTTAGAAAAGATCGTTCATTGCCTGTTTTCTAAGGACATTAGCGCCTGTTGAAGGCAGCGGTCTTTAGCACTATGGCAGACTTATACCTGCGTGGAAAGACAGAGATAAGATGGGAGATCTGAAACAGGGAATGAACGGGCCTCACGGAGAAAACAAGGATGCTATTTACCCGACCAGTCCAACTCTAATTCTAAGATGGGGTGAAAGATATTAGAATTTGCGACATAAGGCATTTTTACCCTCAACACGGGGATGCTTGTTTAGAAACGCAACACTCGCGAATATCAAGTAGTGTGGGACTTTCCGGATATTCTCTGTCACAACCGTCTAGTTAGATAAACAGAAAGTCTAGTTAAAACTTTATATTTTTTTAATGGACAGGAAGTACACATCAACCCTAAGGTTATTTCAGGAGACAGTTCGAAATACGAGAAAAAAAAAACAACTCTTAAATGTCTTAAGTTTCTTTTTGGACTTATTTTTCATAATCTAGTTTAATTTAAGCAATATTAAAACATGGGAAACATCATAGTTCCTTATACATTTTAGGTTAACACATTAAGTGTGCGTCAAGATATTTTTGCTTTTGTGTTACAATTGGGAGGTTAAGATCATGTTTTATTAACAGCGACTTTTTTTTATGAAAATTGGGTTGAAGATTCACTAAGAGATCCAACTTGCTCATCAGTGAGTGAACATTTCCACCTTATGCTCATGATAGCTTCTCGGAGTCCAGCCTACATTGAACGGCTCACGATGACAATGTCCTAATTATCACAGACCGAGGCTGGCAAAGGCTATTCTCAAGCTGCCTTCAGAACAAAAACAAAAAAAAAAACAGAAAAAAAAGGATAGCATTATGAGGATATCTCGTACTCGGTTTTCCCGTGATGTTAATTTTGGCTTTAAGTTTAAATGTAAAAGCTGGTTTATACAGTCCGTCAGGTTGAACGGCGAAATTAGAAGATTTTATAGGTCGAGATGATTGTGCAACAGGAAAGATGGAACAACTCCCGTGGCTATTTTTGTTTTAATGCTTTGTAGACACAAGAGAATCCTGGCGTGAGAGGTTTTAGATAGTGTCAAGTAAATCTCGAGAAGGCAAGGCGTAATGAAATGATAACAGAGTGAAAAGTAGAGGATGGTCGCTGTATAACAAAGTTGACTGTTATTATAAGCTAGTTAGTTGCGGAATGCCTTTCAGCCGTTTTTCTGACTGCTCCTAACGTAGAGATCAAGATGATTTGAGAACTCTTTAGCAAAGCATTTAGGAAACAAAGTATTTCAGCTTTGTCACGAATTTCCTGATAAACACGGAAATATCTTAGCAGTAGAGACAGTTGAGAGTTACACAAATTGTTTGAAATTTCGATTTTCTGATATCAAATATGAATCCAACTCTCAGTTAGGTTTTTTGTGCTTTTTTCAATTTACCGTCAAACCAAAAAGTTTTTATAATAAAGAATATTTTAATACATATTTTCCTAAAGCAGTTGAGTCTGGGGAGAAAAAGGTAAACAAGGAGAAGAACATAAAGCAAGCGATATTATCTGATTGGGGCCGACACGGCACCAAGACTGCTGGGGCTGACAGAGATTAATGCGCGCGACGTGAGGAAAACGGCTTCCCCTGCTGAGGGCAAAAACCGCCGCAAGATTGAAAAAAAAAAAGTCTCAAATTCACAGAATTAGCTGGGGAATGACTGGATTAGAGGGTATGTTTTTACTCGCCAACACATCTGAAACAATGGTTTCTCCCTCAAGAAAACGAACAGTTACTGAAGCTGGCAAGTTTTGTTTGCGTCATGAATGTGAGCTGTCATCAAGAACAGTTACTCTGGCAGATTCCATCTGCCCACTGGTGTCTACTGTCTGGAGCCCGCCAACCCCTGCCGCGCAAGAAGAGATATAACGTCGAAAGAGCGAGATGATTTGAATTGAAAAAAGATAAGGTACTTCAAATGTGAAAGGTGGTATTGAAATGAAAGCAGCTAACAAAATACTTTCTGTTATCAGCACAAGAAACAAAATACCTCAATTATTCATGAATTTTAACTGACAAGGAGTAAACTTGCTTGAGATGCTAATACCAATTTTCATCGTTGAAACAAATTTGATGAAAGCATTACATTGACGGAATTGTTGCTTTAATGGAAAAAACATTTCTTATCTGTTTGGTTTTTTACTAGCATTTTTATAAAAACCATTTTATTTTTTCATAATTTGTATTTTGATATATGGATTTATAATAACAATCTCTGTGGTAAATTTAATTTTATGCGTCGGGAAAGATTGCTAAACTACTTGTCGCACGAACCTGATATTAGATCCCTAAAAGATAACTTATAATATTTTTTTAATTGTAATATTTCCATGCATCTATTTTAATTTCTTTTCAAGATTCAAGATAGAATTGCCCTGTTATCAACAACGAGTAATTTATCATACTGTGAACACATTCTGCGGGTGTAATTATTTTTTATTTGCAGATCATTCTCAGTGGCACTCTGATGCTTATATCCCACCTTTCCCTCTCTTGCTCCCTCTCTCATTCTGTTTATCTGTCTCTGCCTCTCTGTCTATCTGTATCTATCTCTGTCTGTCTGTCTGTCTGTCCCTCTCTCTCTCTCTCTCTCTCTCTCTCTCTCTCTCTCTCTCTCTCTCTCTCTCTCTCTCTCTCTCTCTCTCTCTCCATTTTCTATCTCACCTTCTATCTTGAACTCGTTTCATTCTTTCTATATTTTTATAAGTTCTTCCTATACCTATATCCTTCCCCTCACTTTGTCTTTATAAACCTCTTTCTTGTTGTCTACCCCCTCCCCTCTTTCCACTCTTTTTACTTCTCTGCATCTGCTCTTCTTTCTTTTTTCTTTCTTGCCCTCTTGGCATCTATCTACTAGTGTGGTACATTTCAAATAACTCCATTCTTAGAGTTTTTCATGTCAAGGTTTAAAACATTATTTTTTGATTCTTGAATGGAGCGTTTTTCCCTTTTTTATTTTTAGGCACATTTATTCTTTTACTAAGCAAATGGATTAAACGTGTTGTTTTATGCTTCTGTCATTTCTTATGCTGTGTTAATGAATGTAGAAAAAAAATCTCTGTAATTGAAAAGATACACAGGGCATATTAACCAAGCAAAGTTTTCAGCTGTCGTGTTCAAGAAAATGGATTCTATCTTTTTTTGTGTGTAAGTGTTTGAGGTACATGTGGTTTTCTCATGCCATCACATTTTCCTTTGGGCGTGTCATTCCACACACGCTAATATTAAATAAGAAACACGCATGCATTAATTTGTCTTAATTCTGCTCATTGTATCTACCTGGAACTTTACTTTATTATCACTGAAAATAAATCTGTTGCCATGATGCACTAAAACATTGTTTAAGGCGCGGAATTTTATCTTGTTCTTTTTACTGTTTAAATAAAAAAAACTTCGTCTCGGTCTAGGGTGGGAATGACTTTATGAAGATTCACAACTTCTAACATCTTTCTGCGATAAGACCAGATTTGATATATTATCTCTTGTTGTTTTAAGGTAGATTATTATAACATTCAATGTCTAGATAATACACACAAATTTCATTTGTCTCAAATAAAAATGGCAGACGTTCTCTACTGATTAAAAATTAAATCTTGAATGTATAGATGCGAGGTTTGCTTTATCTCATGCCCTGTCTGTGTAGGATGAAGCCGTAAAGATGTACCTGTAATATCAATGACGAATAACTTTTTATATAGATTATACATTATTCATGATAATGCACGTGGTAATATAAGATATCCAGAGCAAGTAATGTCCTAAACCATAGCAAATCTTTGACTCATTTATGTGTTCACTCAGATTCATGATTGTCCTCCAGTCTCTGTGTCCGACTCTGGCAGCGAATAAAAAAAAAAAAAAAGAAATAATAGTTCCTTTGTGAGTAATCAGAGCGCTTATCGAAATAAGTCTTGGAGTTAATGTGGAGTCCATGGGTCCAAAATCTCACTTAAAATAGGGAAATATAATCACAACAGTTTCCCTAATTTTCAACCTTTTTATATTTTTATAATTGATGATACCAATTACTGTATACATGGCCCTCCCTGGCCACGCGGCTGGGCAAAGATCATTAATTACATGCACTGACCAACTGATCACCAACATTCAGCGAAACCTCAGGTGTGATGTGTTTGCGTATTGAGATAAAGAGAGATAGAGCTAGAGAGCGAACAGACGGGCCGCTGGAGGAATATGGGTAGAACGAAACATAGTAAAGTAAAAAAAAAGTATAATTATAAGCAACTTATTAGTCATGGAGGAGAAATAAAGTCGTTCTCCGGTCAAAAAAAGGATTAGGAAGAGAATGTTAACAGATTGATAGACAGGCATAAAGCTTGATTGGCCCAGTTGTATAAGGGACTCGAAGTTAGGGGGATCGTGAATAGTATAGGACCTTCATATCGACAGATGGAAATACCTCTCGTCAGTAAATAATTTCTTTGTTTTTAAATGAGATTGAAAAGAGGAAGGGGAAAGAAATTTTATTGCAGTATCATATTAAGATTATTTTCAATTGAACCAAAAGGATAAACCAACTACACGAGGCAAGTGAAAGATTGCAATGGAAGTTGTTTTTTTTAAAGTGGCAAATAACAGGTAAAGAACACAAAGTGACAGAACAATCAAGCAATAAAGGCGTTTAAGAAGGCATGTTCAAAGTTGTTAAGAAAGATGTAATTCTAGACTAGATACGCAATGTGCAAGCGTCTTTTGTGTAAACAAATAGCTATCAGAATGATTGTCTATAAAACATGGCAAAAAAATGGTTTTAAATTTGTTTTGTGGGGATTTAGAAATAAAGTATAAAAGTTGCAAAAGATCGCAACGGAGATACCTAGCAATGTTTGTGGAGAAGAGAAAATAGAAGAGATTGGCCAGGATATACAGGTAAAGCGATAAAGAAAAAGAGAAAACTCGATAGTTTGATAGTATCAGAGCGATACAAGACAGAAGGAGACAAGGTGATACTGACAGTAAATTAATATGGAGACATAGGCTAAAGGAGACAGGGGGATAGAATTATGGAAAGACCGACGACAAACAGATAAGAGGAGAGAGACAGGAGCGCAGAGACAGAGAGAAATAGGGGGAGTGAATTTCCAGACATCTAAATTCTAAAGAACTGGAGAGAAAGGAAAGGGGGTAGGAGGAGAGGTAAGTATTAATAGATATATACAGATAGTTGAAGAGTTAGCTAATCTTCAATAGAGAGAACCTACTGAATTCATTAAACATAAAGTATGTAGTAAGGTTTGGTATTTTTGACAACATCGCAGTTAGATATGGATTTATGTGACATTAAATAAGTAAAATACATTGGCATGGGCTAAATCATTTAATGTACTTTTATTTGAAAAACATTAAACTTCACAAAAAAAATTTGTTTCTGGCTAACTGTCTCAAGGAAGTCGCAGAGAGAAAACTACAGAACTCAATAGTCATACCAGAAGAGGCGGTATGCTGCTTTCTCCCCATTAAAAATTGCCCTCTTTATCAAATTTTATAGTAAATCTTTCTGAAGAGTGTTAACCGTTAGGTTTCGATAAGCAGTTGAATTTTCAGGCTATGCGTGCGAGTTGCGGTCCTAAAAGTTTAGATCTAATCGTCTCAAGAGGGTGCAGGATTAAAAAGAAAGACAATAGCGTTTCAAGAGTAAAAGTTGAAAGATTGCCTCTCATCATTTCATTGTTTAATCATTATTTTCTCAAGTTATTAGCATCATTGTTTTAAAGATGATCGCCATGATGAAAAGCAGCCGAATCCTATCATTGAGCAGAGTGCGAGAGTTCTGTTTCAAACTCGTCTGCATCATTTATGGCATTAATAGCATAGAGGGTAACTCCTTCACCATAAATAATGAAGAAAATATATTAGCATTACAACCATTTGTAAGCCACAGCAATTGACATAACATTATAAATGATGTAAAAGAAAAGCAAAAGTTACAGCTTCAATTGTTTGGGGTCTGCCGAGTCTCCCTCAGACTTTCTCTAAGAGATAAAAAAAAAGCTGCATTCTAATTAAAAACTCACAAGTTGGAACAAATAGATTTTATCAATCACAGAAGCAAGTGTTTAAAAAACTGATAGAAAAAAAAAAAGCTATAAAAGAGATGAAGATTAAAAACAATTGGGAACTAAAGCCAAGGATAAATAAATTAAATCGAACTCCATTAAACTGGCATAATAAGGAGAAAACAAGGACATAACACCATAATTAATCATATTGTACAAGAAAAAAAAAAAAAACGAAAGCAAAAGTTTTTCTTTCATGAATACGATATTCAAGTATTTTTATTTTGCCACTGAAAAATATTTTATCTTTTTCGGTAAAGAAAACAAAATCATAAATCATATCAATTTTTATGATAAAATCAATAAACATTTTCTCTATGAAAAATAGGCATTAAATACATTTTTATTGAAAACATCAACCACTAAAATTAGTCTTGTAACATCTAGCGTCAGTACAGAGTGACATCCTAAAGACAGTCTAAGGGCATAGAATTGTCATGTATGTGCGGATCCCTTTTGCACTGAGTTTCGTTAAGTTACGCGAAGTAACACCTGAAATATTGAATAATAATAACACAAAAAATGTTAATATCTCTCCAAAATTAAAGTCACGATGTTGAGGGCAAAACCTTTTCCGGTAATTTGTTTTTCAGATTTCTGTGGGAAAATCTATTTACACCTAATTTTACACGTTTTCCTTTACAAAAAAAATTCTTTAAATCGAAGAAAATAGTTGGACTTTCGTAAGATTTAGGCACAAAACTATAAACGTTATCACATAAGACGAATGGGGAGCTTTAAATTAATCTTGAATATTCATGTATCGCGTAGTGTACCAAAATTGTGCGATCAGTACTATAAGGTATGAGTCATCTGTACTATATACTAACGCTATCCCTTGGACAGGATGATGATCACACATTGGGGATTGTTTTTCTTTAAATCACTCAGTTGGTCTTTGGCGAGTGACAACATGAAAATAGTTTTATGTACTTTGTTGTTTCTAAACAGTCTTGATATCCAGGCGGTGGAGTTCACAGTCCTGTTCTATCAAAATTGTTAAAATGAAGAAGTGTTTTCCAGTAACGTCGCAAAATGCCTCGTAATATGATTAAGATGTTGTCACTAATAGTTATCATGTTGAGGAATATAGGAGGAAAAAGTTTATTCTTACTAGGAAAATAATGATCGACTGTAGAGAACCAGTAGCGATGTGTTGCTAGAAACACAGTACATGACTTTCCATACTGCACTGCCCGAAAGCACTATAATGTACATGAAGGTAGTACTAAAAAAAATCAATGCTTAAGATGGAATACATAAACATTAATCACTTATCCGACATTTTGAAAAATCTTAATTTCTATTGGACGGTGCAGACTAGAAGACTTCATCAACTGTTCCATGATCAATGTAATTTTTAAAACATAACAATTTGAGTCAAAGTCCATGTCAAGTGTGAAAAACACGCCTTTTCGAAACAATCAGAGAGTACATTCTTTATAAACACCTGAAAAAAAAATACATTTTCATTCACAACCATCAGTCCCTTGCCGGAATTACAGCTGTAATATTTAGCATATGCATAAGGGACGATTTCATTGCGAAACGTCTTAATTCATGAAAATTTTCCTTCACATTGTCAGATATATCATTTTAAGTGTATTGCACAGCTAAGAAGATTTAAACAACGAAAATGGACACACAATTGGTCTAAATTTAATAAGGAGGAACAATTTCTCATAAACTTCATTTTGCACAAGAATATCACTGGACTTTCCAACAGTTCTCAAAAACATGATTGTGAAAGTGATAGTCATGTGAGAGACAAACATGTTCGGCTTGTCTTGGTGCTGCTAGCACCGATATAAATTACGTTTTTGAGTATTAACAAGAAAGTCATAGAATCTGCGCTTTGTCTCAATTGACGTTTGCTTGTGCTCTTATAATCGGTTCAAAGACTCTTGTCCAGCTATAGGGAAAACATGTTGTTCATGAAACGTAAAAGCTAATACTTTTAGCACATCGATTCCTGCGTCATTATTTTACTTCAACATTTTAGACAATAGCCTTTGAAAGAAGTTTATTAAGTCTGTGACGGGCGTATTGTTTAGTCGTGATCCCATAATTTTTCATCTTTTCTTTGCCTGCTGCCTAATCGGTTAAGATCATATTTATTTTGCTAAATTAACTTTATTTTCGCTTAGATTTGTCACACTCTCTACACATTAAATCTTCTATTTCTTTTTGTCGTTTTCGTTATATTTAAACAGGTGCTCCTTAAAAATACCCGCCTCTCCCAAAGAAGCAAATAAATAAAATGCCACTGATTATAAGCATACTTTCGTAAAATCTCCTACAAACAGCCTGTTGATGTTCAGAATTTTACCAAGGCAAGAGTACACAGACATTCCTTATTAACTTAAATCACACAAATATTTTCTAAACTCATTTTTGAGATGGGTTTCTCGCCAGCTCTGATGGGTTTTTTTTTTCAATCACGAAAAAACTAGGCATGAAAAATGCAGAGGAAAATAGTTTGCGAACTTGATAGTATTGAAAGTAACATTTACTTTACAAAGGTTTAATTCATAATGCTCCCCTTAGCACTATCTTCGTAATCTGCAAACTAAAGGGCAAAGTTAGCTGAACAGCTTGCAATTTCTGTACTGAGGGCATCATGTCCACAAGAATCGCTCATCCCAAACCACAGAACTGCTGGACATCGTCAGTACTGGTGGGCGCAGGACGTCGTTTTTTGAGGAGGGATGTCGACATAATCACCGTCGTCATCTTCAGATGCTAGAGTCAACAATCACTCTCGGAGGGGCCAAAGCTGGAAAGAAGGGAAACAATAAATGAGGTTTTTTAAAAAAAAGATACAGAGCCAATTTTGTGACGAATTTAGAGATTTAGCTTAAAATGCTTGCACATAGACTAGGAATTAAGATAATTATCTCCCCGCGCTTCAAAATAAAATTTCTAGCTATCACATGTCTTATTTTTTTAGGCCGATTGGCAAGGGGTCAAGAAAATTTACTGTACTCATCGCCAATCCAGCAGTAATTTTTTCGCTGTTATCCAAATCTGTTCCTTCTATGGGTAACTTTGCCGTTTTATACTGGTTTTCATGTCTGATTGTAGTTGTTTTTGTTTGTTTGTTTTTTGGTCGTGCTTTCCTTTCTGCAGCTCGATTTTTAATTCCAAATTTGAATTTAGATACTTTCGAAAAGCTCACATAACTACGGATAAACGTCATGACGCACAGTCTATAAGTAGCTTAATGTTATGTTGTATGGGAATTAGCCCGATTTGTTCTCTATTAGAGGAATTATAGGATGAAAGAGAGTTTACTCGAGTGTTACTGGAGATTAAAAGCTGCCTTGTAAACTCTGAACAGTACAATCAGAGAAGTACATTATTCGCGTGTCTAGTGCGTGTTTTGTCGACTTCGATGCACTGTAAAAGGCAAACAGAAATAATATATCGTTTATTTGCAAATACAACAGTATTCAGTCTATTCTGCTAGTTCTGAAGTATCCAGATAACGGTTGATGAGACAGAGAGGGGCTACATTGACACGGAAGAGAAAACAACCCAAGCAAGATATTGAGGTACAACTTGGGGTCGTACATCCAAGGAAAACAATTTTGTTTGGACCGCTAGTGTAGATAACAATACGATTAGAGGCTGAACAACGTGAAAAGAACCTGCGAAGTGCATTTTTACAACGCGCATGGGAACGTCTCAACTACATCGTCTACGCACAATCATGTGTATCCAATGTCCAATATTGTTACGTGTCAAATAGACTAATGTAATACTTGACAGTGTTGCAAGTTTGTTACATGAATATTTTTTTCAAATCAATGTAAAAAGGCTTCTTCGGAGGGTTTGTCCTCTAAGTGCCATGGAATATTATTTTTTTTAGAAATCCAGGTATTTTTTTTCTATTCATGTAAAACATTATAATTTTATAGAATGTTCCTTTTTTAAGCTTTTGAGGGGTTAAAGAGTATTTAAGATGAAAAAAGCATGATTGATAATTTGAGGCAGAAAGAGGAAAAAAGAGGTAAAGAATCAAATAGATGAACAAAGATGCTGAAAAAAAGAAAAGAAAGAAACGAACAAATTCACAAATATATATAAGTTGAATCACTCAAATATTTCCTTTACTATACATTAAACTTTACACAATAATTATGTCGTTGATAAAAATTCAAAGCAGATTGTCTTTTGGTCGCGTGTTAGGATAATCAAAAATTTTAATTCATTTTTCGGCAGTTTTGCACAAACAGTTGAAGACAGTTCTTAACCTCAAACCCGAAGTGTCGCCCACAAGCACAGTTCACACTCCCTCGGGAACGATCCATATAAAACGAGCCATGTGCAAGGGCTCCTAGATCCTATAAATCTCCTCCAAGCTCCACTCATAGGAATCATGCATACAAAAACTTCTCCGGCCACTTGAGGCAGAAGGCTCTGTTCGTCTTGTTGAAGAGCGGATTCTTTAGTTCCTTTCTCTCTTTTTTTTTTCAATTTTAATTTCCTCACAAATGTCCCGTAGTTGAAAACTCTCAATATCTGTAGAGGCACTTCTCCTTGGCTTTACGACATTGAATGCTACAAGGGTCGTTTCATCTCTATATCATCCTCAACAAGACGCTGTTTCGCTGTCAATATTCTTTACACGCCTTTTTCCGAGCGCATGATATGAACTGCCCGCCCTTGTCCGCTTCTAGCCTTCCGTTCTATGCCCCATTTCTGAACAGGGACAGTTTCTCTCTGGCCTTCCCACTACAATAAGGTCCACTCGCCGAGACGGCATAATTTGTTTTGGCACCAAAATGACCCTCAAACCTCCCATTGTGGCTCGGTACTCAATAAACGGATTCCCAGCGAGCCGTGGCGCCTGTCAGAGATCGTCTCAGCTTCTAATTACTCAGATCAATTTCAGTCTGTTCGCCAGCTCTCCTCTCCCCTCCCAATCCCCACCCCAATCTACGCCCCCGCTTCGTCCAGCCTTTCCCTTCTTCCCCATCACTTCTTGCACTCGTCCACTTGTTCCTGAGAACTCATCCAACTTCTGTGCATACGGAGTGACCTCCGTGTCTTTAAATCTTTTTGCTGACCCAACCGTTCTTTTCACTGATATCAACAAAAACCATCGATTTGAAATGACATAACTGTGATAATGAGAGACCTTCGTACATAATAAAGCAGATATGTAGATAAAATAGTATTGTACCATTTATAAATAGAAGAAACACGTAGCAGACCGTGGTGAGAAAATTTTATGCTTTCAAAATCTCAATAAAGATTAAAGTGAATGCGTGGACTTTTGTTCAATTTTTAAACTGATGCTGTGTTTTATCAAATTTATGACATATTGACACGATCCTTTAATTGGGAGACGATTTTTGTAACATTAAAAAAAATATTTCTGGGATTTGTACATTTCTCGTTAAAAGAGCGTCTCAAAGTCTAAGCTTAACTGTGGAAGTTGTGCAAAGCGACATCTAAAAGATCCTTCAGTAACATTCACTTTGGATAATCTAAAAAAAATGAAAGCTGATCGTCCATACACCGAGTTGATGATACAAAGATAACAATCTAGATCTTCGTTAATCCACATGAAATCTCCCACTACTATCATTTGTCCGCGTATCGTATTGAAAGGGAGCGGCCCAATGGACTTCTAACATCAAAGAGGAGGTCCAAAGACATCTCAAGTAACTGGAAATTAGGTGTCCAAGCTTTGTTACGGTTTCGTTCGAGAGGACTTTGTACTTTATCCGAGGAAATTCCGTACATGAGAACATCACTGAGTAGTTTTGGAGTGTCCCGTGGGCCACACTCGGGTTACCACAGTGGTGCAACATGAACGAATTACGTGGAGCAAGGACAAGACGAGAACAAATACAACAAAAACTTGTTTTTCTTGCAAGACTGGTGTATTTCCTGTCATTGCATCTTGAGCTGTTAGTGTAAGTGCTCTGGCTAAGTTTTATGCCTCACAAAAGACATTTTTGTTGAATCTTGAGGGAAATGCAGGCTTTGGAATAAGGAACTTACGAAGTTGCAATAGTTTGCTTACAATTTGTCTTATTTTTCTATATAAAAGAATATGAGCATACAAGGACGATCTGATCTTTAACAATATTGAATCACATGTTTTTACTGTTATTTATTTTTTTTATTTTTGTTTTAGTTATTTGTAACAGCAGCAGAATCTTAGTTTTGCCTTTTATTTTTTTATTGTAAATAACCATCTTTTTCCGTTTAGCAGCTCGATGGCAAAGAGACAAAGTTGAACAAAACGAAGAGAGTAGACTACAAAATGTCTTTCAATCTGCCAAAACCCATTTCTCCCCTTTTTCTGTTCTCCCAATCCGCGGGTCCACTTGAGGCCAACCTGGCCAGCAATCCTTCAATTACTGTCCTCGGCTGTTGTGGCGGGGGCTGATTGAAAAACAGCCGGTTAGCTGCTCACAGTCAAACCAGGCGCGACACACACACACACACACACAGTCACAATGGGCTCTAGACATCGAGACGGAGCCAAGATCCTGACAGGCTACACGAACAAGTGTTGGCAGGAAGCAAGCAGAGGAAGGGGATGAGGGTGGCTATGAAAACTACAAAACAGTTCTTAGTAAAATGAAAAATGTTCTACGTTCGGACAAAGTAAGAGGTAAAATCGCGGATGAAAAGAGAGAGAGAGAGAGAGAGAGAGAGAGAGAGAGAGAGAGAGAGAGAGAGAGAGAGAGAGAGAGAGAGAGAGAGGGTTGAGGAAGGAACAAGATGCAGGGTAGCATATATAGACATATACAGATGAAGTGACAGACAGAAGGGTAAAAACACATACATGCAGTATTATGAACGAATAGAGCGGAAAAAAAAACAAAAACAAAAGAACAAACAAATAAAGATTAAGTCAGAGACAGAAGGATACAATGAATAAAATTGAACAAATGGTGTTCAAGAGTAACTTATAGAAATGCTCGGAGGGTGCTCGGAGGGCAACGGGTGAGGATGGGATTCTGCATCTCTTTTCAATGTCACCAACATTGAGCCGAGTTTCCCAGGGGAAGGGGCCAGTTTTGAAGATTTCCCTCCCTCTTCCCTCCCCTTTTTCTCCTCCCCAAACCCCTTTGTTAATGTGCCCGTGGTTCCGACGGATATTTAAGATAAACGAACTTGGCCAAACCGTTGTCTTCAGTTTTCCGTCCGTTTGTGCGAGCCGTCTATAGAGAGCTAATTAAGGGAATTGGAGAAGCTAGTCTCACGACGTATCTCAAGGGAATGACTGGTGGAAATCTGCTGAAATCTTGCCTGAAACATGGAAACTTCCATCCTAACGATTTCCAATGTTTATTCTTTTTGTTATTTCTTTAGTTTTGGCCCTGCAGAGATTTATCAGATCTATCCGATCATATTCAAACAAAGTGATGTTTGTTGCTGCGGGGTCAATAAGATGATTGGTTTGTGCGAGGTCTTCTCAAAAAGATCATTCAAAATTGCATCATTTCTCTCTCTCTCTCTCTCTCTCTCTCTCTCTCTCTCTCTCTCTCTCTCTCTCTCTCTCTCTCTCTCTCTCTCTCTCTCTCTCTCTCTCTCTCCCTCCCTCTCTCTCTCTCTCTCTCTCTCTCTCTCTCTCTCTCTCTCTCGATCTCTCTCTCTCTCTCTCTCTCTCTCTCTCTCTCTCTCTCTCTCTCTCTCTCTCTCTCTCTCTCTCTCTCTCCCTCTCTCTCTCTCTCGATTGCTTTCTTTTCCTCCCGCTCTCTCTCTTTTCTTTCTTTTAACCTATAGGTCTATCCATCTATCCAACGTTTTCTCGTGATTTATATTTGTGTGTATTTTTACCAATTTATTTAATTGTCTATCTGTTTACAAGTTATACTAATTTATCAATAGGAAGATATCTGATTCTTCATGCTTCTATTTCTTCTTCAAGAACAACTTGCACAGCCAAGAAAAGTAGATATGCAGTCAAAAAGCTATTCCTTGTTAATACTCAGGAATTATTTCATGCCCTGTCTTCCCATCCTACACTCTACCATAATGAAGACTCGTTATTTTCTTAGATGAAATCATGATCTTCGTACTTTTTAAAAAATTTTTATCCGGTATCCCTATTGCTCCAGTGCATGCAATGTGAAACGTGTGCGAGGTTAACAGTCCGAATGACCAACACATTTCCCCAGGTCTAGAGAGCAGAAAGATATCACCGAGCTTTTCGCAAAGTCCAACAATTGACCACTTGAAACTCGTCACACATCAGACGAGTTGGACTCCGTCTCAAAGGTGGGAGCTAATAGGATTTCACACTTGATTTCAAGTCGTGAAGTCTCAATCAAGTTCACGCTCGAGTCAGAACAAGGTCAGGGGTCATGCAGGAACTTGTGCATGCACTGTGGTGTCTGCTTGACGCTCTTAGATTATTCAGAAGAGTTTAGTAGACAACGTTACGGTACTAAAACATTTTCTTACCGACTTAAAGAACGGGCGTGATTGTTTCAGGTTTTTTATTTCAGGCTGTCTCGCTGCTGCAATGTCTTCTAAATTGATTTTCATCTAAAAAATAGTATTTTTTTTCAAGGAAGTTTATAATTTTTTTTTGTTCATTATAGTTCTCCTCCAAATTCGGATATTGTTTGACTTTTGCGGCAGAAAATAGTGATGTGGTCAATCAATTTGTCGTACAAGGTTCTAAAGGTTAAAATGGATTGACCACATCACTATACAGTATAAAGAAAAAAAATCGAAGGCTGTTGTAAACCTGTTTTCCCTCCTGATAGTTAAGGACCAACCTCTAAGGTACTATCAATTTCTCACACCATTGAAACCATCGTTTCCTACCAATTCCTGTTAATAACGAATGCTATTTAACAAATTTTACTGAAGCACTTATGAAATTATGATCTAGAAATAATATCCATTCGTGTGAGACTAAGGAAATGCCCAATTTTAACGACAGAATTTGGCAAACAAGCAGCTTTGGTGGTTAGTACCTAAAAACAGCCACACGCCCTATTGTGACATGAAGCAAGCTGCAGTCAACGTCACTAGGATGTTGGGAAATTAGAGGACACACACGGTGTAGGTAGGCGGGTCCTTGTCAGATTAGCTGTCACAGGTCTAAAATACCAGCAAGAATCCACTTGTTTCTAGTCTGTCACATGGGCAGATATTGTAGTTGCTCTGTTTAAGTCTTCCACGATCCGGGCAAAGTACACAATTTGGAGAAACCGTGCTCTCAGGGTGAGCGCTAAATACACTCAAGTGGGGATCAGCTGACAGCGCTAGGAGCAAAGACAAACGGGACATTGATAGAGACACACGGGGCTAAACAAAGAAAAGGTGAGAGTAGGCTTTGTGCTTGTCACAATCATTGCTGGTTATTAGACTGAGAGTAGGAAAGGAAAGAGGGGAGGGGATGGGCTAAAGGAACCTTAGCGAAGGTGACATTTGGGAGACCCTAGACAGGTTAGAGGGATGAGTACCTGTGATGGGAACATTAAGGTGTCCCAGAGGACAGGCTGTAGTAGCTGATTTCGGCTACACCGTGGATCAAGCACGAAGTGTATCCTATAATAATAATCTCGTCCTGTACTGGCACTGCCACCCGTAGCTTATTGACATCTAGATGAGTGTGACAGAGTGTATACCTATGTCCGTAATATGTTCTTTCTCTTTGGTTGTTTCTGTCTATGCTTAAGTTTGCTTGACTGCTTCTTCGTCTCTTTTCGACCAATGCTCTCTCTACATCTATTCTGTTTCTCTACCTCTGTCACTACCTCTCTCGCTCTCTCTCTCTCTGTATTATTATTATTATTATTATTATTATTATTATTATTATTATTATTATTATTATTATTATTATCATCATCATCATCATCATCATCATCATCATCATCATCATCATCATCATCATCATCATCATTATTATTATTATTATTATTATTATTATTATTATTATTATTATTATTATTATTATTATTATTCGTCTTTTCAGCCTCCCTTATCCACAATGCCTCTGACGAAGAATCAGTTGACTCGTCTTGTCATAACCGTAAGCTGACATAATGTGCTTCCTTAAACCCTGATTCATCCTTTAACTATCCCTATTCCCTAATGAGATCCCTCTTCCTTACCCTTCTCGTGTGAGCAGAGCGATTCCCCCTCCTAATTAGTGACAAAATCAATAAATCAGTGCAAATTCCTGGTGTTGGGCAGGCTAAAAAGCCCAGACAGCTGCATGTACCCAAAATTGCAGAGCAAAGGTTTGAAGCAGAGCGCTATTTAATAGGGCGGCTCATTATTCAGGTTTTATGGATTGCTTCGGTATTGGCATTTCCAAGATATAGTTACTAATTCTTACCTATACATTCGCATTTTTACTAGTATTTTGGGAAAAAAAAACAGTTTATGATAGAATCAACTTAAGATAAGGAACCTTTGCCATTCAGCATTTCTGTTTCAAATTTTTTTTTTTTTAACTTTATGTGTGCTTTTCTATCTTTTAACTTTAAAACCAATCCACGTACATAACCTTCTTCATTATTTCGTCACCCGCTGTTCATGTCCCCTCGCATCGAGTAAGAGAGTTCGGGTAAACTCGGGCCACCCCGCGGAGAGGAAAGGTTTGGCGGAGACCCTGAGTGGTAGGAGATTAGCCTCGCTCACCCCATCTATCACAGCCAGACAGGGCACGGCGTGAGCCGCTGAGATACCTTCAGGACACCCCGGAGCGGACAGAGCGCAAGCCCCGCTCGCGCAAGGCCAGCTACTGAGTTCGAAGTGAGCTCTCGGCGAATTCCTTTTATTCGATGTTATTGTTGGTGTCGATGTTGGTTCTGCAGCTGCTGTTCCTGTGTTCTTCATCACGAATAAGTCACAGAAATTTGAAATGTAATTTAAATTCACTGATAGCAGAGGAAAGAAAAAAAAAAGGAAGGCCATCTGAGCAAACACTTTCATGAGTAGCTTACATGGAATTTTTTTCTGAAAATGAAATTGAGAAAATTGAAAGTACAGTATTATTACTTTCATTTCAGTCCCGTTATTCATTTTTTTAGCGTGATATACCTGCGCTACATCCCTTGCTGAACAATTTTTTTTTTCTGTTTTACTAGCAACATTCAGCTTGTGACCTCAAACTTATTTACTGGATGGCGTCAGAATAATTGCTACCAACTGCTTGAGGGACTAGTGGACGAAATCACTGGCATCTCTCTCTCTCTCTCTCTCTCTCTCTCTCTCTCTCTCTCTCTCTCTCTCTCTCTCTCTCTCTCTCTCTCTCTCTCTCTCTCTCTCTCTCTCTCTCTCTCTCTCTCTCTCTCTCTCTCTCTCTCTCTCTCTCTCTTTCTCTCTCTCTCTTTCTTTCTCTCTCTCTCTCTCTCTCTCTCTCTCTCTCTCTCTCTCTCTCTTTCTTTTTCTCTCGCTCTCTCTTTTTTTCCTCTCACTCTTTATGACTCTAATCCACTCCTTTTTTCTCTGCATCTCTCGCTCCCTATCTGTCTATCTATATACTAGTCTATCTTTTTCTAGCCTTCCTATATCTTTCTCTTCACTTTTCTGCCATTCTTCAAGCTCTCTCATTGCATCGGATCCACCCAAATCCGTATCAGATTCTATTCTTTTCCGTTCCCTGTCGACCCACATCATCGGACAGTCCTAGTGTTCCTTCCTCTTTTTTTTTTTATCCCCGCCTCATTTCTGCTGTGATTTACCCCGTTATCTTCACTCCGCACTGTGCACGTCCGCAGCGTCATCTGCTGAAACGATTATTTTGTCCATTTCATGTCGCCATTCGCCGCTCACACGACCTCTATTTTCCACAACATTTCGGGCTTTTTTGACATTATCAGTGCTGCTCTTTGCTTTCTCTTTTCCCCGTTTCTTTTTAATCTTCATTTCAAGTCGAATATTTTTCGAGCCTATTGAATGTTAGTTCATCGAGACTCACATAAAGTTTTTGTTACTTCTTTTTTTTTTCAAGGTTTTAATAGATGTTTCACTAATTTTTGTTTGCAGTATCTTAATTATGTGAATATTCGGGTATGGAAGAGAGACTGTTCAAATTTTGGTTCCGGAGAAGGAGTAAATTGTCAATTCTTCGATGGACGGGTAACCAAAAAGAGATTGTCAACGACAAAAATAAAAGCTGACGGCAAACACACAAGAAAGGCACAGAGAGGTAAGCTTCGGTTCTGAATATAGCTATATGTAACTCATAGTTAAGGTGTGTGAACGCATAAGGAAGCGCAGATGGTGCCCTCTTGAAATATTAGTTGGTCATTTCAACAATAGAATAGACCCTTCGAAGGCCTTCATTCATTCATTCTCTCTCCACCCAACGTCCCCCCCCCCCCTCTCTGTCTGTCTGTCTCTCTCTCTCTCTCTCTCTCTCTCTCTCTCTCTCTCTCTCTCTCTCTCTCTCTCTCTCTCTCTCTCTCTCTCTCTGATTGTTAGTCTCTCGCCTACTCTTTCTCTTTTTCTTTTTCTCTCTCTCTTTTTTTTTTATTTCTCCAAGAGGGATGAATAAAGTTAATTTTTTTTCTTATCTTATATTTTCTTTCACACTCTGTTTTCTTTTTTTCACTTTATCTATATCTTTCATTGCATAAGAATGTGCCTTCGATTAAATTAGTAAAAGTACGTGCTTGTTCACTCTCTTCCTCCATGTCCTCCTGCACTCTATTTAGCCTAGACATTCTATCTATCCGCCTATCTGTCTCTGTTAGTATCTGAGGCTATCAGTCAGCACTCAGTCCAGCCAAGCTCAAAGTCCTGTGATCCGAGCAAGTCAAGCCAGGGTGTTGGGGGACCCAACATCCGCTTCCGGTATTAGCCCGAGACAGAAATGAACAGGCCAACATCGGGTTGCGCTCATGTCGTTTTCATTGTTTTGCAAGAGGCGCAATCAGTCGGTGGATCAGGGCTAGAGCCAATATCGGAGACAGGGAGGAAATGAAGAACGCGCCAAAACTTTGAGGACACAGCTGAGAGAGGAGCTGGTAGAGGAAGGGAAAGGCGCGGCCTGCTCCGTGGCTTGGCATTTTGAAGAGCAGTGCGAGTTACAAGATGACAAGAGAAGATGAAAAGAGAGGCTCTTAGGAGGAGAAAAAAAATAGAATGATATTAGATAATAATGAGAGCGAATTCAATTTTTTTTAAATGCTGAGTGGCAGTTAAAAGTGTTATCAAGCGAGGAGGTAAATGAAGATTGAAGGAAAGACAAATTCAAGGTTTTCTCTAACAAGAAAGTGATAAAACGAGGAAAATCTGCTTTTCAGTCAGTAAGAGAAGACAAATTTACATGCATGAATGTGAGAAAAACGATATAAGCATATAAAATTTTTTATAAGAACAAGATCTGATGAAGGATTCGTCTGAAAAATCAAAGTGGGAAAGGTCGGTGTGATTAATTAACTGGGAATGTTGAAAACATCTTTAGTCCTCAAACAAAATCAAGAAGGTAAGCAAACTTTGAATTATACAGGTAAAGAATAAAATTTTAACACAACAATTGAGATGTTATGAAGAGTGATGCGCAAATAATACCAACGTTTTGGTATGGTTTCAGCAATGCAATGCGAAAGTATTAACTTTTGAGTCATCAGTCTGTGGAGCCCGGTATAGAGGCTGTCAGCCTGAGACGGACTAGATTGGCTATTGAAAGGGAGATTATTCCAGGCTATTTCAATAACAAGATGGGGTGACCTTAAACGGGGATTCAAAACTAACTTGTGGTGAAAACTGTGATTGAGAGAGAGAGAGAGAGAGAGAGAGAGAGAGAGAGAGAGAGAGAGAGAGAGAGAGAGAGAGATTGTCTAAGAGTAAATATGTCGCTATATTATATTGAAAAGATCAATGCAACTTAGTCCTTGACTTTAATAAGTTTCTTTTTTTTATTTTCATTTTTCTATCCCTAATTTTTTTAATTGTGCAGGTTAATTCTGGGTCCTCAAAGTTTCCCCAATGAACCGTCTACGGCTCCCGCATTGCTCCGACTTTGTGGCGAAAATGAAGATTTAAACAATTCGGTATTTAAATATCCGTGAAAAAAACCTCGAGGGCAAAACATCCACAAACGGGACATTTCCGCCGAGGCGTGGTCATAATGATCTCGCCAGCGCGTTTCGGCTCCTTAACGTTAAACTTTTTTCCTCTTGTCTCTCCCTCTCATCCCATGAATCCCCACACTTTATGATAAAGCGAGCCACGTGACCGCACAACTCTTCATTTAGACACCGGAAACAGGGGTGGAATTTTCTCGGGGTCTGGAGAGGGCGGAAGTGAGCACGAGGCGGGCAGGCGACGTGAGGCGCAAATTTTGTTTTGTGTGCGCGCGGCGCATTACAAGTTTTGTTGGAGTGAGAGTTAAATAGGCGTAGGAAAACTAAGAACATAAAAACCTGATGGCTATGATATCTTGCTGGGAAATTGAAGGGCGGAAATACGGAATGAGGGATAACAGATGAACAGAAGAGTGAGCAGCAAAATGGAGACAGTCCCAAAGTGAGTTATGCTATCTCCCAGACTCAGACACTGGCTTCTAATCTAGGGGGTGATGGATGAATGCATGACAAGAAGGAGCAAAAACCTATACCACGGAGGAAACGGAGAAAGGCAACGGGAACATGAAATTCTCATGAAGACATCAGGAGAATTGATGCCGGGATAAATGCTTATTAATTGAAATCAGTTCGGCGCGGATCGGTCGGAGCGGGAAGAATCCAAGCTTCTGGATGTTGCTTCACAATGCCAGACGTGTAGGGAGCGAGGCCTGGAATTCCACCCGACATTCAATCCTCAAGTCAGAGCGGAAGCCTCTGGTTTGTCCGGGCGCGCCCTGTCCCCTTTCACTGGGACTGTCCGGGGTAGGGAGCTGTTCTATTATCCTCAGAGATCTGAAGAAATGCGAGCTGTCCCAAGCAAGAAAAATAGGAACAATGTTGCTTTGGGTTAGATTGCTGTTTCTCCTATCAATGTGCTAATTAAATAAGTCACGTCTCTGAGACGCACTCTCAAAAGAAATCGATAAACATCGATCGATATGTATATCGTGAACAATTTTCGAGGGAATTAGAGATTCCTTAATCTGTCTAGGACTGAAACGGAATCTTTTTGTTTATAAACGTTCTTTGATTTAGTTAAATATTAATTACGGTATATTTTTTCGATATCATAGTAAAAGTTTATTTTCTGTCTGGTAGTTTTACTTTGTCTATCATGCCTTAAAAAAAGGCCAATCGTTGTAAAATTTCAAAAACAAAAAGAAAACTAGAAATCTGGTGTTCTTTGTGTTGTAATTAAATAGTAACTTATTAAAGCATTATTTCTTCATGCCATATGTTTTTTCCTTCATTTTCTATCAAATTTAATCAGCCATAGACATCGACTTGTGTGGCATGTGTATTGTTTTTTTCCCTCAAGTCCTTATAGGAAATCAGCACTTTATGCACCACCTGGTTAGTTATGGTAGCGTTGAGAGTTCGTGAGCACTTGTTTTATTTTATTTTATTTTATTGTTCTTGCTTTTGTTGTTAAAAAGCATCAACTCATTATGTACTTAAAATGTGATGACTTTTCAGCCACTTAGTATGTTTGCAAATATGTGGATTGGACCGATCAGTAGAATAAAATAAGAGGACAAGAGTAAAGTAAATAGAAAACAAACAATTATATGGAAGAAAAGCGAGGAGGATGAAGGCAACGTATATAAAAGGTTAAAATGTAGATGTGGGGAGAAAGGCGGGTGTTTCATGGAGATTGAGGATGAATGAAGGCGAGAGAGAAATAAAGTGTTTTAGTCATAGATAAGGAAAGAAAGCGTCAGGGAGAGAGAAAGAGAGAGAGAGAGAGAGAGAGAGAGACACAAAGAGAGAGAGACAAAGAGAGAGAGAGAGAGAGAGAGAGAGAGAGACAAAGAGAGAGAGCGAGAGAGAGAGAGAGAGAGAGAGAGAGAGAGAGAGAGAGAGAGAGAGAGAGAGAGAGAGAGAGAGAGAGAGAGAGAGAACATTATAACATCATAATCAATCAGCAGAGGAAAAAGGAAAAAAAAAAAGATGTATGAAGTCAGTTGATTGCTTTGTTTCACAAAACGTCATGAATTTAATATTGTGCTTGAATTGTTTTGCTTTCTGTTTTTATTGATAACCATTTTTACGGCACAAAAAGATTGTTAAATTTTTCATTATCTACATGTTTGTGTGAAGCGTGTATCAGTATTGCTCTGCAGATTTCGTCTCATTGGCGCAAGGTCGGGGCATTTACTGCACAGGAAGCCATAAATCCGTGAGGGGAGAGGTGTAAATCTCCCTTGACGTATGCCGGTAAATAAAAAAACAATAACTCACATTTATTTCGCGAATTTCAGCATTTAGTTCCCGACCCTTTCGGAGCTCACAAAGTGTTTCCATACGGTAATGCTCAGCTCTTAATGACTGTAAGTCGGGTTTTAGAATGTTTTACCTATAAAGACATGCAGTGTTATAAATCCAACACCTATGCCTCCAGAAACTCGCTTATGTTCCTCCAATGTTAACCATTTTAATGCTAATGTAGACCAAAAGAAGAAAAAAAATGAAGTATGAACTTTTATTGTAGCATCACCATGTTAGACCTCGCTTTTTGTGCAGCTGTAAACGCAGGTTTCTTAAGAAAAAACAGTTAACTTGCATCTGTTTGAACAAAGTGCCAACTTTGACATTTTTTACTTATGATAATAGAAATTAGAATGAACGATTGAACTTGAAAACTAACATCCTTCTTAATGAAGATATGTTTTGATAAATTCAGAATGTCATTTTTCTTTAGTAGGGTGGTTGTTTTTCGGTAATTGAGTCGTTGCTTTTTTTAATCCAATTTTGTGTGAGTGTGCTTTTGTGGTAAATGGGGGGGGGGTGTCTTTATTTTATGTTTTTTTTTTCGTTTTCCTTTTTTTTTACATTTTATTTGAACACTGCTATTGGCTATTGTTTCACTCTTATGAAAATATGACATTTTTCTCTTAATTCAATCTCTTCAGTCAGGTTTTTTAATGTAATATGATTAAAAAGGTTGATGACTCCATTCCCACACTATTTATGCTGTAATACTGTTTTATCTGGCACTAATTAGCTAGTTGTCTCAGACTATCACCATTAGAACAACATTACCAGTTTATTGAAACAATCAGAGGAACAATTACTACTACCATTACCACTACTACTACTACTACTACTACTACTACTACTACTACTACTACTACTACTACTACTACTACTACTACTACTACTACTACTACTACTACTACTACTACTACTACTACTACTACTACTACTACTACTACTACTACTACTACTACTACTACTACTACTACTACTGCTACTGCTACTACTACTGCTACTACTACTACTACTACTACTACTACTACTACTACTACTACTACTACTACTACTACTACTACTACTACTACTACTACTACTACTACTACTACTACTACTACTACTACTACTACTACTACTACTACTACTACTATGACTGCAACTACTGCTGCTGTTACAGCTATTTTACCATCCTGCAATTCTATAGTTAGTTGTAAAATAGAAAGAGAAAACATCATAGCTCCTTCTATTCTTTTGTTTTTATTTTCCTGTTTCTCCTTTGTATTACCGTTCCCACAACTTTAGAAGATTGCGTTAACTTTATTTCATTGCACTAATATTTTTTAGGCCTGAGGCGAATGGATTTATCACGTCCTCGTGGATTATTTTATATAGCTTAATATCGCTGTGGAGAGCATCAAATGTTATAGAAAGCAAAAGAATGCAACAATTATCGTTCTCATCAGTTTGCAATGTCTCCGTAAGTGTGATTATCAACCACCCGCTAAGATATCTTGACTCAAGAGGTAAAACAGGAGGGGAGAAATTTCTACACCAGATTTATTGATACGAGATGTAATTGAAGAGCACATCGTAAAAACTTTAGTGCAATCTTGTCAAAGAGGCAACGAGGCTGCTTGACTGTTTTGCCATCTACAAGAAATGATCTTGTTGTTGTTATCTTTACAAGGACAAGAATTAGAATTACGCATTAGGAGATAAGAAAGGAAATGATTTAAACTGGAACTGTTATGGTGGAATTTAAACTAGTCAAACAGCAACGGCAGTGTTGATGGAAAGTAGAATGAATCATCTCAGTTTCTGTTTTCCAATTCTTTCCTTCTTTGTTTATCTATCTATCTATCTGTATCCCTATAGCACTCTCTCTCTCTCTCTCTCTCTCTCTCTCTCTCTCTCTTTCTCTCTTTCTCTCTGTGGGTGTGTCTCTCTCTCTCTTATGGATCAATAAATCTTTTTTTTTTTAAACAAACCAAAAAAAACATTTGTTATTCTGCATGGTTTCTAATGTGACTGCTCCAAAAGCTCACAATTTGTTTGAGACATAAGTAACATTGTAATCCTGTGAGGTCTTGCAGAAGTAAAGAGTCTTAATGTCTCAATATATCAACCTCTTGAGATAGATGCCAATGTGTGAGGCTGGAGCTAAAGCGTGGCATATTGCCACTTCATATTTTCATCACTTTGTGACTAAATGGCTTTTTGTTTGTTTTTTTCCCTCTACCTTTGGTTGGCTTTTGTTTAATGTATACCATTTTCAGAAGTTTCTTGTTCTCGTTCTTCCTCTTGTTCTTGTTCTTGTTCTTGTTCTTCTTCTTCTTCTTCTTCTTCTTCTTCTTCTTCTTCTTCTTCTTCTTCTTCTTCTTCTTCTTCTTCTTCTTCTTCTTCTTCTTCTTCTTCTTCTTCTTTTCTTCCCCTTTTTTAAATGAACAATTCAGATCTTTATAAATTTACCTATATATTACGATATTTTCACAGATAGTTGAAAAATAATTTTTGCGCCTCATGATTGTATGTCTTATAAATATAGACTTATGTTTTCGAACTTGCTGAGAACTAATGAAAAGAGCTTACCTTGTGGACGGACCCCGTCAGCTTCCCTGCCGGGTGAGAAAAGTGCTCGTGAAGCCTCCAATCTGGAGAAAGCTGTAGAAGCATGCGGGTGGGGCTGGTGAGTATCATCTCTTTGGGACACTCTAGACGAAGCTCCGCCACCTTCCGCGGCGTGTGCTGCTGCCCTAGCAGCCGCTGCTAGATGCGCTGCTTGAGCCTGAGCTTCCAGACCCGCTCTAGTGGCTGCCACGGCTGCGGCAGCAACAGCTGCAGACCCTGGCTGCCCCAAGCCATAAGGATAAGATAAAGTTGGGTGGCTCAGAGAAAGTGGGTAGGCAGCGCCACCGAAGCCCGCGAACCTGGCGGCAGCGGCGGCTGCAGCAGCAGAGGGTGGCCAGTGGGCTCCAGGCGGCAGGAAGAAGAAACCGGGCTGGTGGGGCCCGCCAGGGTGACCCCTCTGATGCGGTGAAGACGGTGGCGGGGGCAGGAAGGACGGCGGACCCCGAGACGGGGGATGAGAAGTGGGAGATGATAGTAGCGAGGAGGACAAGCCAGCTGAGGATGATACGATTGCAGATGGCGAGTGGTGGTGGGAAGAAGATGAAATGGTCGACGCGGATGAGGATGAGGACGATGAGGAAGATGAAGTACTGTTTATAACGTCCGATATTGACCAGATCTTTGGTTTTGTGGAGGTTGTAGTTGTTGGGGTCGTTGATGAGGAGGCGGCCGGGGATGTTAGGCTAGGACTCACAGCTGAGGGTGGAGTGGATCTTCTAGCATCGCCGCCAGAGGCGCAGGAGGATGTTGGACTGTTGACCCCAGATCTCTGAAGCGACGTTACCGGTGATTTTCGAGAATCTCCAGTGGATATCGGAGATCTCCGGTCGGAATGTTCTTGACTGTGTAGATGATTGCTTGTACTGCTGCTGTGTGGTCGCCTAGAGGGATCTTCCCTCAGCGGGGACCGATCTCTCGATACGGATGACGACGACAAACTGGGCCGTCCCAAAGTTTCTCTAAAGTCATCATGTGGACTTAGCAGGCGATGCCTGGACCGTAAGCTGTCGGTTGATGTTTCCATATCTTGGATACTCCTATCATCATGAAGATGCCGAGGGGGTTCATCGTCATCGAAGTCGTCATCATCTTCCTCATCCTCATCGACGTCAACACGTATTATTCTTTCTTTGAGCGGAGGGCGGTGGTGGCTGTCGTGGTGATCGGAATCTGGAATTGAAAGAGGAGTGTGAGAAGAATACACTGGTATTGCTATAGATCCTCTTGTTCTTTAGGTTTTTCGTCCTTTTTTTTTTCATACAACGGTCTTCTTTAATAAACACTATATATATGAAAGCGTACGCAAGCAAATAGCAAGAAAGTATTTTGCTCTGTGTAATATCGCAACTGATGTCCAAGTCGTCATTGGTGAATGATACATAACTTCAATGAAGCCAATCTGATGTAAAACGTGACTGTGTTTTATTATTTCTATACATGAAAGCTTACAATGGTTGTGAAGATAAGACCAAGCACACAGTAGGAACAACCGTTCTTGATGGCAGGAACAGAAATTGTCTGAAAAGTGTCGTGAGAATAGGGTTAAAGACAAATTAAGATATAGTGACAAGAATGAGAATATGAGGAAGAGGTATAAAGATGAGGAGGAGGTAAAGAAAAAAACGGTTAAAGCGTCATTGGTTAAGAGAAGGAGGGGGACTTTGAGTAAGGAATGCCAACATCAAGGATAAAAATAAACACAGAAAAACAATAAAGAAAACGGTATACGAAAGGAAAAATAGCATAAAAATTGCAAAAAACAAAATACAACAGAATAACAAGGCATGATTAGCAAGGGAAAAAACGCATCAAAAGAAGAAACAATACACAAAGATTGAGAAGAAGAGAGCTGTACAAGAGAATCTAAAAAAGACCAAATGGTTATTTGTATAGAGCAACGGTCATGCCCCTCCATTCTCTGTTGAGATAAAATAGCGACCAATCTGTCTTCCCATCTTCTGAGATAGGGAGGAAATCTGCGCCTAGCACGAATTCTCACAATGGCAAACCCCCGGGGTACCGGAGTCGCTGGGATAGGGAAATGTGATGTTATATCAGGAGTAAAGCTTTACTCAGGACTGGAAGCTGCTATGGTGGGGATTACTTCGTTTAAACCAACGAGTTCACCAGTCTCTTGATATTGGTAAACATTTAAATATTGTATTTTTCAATTGATATAATAATATTGTAAAAGATAAAGTTACGTTAGTTTAACACATGAGCAAGATTTAGTAACAAACTAAAAATCAACTTTCACAATTGTTAGACGAAGAGAAAATTTAAACATGTAAAACGTTTCTTCTCTATGAGTCCATCAGATCTAACATGTTTAGATTTTCCAGTCTGTGTCGTGTTTTATAAGTCGTGTGTTGGTTCTTCACAAAGTCTTACACCTTAATTCCTCTTCGCCAATGGCGTGTCCTTTCGGATCCTTAGATACTGTCAGCTGAATTCTTAGTGTTGTGCTTTGGATTCTCCCGAGGGATGATACATTACAAATTAGTATGAGATAGTACCCATTCGCAAGGAGTGACATGAGAAAAAGAAGCTATTGCATGCTGCATTGTGTGGCCTAAAGTGGTCAGATCTGGCCGGGAATCACATTCATGACTTCTTTCCGAATAAATCTCTCTAGCGGCGGAGTCTTGCTACTTAAAAGCAGAGCTGAAGAAAGAACTTTGGATCAAGTTTATTTTTCGACCTTTTCTTTTCAGGGAATGTGTGAGGATGTGCGCTAGTGTGACTGTGAAAGCAGTTTTCCGTTTGGTTAGTCTCCGGCATGTCCGTGGACGGCTAACGAGCGCCGGCTGTCAAGTGACCGCAGACTCGCAGAATGGTTTATTGGTCACGGTAGCTTACAAAGGCGGACGGCAACAAAACTGCTTGCATGTTTTTCTCTCGAGCCGCTTGTGCCCATTAGTTTAACATGCTTTAACTTTTCGACAGCTTTGCTTGTTCTGTCTTTGGTCGGAATTTTGTAGAACCGATATGACTAGGAAAGTGGGAAAACGTATAGACAAAAGAGAAAACTGCAAAATGCAAAAATGAATGAAAACAATTTTCAGAGTTACAGTTATTGTATTAAAAATTAAAACATAAAATGACATCAACAGTAAGAGAATAAGTATTGATAATGATATATCTGACAAGATTATCATTGCCCCAATATCCTCCAATTCCTCGTCACGTTGCCCTTCCTTTATTGCTCTTTCTTTTTTACAACCTTCTCCTCCTCGTCTTTGTCCTTTTTCTTATCCTTCTCCTTTTCTTCTTCTTCTTCTTCTTCTTCTTCTTCTTCTTCTTCTTCTTCTTCTTCTTCTTCTTCTTCTTCTTCTTCTTCTTCTTCTTCTTCTTCTTCTTCTTCTTCTTCTTCTTCTTCTTCTTCCTCTCCTCCTTCTCCTCGTCCTCCTCGTCCTCCTCGTCCTTTTTTTTTCTTCTTCTTCTTCTTGTTTCTTCTTTCTCTTATTGTGTTATCTTTCATGCTTTATACATTTTTTTTTCAGTCATAATAATTAGTTTGAAAATCTGCTTCATCGTTTTTATGAACAGAAGGAAAAAGGACTACTTTAACAATTTAAATCATTGCAAGCATAAAGACAAAAGTCATAATATCGCAATCATTTCCATTTCCATTGTTACTCTTCGTTCTTTTCTTTACCTTCAAATATATTATCCATTGTAGGTATAAGATCTGTTAAGAATACATGCAGTATTTGCATTGATGGCTCCGATGTATCTGATTTTAAACGCTTCAAAACAAGAGAGGTTCTTAAATTATTCAGAGCTAGAGGATCGAAAGCTAGTCTAAACGATCACGAGCATTTTTATAAGCTCCGTGTCGTCACTGTGAACCACTATCCTTTCATGTGCCTCACAAGTTCATTCCAGTTCTTCCACAGTAGATTCCATTTCTTAGACCATAGCAAAGTGCATAAGAGATTCCAAGCCTTTCCATGAACAAAGACAAGGTGGCCGATGCGATATTAACATCATCAGCATCAACTTGCACTGAGGTCCATTGTTCTTTCTTTTTCTACAACATCACCAACCACACAATTCTGAAGTTGGAGAAAATAAGAGTGCTTCAAAATTCTGATATGACTCAACAAAGACAGTCTTTTTACAATGCGTTTAGTCGGAAATATCGTTTTCTTTGTCTGATGGTATCGAATCGTAAGACGTTAATAGAGTCTAAAGGACACAACTCAGTGGACATAATAGTCCGTTTTCTGGGTCGAAAGAATCAAACCGTTTTCAATAGGAAGTTTGTGTGTTGTTTCTTTGCCCTATTTATCATCACACTGGTCTTAAATGAGTTGGATAAGTCAATTGAAAAAGAGATCTGATGTGAGAAAAGGTATTTCTGAGAGTTTGCATATTTCATATGTTGTAAAACTTCGTATCATTGAAACTGGCAGTTTAAAGGCGAGGCCCTGTTCATGAATATTAACTCGTTACACTTTAGAGAAGCTTTTTGCATCTCCGTCTCCAAATATTAAAAAAAAAAACAATAATGATTTTGTTAAGAAAGAGTTGAAATGTCTAAACACTTTTGTAATAATGTGTCCATAGATGTCTCGTTTTAGTATAAAGGAGAAAAGTGTAACAATTTAGTACAGCGTGCAATGCATACTATGACAATAGGTTTTGGATCGTGTACTAAGAAAAAAAAAACATCTGTGTGTCAAAATGTTAGGGCAGCACTGTTTTGTTCTGTGGGGTCAACCCGGTTCACTTCCATTAGCAGCTTTCATTCATTCTTTTTCATTTTATCTTTTTTCCTGATCATGTGGCTATGAAGACAACAATGTCATATGTACTCTTCAACTGATCTCTCTATCTATATATCTCTTTTTTTTTCTCTCTCTTTATCCAATAATCTATCTATCTATAGATCCATTTCTCTATCAATCTATCTATTGCCTGTTTATTTATGTGTCTAATTATCTTTCCACTCATTCACTCTTTATCCCTCTCACTATTGTTCTTTCTCATTGACTCACTCTTTGTTTCTCTCGCTTCTTTTCTTTTCTCTCATTTCACATGTCCCTCTTTTTATATTTCCTTTTTTTCTCTTTCTCCATCTCTCTCTCAGTCTCTCTCACTTCCTTTGTCGCACTCAGTTTCAATCTTCCTTTCTCTTTCACTCTTCTTGTCTTCTTTTCCGCTTTCGCTCTAAGTATTTACATAATAATTTTATCTTATCTTTCCATATATCTCTTTAATTCGTCTTTCAAAAGTCTTTTTTCCCTCACAATTTCTTTCCCTTTCTCTTTTAAGTACCTATTGGTGCTAGAACGGTGGCAGGCAAAGATGGGGGATTATAAAGCCTCTTTCCTGAAATATCTAAACTGATAGCAAGTGGAATCACATATTAATATAAAACTCCTTTTATACATAATTATATATAATATCATTGTGCCTCATATCTGTCAAATTTTGTCTTCTTGTACATATCTCGGTTTCAATAATAAAAAAAAAAGAATAATTCAAAGCGAAAAAAGATTCTATAAAAAACTAAACAAAAATTAATGAAAGATCTTTCTGTCTGCTGCGCCATAAAATCTGGAACACACTGCCACTTAAACTTAGAATCACAAGTGTCGGAGAGGCTTTTAAAAAACAATTAAACCATACCTGCTCCATCAGTATGCTTGGTTTGCTGTAGAACCATGTTTTGTTTGAATAATGCTCTTGTATATAATATTATAATAGTGGCTGGGATTTTAAAAGGGAATAGCGCCATGTGCTGAATTTTGTGGCGGGCGTGCTAGAATACATCCTTTGTTATTAGTATTATTATTATTATTATTATTATTATTATTATTATTATTATTATTATTATTATTATTATTATTATTATTATTATTATTATTATTATTATTATTATTATTATTATTATTATTATTATTATTATTATTATTATTATTATTATTATTATTATTATTATTATTATTATTATTATTATTATTATTATTATTATTATTATTATTATTATTATTATTATTATTATTATTATTATTATTATTATTATTATTATTATTATTATTATTATTATTATTATTATTATTATTATTATTATTATTATTATTATTATTATTATTATTATTATTATTATTATTATTATTATTATTATTGTTGTTGTTGTTGTTGTTGTTGTTGTTGTTGTTGTTGTTGTTGTTGTTGTTGTTGTTGTTGTTGTTGTTGTTGTTGTTGTTGTTGTTGTTGTTGTTGTTGTTGTTGTTGTTCTTGTTGTTGTTATTGTTGTTGTTATCGCTGTTGTCGTTGTTGTGCAGAAATTTATGCATACATACGTATAACGTCTTTTAACTATTTTTTATCTGGGATCTCTTTTGTTGTTGTTGATGTTGTTGAAGTTGTTGTTGTTGCTGTTGATGTTGTTATTGTTGATGATGACGTTGTTGTTGTTGTTCTTGTTGTTCTTGTAGTTTTATTTTCTTTGTTGCTTTGCTTTTTGTTGTTGTTGTTTTTCTGTAATATTCCTTTGTCCCTTGCTTTTTACTTGTCTTCACTAATGTCATTTTTCCTCTGTCTGCTCGATTCATGTTTTTTGCTTTTGTTTTTTCTTTTCATCTTTTACTTATTTGCAAATTCTTCTTCACAACATTGAGACATACGCACTCAAAAAATAATAAAATGCAAAAGCAGTTGGATCTAGATTTTAATCAAGTAAGAGCAGCCTGCGGGAGAGAGTGGAATTTACGACTAGATAATATTTACATGGGAGTTTTAATTATAATTAATACCCTTGATGTTCACCTTTTTTTACCGCGGAATCCTCAACATTATAATTCAGTTTGGCGGTTGAAATAAACACAGAACTATCAGGACTATCCAGATTTTAAGTAATAATATTTTGTACAAGTATGCATAGTGAAGTTCGGAAATAGTACATGTAAGGACTTAGACAGTTGATGCTAAAACAGTTAAACAAAAGGATAAAAAGATAGCATTAGGAAAAAGAAAGAGTGCAATGGGCTGAGGGCGGTAAAAGAAAAACAGGGCCAGTGGCAGCGTGAAGAGAATGAGGATGGAGAGGGGTTTGAGGAGCAGATGTAGTTTGAAACTCCCAAAATCAGGGTTGGACAAGTTTGGCATTTCTTAAAGTAAACAATGGTAGATAAAATAAATATCTCACTGAAACACACCCCTAGATCTTATCCTCACCTTGCAAAGAAAGCGCCTCTGGATGATACATACAGGGTAATACAGGCTCGCATATATAAAAAGTCGTAAAGAGAGGTTCTATTTCTATGTTTTTCAGTCTGAAACCGACAAGGTATTAGCTAGCCGACAGCTCAATTAAAAAAAGATTCAACTACGGTGCCCTCTCCCAACGTTCACCCTACTCCCTCGTGAAAATTAGGATTGCTATAGCGGGAAAAAGAAAAGTAGAAATGATTTAATTTAATCAGACAAAGATCTAATATAACAACTAGGGCACCGATGAAATAAGAGACAGGTAAATTGTAAAGAATGGTTTGTGTGTGTATGTGGAATGGAGCCAAAAAAAAAAAATGGGGGGGGGGGAGATAGATAGATAGATAGATAGATAGAGAGAGAGAGAGAGAGAGAGAGAGAGAGAGAGAGAGAGAGAGAGAGAGAGAGAGAGAGACTATGTAAAGCAGTAAAACAAGAGCGGGCTTTATAGTATCTTACTATGTTTTATAGTATCTTACTATGTTATCACAAAACTAAAAATAAAGTAAAATATTTACAATATCAGACAAAAAAGTATGTAATGGGTTATTAATATGTTGTTTTAGCCTTTGAACTGTTTGAGTTCTTGAATGTAGAAGACCCTCTTGTGGTCTGGAAAAGCAAGGGCGTAATTGTTTAAGACAATCATGCAAGTGTTATTCTTTAATGTGTTCTCAAAGCAATGTTATATGTGACTAACAGTCTCGGTGTAGAGGAAACCATAAGACCATTAAGATAATACTTTACAAAGCAGAGCTAAAACAAAGGCGAATGTTTCTTGTAAAAGTAATGTACGCCGTACATGCGCGTAGGGATATTAATTCGGATATACATTGCTTGTAGGAGCAGTTTATTACCATTGTTTTTCAGATACACACAGTTCCCTGTCAGGTGCATGATGCTGTCAGGTGTATGCCCTTCATGCCATGTCAAGCATCAAACTTTTTTAGGCAATTGTTTCCTCATAGGGCTGGGTTGTTTGAGTGAAAAACAAAAGTATACTACGAAATATTAAAGGAATTACAATATGATTATCTTCGCTAGGTGGGGTTTACCTTAAGTACAGTACCAGACATCAGTAATTTAACGAAATATTTTTTTTAACTTCACCCTGTTTGGGATTTATTTGTGAACAGTGCAATTATTGTGCACCTGTCCTCGCTTCTCATTGGCTGTTTTGGTTACTGGCACGGGAGATTGTTGTGGAATGTTAAAAAGACAAGGGGGCGTAAACCGGAGTTACTGCTATGATTATGAACATGACAGGATAAAAGCCAGTGGTTGTTCTGAATAACTCTCTCTCTCTTTCTCTCTCTCTCTCTCTCTCTCTCTCTCTCTCTCTCTCTCTCTCTCTCTCTCTCTCTCTCTCTCTCTCTCTCTCTCTCTCTCTCTCTCTCTCTCTCTCTCTCTCTCTCTCTCTCTCTCTCTCTCTCTCTCTCTCTCTCTCTCTCTCTCTCTCTCTTTCTCTCTCTTTGATCTATCTGTCTCATTTTTTTACTTCTTTGTGAGTAAGCATAAGAGTGCCTTTCCTATCTTTCTCTCCATCTAGTTCTTCCATAATAGTCCCATCAGTTTCAACGAAAACTGGATGTTGAAACTGCCATAAAGAGTTTCTGTGGTGTAGCAAAAATACAAAATTTAAGCGTTACCTACTTTCCCTTATATCCATTGACTTCAAGGTTTGAGTGAGCATTAAATATAGACAGGAGGAAGCTGAGCATTAAAAAAATCATGAAATGCAATGCTCAGCATAAAGCTGTGGGTTTGTTTTGTTTTTTTTTTTTGTTTTTTTTTTTTTGTTTTTACACCTGACATAGTTATTATTCATTTAAAAAGCGCAATAATTAAAAAGCGATAGGATGTAATGTTATGTTTCTACCATGTTATTTTTATTATAAAAAAGCAGTATCATTTGAAACGTGACTGCCAGTCCAAGCTGTGTATCTGAATCGTTCCTTTTGCTGTTCTGTTTACTTTGAATTATAGACACCATTTATATCTATTTTTCATTTTCTTGAGCTTCAGATTTGGGCAGACACATTCCCCTAATCTGGCTACCAATCTTCCTAATCTTTGCCGGAATCCTGCCTCAACAAAAGCTTTCTTTCTTTTGTGGCGCTGTGAAGGGTTTATTTACATTTGCGTTCATTTGTATACACTTTTCACCCCTGTTATGAGAGCGCAAGACGTGTATGGCTATTATCATTATCCGCATACAAGCAGCTACACAAGCGCTTTCTGTGTGGGCGAATCTGTACAGGAACAAGATACATATCCGACTGTTTTGTGAGGGGTTTTCCCCCTTTTTTAAAAGCCTACAGATTGCTGCTGGTTTCAAACATTATTATCAAAATATTTCAGGGTTTTTGTGTGTGTAGGACAGGGCATTGCTTCCTTAACTCATTAATTTCTCGAATTCGTTTTCACGCTGCTTTCCCCAGTGCTTGGTGCATGCTTTTTTCCCTTCTAAAACTTTCTTTTCAGTCTATGAAACGTACGTCTTGATCAACGAAGGATCAGAATTTGTTATGGAATAGATTAATGTTATTTTCTTTTGTTTTTTAATTTTTTCTACTATAGGTAAAAATATTAGCAATCATTTGAAATGAGCATTGCCTTGATTCTCGTATAATTACTAAAATGCTATTAAAATATTTTTTTTACTTATAATGCTAGAGGTGTGCTTGAAAACAGCTATCCGAAATAGTTAATTTCTTGCGACATCTAGTCCTCCTCTAATGGCTTTTTCCAAGTGCGAGGAGTAGACAACCAGTTGTTGCAAAGAGCGCAGTAGAATACCAGTTGTTGCAAAGAGCGCACTGGTGTGCATGCACTTTATTAAAAGCGTGAAAGCTCATCGGTCGAGAATTCCATCTAAATCTCTGCTGTACCTCCTGATAATCTGGGGACATGGCAAGTCTGCTAGTTTGGCGGCTGGAGGTGACGCTCACTACATGATCTACGGTACAGCTAGAACAATAGTGGCTCCTTGTTTGTCAGTGATAAATATCTCTTTCTCTCTCTCTCTCTCTCTCTCTCTCTCTCTCTCTCTCTCTCTCTCTCTCTCTCTCTCTCTCTCTCTCTCTCTCTCTTTCTTTCTCATTTTCTCTCTCTTTCTCTCTCATTCACACACACATAGGACTGCAATCACATGACCACATCGTCGCCAGTCAATGGATTAGGGGTATCGCTTTTTCAGCCCTATAGTGTTTGAGATGATAAAACCTCCTTTTCCTACAAGAGCTGTGTCAGGCAATCGAGCGATGAATCTCTAACCAATCACTCTATTTTAAAAAATATCTAATTGCCTGTAGATCTATGTATAGATCACAATTATACGTTTTTTAATCTATCTTCTTGTGGAATATTCTAATCGTGTATTGTATCTATTGATCTGCTTGTTTTTATATGCTTAAATATACCATTCTGTCTATCTATCTCTCGGTTGATCTTTTTCTGTGCGTCTCTTTCTCCGCCAAATTCCAAAAAAAATTGTCTTCTTCCTGCGCTCTCTCTCTCTCTCTCTCTCTCTCTCTCTCTCTCTCTCTCTCTCTCTCTCTCTCTCTCTCTCTCTCTCTCTCTCTCTCTCTCTCTCTCTCTCTCTCTCTTTCTCCTCCCCCCGCCCCCCATCTAATTTCTTTCTTCGAGTTCTCTTTGTCTCTCATCAACCACAATTCTATTGTCCAAAGCAACATCTCGAATCTCATAACACAAATGGAAGTAATAACCGACTATGACAAGTTCGGTAATTTCCTTACACGCATTTCTTAGTACACACCATGTTCCATCTTGACGGCCAGCCGTCCGTTGCCTCCAGCTGTCGGCCAACTCGTGTTGGTGCGCACCGTGTGGGCTGGTGCCTTGTCCCAAGTTTGTCTATTTCCAGGTAACAATGTTATGTCTCATGTACCTGTATGTTCTTCTTTTTATGATTTGATGCTTGAATAAAATAGGCCTCTGTTGAGGACTCTTAGATCCGTCAGACAAATAGATCATCGGGGCTTCGGCGTTGGGGATTTTCTTTTTAGTTTTTTCAGAAGGGAAAATATAACCACCAGATGCATGATACTTGGAGGCTTTATGAAACAACCACAACAACAACAACAACAACAATAACAACAAAAGCCCAGGTTGCAACAAAAATCTCTGCTCCTTGGACATGATTGAGAAAACCTTTCTGTCATAATTATTCTGTAACTATAGTAAGCTCAGATTTTTTTGGAATTATTATTTTTCTGCTTTAACATCTTCATTTTTCCTCCTTTTTTAATTCCCCCCCCCCCCCTGGAGGGCCTCTTGCATCTGAAACCATTTTATGTTCGTTATATAGATTGTACTTTCGAAACATAGCTCTTTCTGTGACACCAAAGATCTTTACCCTACCCTGGAATTTAATAATATTGTACCTATATGAATGTCAAAACAGGCGAAATATTCCTAATTCTCACAAACGTCCTTCAACATTAATGCACAATTAGATGACTCTTTATATGGTCAATCTTGCCTCGAGTGTTTAGATTTTCTTTAATTTCTTAATGCTTTACATTAGTCTAACTAATGTATTAATTGTTATTATTAATTTAATTATTTAGAGTATATTTGCTTGCGATAAGTTAATTTTTTTTTTTTTCACGTCTAAACCACCAAATTATGCGAGAAGCTCAAGATCAAAGTCACTGCACTTAATCTTCTAATGTCTTATTACAGAATGATAACATAACAGAGTAAAAGTATTATGTTTCATCTTCTATTTCACCGTGCAGCTTTTGGCCAGTGTACCAATGGTCCCAATGTCACTTGAGATAAATGTGTTGAGTTTAATCATGCTGGTAACGGGTGTCACAAGACATGAAGACAACGCCGGAAGATCCTGCCAGACCCCGGCACAATTTCGAGACGCTCTGAGACGGCGTAAAAAGCCATAATAAGTTTGCTTCGTTGTTTACTCGAACTTCAAGGGGGTGTCTCAAGGGTGCGAACCAGAAGCGTTTTTGTAAAGGTGCGCAAGTCTGGCCTCTACGGGGATTTCTGGGGCTAGGATTGAACCCGCTTGTTTGCGCAAGTGCACAATTCTGCAAACGGTGAAGTATCCCTGACACTGCACTAGAACAATCGACTACACGGAGCCCCACAAACTGCAGCAGTTTATCAATGCAAACCTCATGGCAAACCCTTACTGATCCTGGCATTTCAATGAGACTGAAAACAATTTTTTCCATGACGATCGACATTATACCATTATTATAAAAATGCAATTTTTCCTCTCGTTCCAATTGAATTCTTTTGTACACTCTTCCTTTCTTTGAGAACCGCAGCAGTTCATGAGACAGTTTATTATCTATGTTTGCTCAGTTGACTGTGATTTTGTCTTTTGATTGGTTCAATGACTGCTCTTCATGTGATACAAAAAGGGCGCTAGCTTTCCCCCCCCCCCCTCTCTCTCTCTCTCTCTCTCTCTCTCTCTCTCTCTCTCTCTCTCTCTCTCTCTCTTTCTCTCTCTCTTTCTCTCTCTCACTCACTCTCTCTCTTTCTCTCCCTTTCTTTTTTCTCCTTGAAAGACTACAGAAACAAATTAAAAACGATGGAGGGAAGAAACAGCTTCGGGGACGAAACATACTGGGCTAAAATAGGATATGAATTCGGAGAGATTGTAACCACGGAGGTATTTTCCTAGGAAATTCCTTTTTCAGAGACAGAGCTGGGAATAATGGGAGAGGAAAAGGCGAAGGGGCCATAGAAGTTCAATGTAAAAAAAGCTTCGAAGACATCTTATATTATTTCATTGTTTTCATAATTCCGCAGGTTCTTTTTTTTTTATTTCAATTAAGTGAATGGTCTGACAGCATGCAGCTAAGCTAATGTTGACAATATTGACGACAATTCTAGAGCTGACATATAAATGATTTTTCTGACATTGTTGATGGATGAATAGAGTTTTCAGTGCACTGTGTAGTTTATTTGCTGGTATCACCCAACTATGGTACAAGTCAATACACTCTCTGACCATGTTAAGCAAACTATGAATCACCGGGGAAAACTCGACTAATTCGTTTATTCTCAAAACTGTGTCGGGTACATCGTTTAAGTAAACAATCGAATGAATGTATTGTTTGTTTTCCATTCACGGTTGATCGACATAAGTTAAACATTTCTTTAAGAATGTAAAAGCATATGTCCAAGAGAGAAAAGCTTTCTTTCGTGTGGTGCACTGCAATTTGCTTTAGAAGATTACTTTCGTTGAAAACCCTGCAAATAATGATCCAACTCACAAATAAGATCAAAAGAAATTTTCTAATCACATTACCTTGTATTCGTAAGGTAGCTGAAAACTTATTTTTCGGAGAGAAAAAAAATGTAAATATTGTAAGCTGTCAATCTTTGTGAAAAAGGATAAAATAATTAAATTGGATTACTGTTTAGCTCTGAACGGACACGGTACCGTCAGCAAATTTTAGGCCAATTTTATAAATGTGAAATTGTCATCTTGTTTTTGCCGTGATTTGAAATGTATTGTTACAGCAATGCCGTATTCTGCAAACCACGTTTTAATTCAAAGAAAGGTCATTGTTGGCGTTGGCATTTTATATGCGGAACTTCCTTTGTAGCTATCCCTTGAACTTCTTCCCCAATGGTTTTGAAAGATTAATTTTGCTTAAGTGAAAGCGCAAGTAAATACTTTGTATTGATGTTGTTGACGTTTTGTTTTGTTTGTTGTTTTTTGTTTGTTTGTTGTTGTTTTTTTTTTGTTTTTTTTCACTGAGGATTATTTCATGTGACTTTCTGTAAGGCAATAATATCAAAAGTATCATTTTGTAAGCAGAATGTGTCATTGACTACAAAAGCATGTGCACGAAGTAAGAAGAAGTTAAAAATGGAGGGGGGGAAAAAACACGAAATAGGCTTAGAATAAGATTAGGATTGTAGATTAATCCGTCGTCCAAAAAATTATTTCTGTTGATACAAGTCTCATTTTTAGCCAAACACATACACAGACACACAAATTATCCCCCCACAAATACAGCTTCTCTCGATCTGGCCTGACAGGCAGAGTGGATGTTTAAATCTTGCACTATTCAGGCTGTAATCGTGGGCGATGGAAGCCTTCACAATGGCACGCACAAAAGCCTCACAAATAGCGCATCGGAAACGAAATTTGCATTATTGAATTTTGCGGAGCCCCCACGTCAGTTGAACGTCTCGTCTCGGTAGCTTACTGGGTCCGTTACGACAGCATCAAAACTAAACGTAATAGCGAACAGATGAAAAGGGGACAGGACAGATCTGATGGATAGGAGCTGATCAGGTAGAAACAGCCGTGGATTGTGATTAATCCCTCTATATTAATCTGGGCAGAGAAAACTTTGTTCGGCCTTTGTTTTCTGATGTTGCTCAATGCTATGGACCCTGATGACAGCTGAATCTTTGTGTTTTCTCGATTATTCATGTCGTGATATATTTTATTTTTTGGAGATCACAGAGTTTTAGAAACAGATGGGATTTTATAATGATTATTAATAAAAAAAAAATGATGTTTTTATCTAATAAAAAGCCAACGTTAAACCGGAATTTCCTGCAAATAGCTTCGTAATGGTGTCATTTTCTTAATTAATTACAGTGATAGTTAAGACAATCTGCCTAAAGACATCAGAAATTAAAGGCCGTTCATGTATACTTTTGAGATTTGAGATTTTGCCCGAAATAAATAAGGCTATAAATAGCGTGTGAAACCTTATTAATTCATTGATTAAGAAAGTTTTCAAGTAAATAAGTTTCCCTAAATCCAACTATAAGTGCGTTATCACATCTTTTTCTCTTTCATATGGTGCAGATAATGTTTTAAGGGGAGACTTTAATGAGTTTCACAAACATCAGGGATGAACATCAAATTGTATCGAGGAAGGTAAAGGTACATAATTCCCTCATCACGCGATCGATGAGATCATACTAAAACCGTCAGATCAGTATAAAAGGCAAAACGAAATCTGCGGCTGAACATGTCTCCAAACCAAGAGGTACAAAATCATATCGTGTGCAGTGAAGGAGATTAGCAGTTCGATAACGACCATCTGATTCTCTCTGAAGTAAATCCTCACCAGTCCCGAGAGAGTGAGATAACGTTTAATATACATAATATTCTCATGTTCGAATACCCTTCCTTTCTTTTCTTATGTTGCGCCATTGTAGTTTTGGCCCATTAAGGAAGATAAGTCGGGGCTTAGCCTTTATCGCTTGCCTTTTATTCCGGCATTCACAGCTGGAGCAGGGCTAAACCGAGTCAACAACTCCACACATGCAGTAGACTAGAAGAACGATGTTGCCAGAGCCTGAACCAGGCCTCGCTTCTTGCTCATTGTTTAGGGTATCGATTAAGAGATCAACTGTGAGCTATTGAATACAATCGAAAGCCTTTGGTGTACAAGACGAGCTGTGATTACTAAAGCTTGCTTTGAAATACGTTGTGTAGGATAAGTGAAAATGATTGAATGTCTGTCAGTTGTGCATGTTATGTAAAGTACGAACCAACAAGAAAATCAGGGTATTACAATAGAGATGCAATAACAAGACGCTCTAAAAACCATCTTTGTATTATCAACGGGCTTGCAAAAGAACAGAGAGAAAAAAAAAGGGGGGGGGGGAACTTTCCCTTGATATTCAAGTACAGAAAGCACGAAGCATTAATAATCTTTTAACGTGTAGTTTATGACTTGTATTTGATTGGTTTGTAGAATGCAACGAATATATAATGTTAAGCTTGATATAAAAGCTATGATTAAACTTTGTATTATTGAGTTGACAATATGGTGGATTAATAAACAATAACACGAACTTCTCTTCCATTCGATCTACTTTGATAGGTTTTTTTTATTGTTCTTGTATATTTTTTTTACTGTCTTGGCTTATTCCGCTTTTACTGACAGGTGGACAAACATCATTAAGATTCTATGATAAGCGGTATCTATTCAATCTTAACTTTTATTGATATTAGAAAGAATGAGGAAAGAGCTTGTAAAAGCATGATCCGGTTAAAAAAAAAACATTTGGTTGCTAACATCACAGTGGCATATATTTAAAGCAATAAATATATCAAACTTTGAAAGACATACCGGATGAGTAATATGATAATAAAGTGGATCTAAAAAAAATGCCAATAATGCTCTTATCTAAAATCGGAGAATTGGATCAAAGTTCTTAATTTCATAAAATGTTAATATTATGATTATGTGAGTGTGTTTACTACACTAAGTTCCCTTTCAGATGATTTTGATAATAAGTTTGGATCCCGCTGTGTAATAAACTAGAAATAGAATGTAAGAAAATGTTTTATATTAAAAATCATTTGTCTAGTATCGTTATCTTTCCTCTGTCTTTTCTCTCTCTCTCTCTCTCTCTCTCTCTCTCTCTCTCTCTCTCTCTCTCTCTCTCTCTCTCTCTCTCTCTCTCTCTCTCTCTCTCTCTCTCTCTCTCTCTCTCTCGCACTCACTCTCCCTGTATATATCTCTTTTTTCATTTTCGCTACACATTTATTTATGCTTCAAAATAGTTTGTAAGGTTTGTCCGAGACGTACGTATATTCTTTTGAATTTGAGATCCGTAAGATTTTGACACACTGCCGGTAATGATATACATGGATTAGTTAACTGGAAGACAAACATCAAGACTATTAATCCTCTCTGAAATCTGTTATAAATAGAAATCGTTCTCCAACATTTACTCGGCTTTAGAATTAAATTGACAGCCGTGATCAAAGGTAAAAAGTTCCAGATTCACGAATCTTGATAAAAACAAGGAAAAAAGCCCTAAGACCACGTAATATTATTGTTTAATGTTTTGCACCTACATTTTTTTTTTTTTTTTTTTTTTTTTGGGGGGGGGGAGCCCGGTTGAACATATCTTTGAATATTGACTTGGCCTGCAAGCGCATCAGAAGCACAAAAAAAAAGATCACAGGGAAATGAGGATCACAAAGCAAACACCATAGAGAATAGAGAAAATTTTTGTCAGACACAAAAATAAACGTTGAGAAAATTCGGTTAATGAGATGGTTGAGACAATAGAGATTAAAAAAAGGCCGCAATCCCCACAAAAAGGAAAACTTGTGAACTGCTGTCTAGACCGTGCTGTTGCCAGGGAAATACTAAAGATTTCATTTTCTCCTGCGCATCGAAGCGTGAGGAATAGGGCTTTAAGCATTCTATTCATTACAACAGTCTCTAGCACTTAGGAGACAAGGCATGCTAGCCTGTGCATTATTTGTGCCATAACACTAGAATTCATTTTTATTTTTCCTTTTCTAATTTTATTTTTAGAATCCTACGTTTTAATTTCATTAAGGTGATAAACGGTTTTTATTTTCTTTTTTTCTTTTTGTTCCATTCAATGATATTCACTTTGCTTTAAGTATCAAGTACCCCTAGCAAATTTTGATTATCATTGTCTTTGTACCTTGAAAAGTTTTAATACAAGCTTCTCGTGCGTGCCTTGCTCTATCAACTGAATCCAGATATGAGTAAAATCTATGTTTGTTCATTTACGGCTTCTTTGAATTAAACTTACTCAGCACTGTCATTGAGGTAGGATATTGATGACGCATGGTTGATTGGTAGCTTAACAATGTCAGAGTATCCCAAACGATTGTAACAATTAATGGTTCATAAGAGTGACAGATGACATAGTTAAGTTCTCTATAATGGGGAAGTTAGAAGTCACTGAATCGGCATTAGTAATTCTCCCTCAGCTTGCCCACAGCCTTTTGTATAATCTTGCTTCAGTAGGTGAGCATGGTTCTCAGAGGTGTCATGGTGGGAACAGGGTCAGGGCTGCATTTCTCACAAGCTTTCTTCAGATCTTAGCTAATACCACCAGTTTGCTGAGTGGACAGCAACCTCTTTGCCTTCGTTATGGATAGTTTACTCTCCCCCCTGCCTCTCCTCCTCATTCCACGATTTTTCATCCTAGAGTCTATTACTTAGACGATGGGCAGACTCAGTCCTTTTCATTCATTCAGAATTCAGCCTAACATCAAATTATCTCTACTTTAGCATGAGCAATATTCTCACCTTAATCTAGTCCTGACTGGACTATAATTGACTTTCTCATTCAAGACGGTCTTCCCAAGTACTCGCCTTTCCCCTCACCTCACACACGCTCACACGAAGGGGCCCCCACATCTCGCATGGGTGTGAACAAAACGCGGCTGACCACATCTGCTACAAAGACAGAACACACTCACAAACACACCCACATACACTGTCACCATCAGAGACTGCTGTGGCCAGAACCATTGGGAAGATTGTGACTGCTTTCTTCTCATGATACATTTTTGATGAACCAAACAGTGTGGACCAAATCTATATCCCTTGAAATGAAGTAGGGTATTATTTTTCTTTACACAAATTCTGCTCTGTTATCATTTTAAAAAGTGCTCGTTCTGAACTTGTGGTGGATATAAATATATTTGTTTTTAGCAACAGGCCTATATGTTGCTCATTTTGTCTGATGCCTCTCCTACAATTTGCGTCCCATATGGTTTTATCATAACATGTTTATTTCGTGTTTAGTTAAGACTTGCTTTTTTTTCCCTCGCTCGGCCCAAACGCAAGCCAGTACCCAAACATGAGAAGAGTAAGGATTTGACTTGGAATATCACTGCTGCGTTCAAACTATCAAATCGTCTCTTGCACCATTCTCCCTCACCGTCTAATTTCTTTTTAAACTATATGCTCCCAAGCATCCAAACGGTGACGTAATACTGGTCCTCTCACAGCATCATTGTGGTCATAAGTGCATGTCAGATTTACCAGAACACGAACTCTTAGGTGACGCAGATCTGTCACCTCCACGGCCACACCTTTCTTCCCGTGACGCAGATTGGAGGAGAGTCTCCAGATTTAGCCCGAGACCCAACACTCAAGTCCTGACCATTATTTATAAGGTCAGTCGTGGTGGCTTTCGTTCCCCAGCTTTCATCAAAGAAGCGCTGCGTTCCGGTCAGTTTGCAAGTGCTAAAACTCGTATTATGGAGGGTAATTGAGGGGATCACGGCATGTTGAAGATGCTATTATACAATTGAGTTACACCAGTAGCAACATTTCGTGACGATAGGAAGGCGGTAAAAGATAAAAGTGTATCTTGTGGGATGCGACTCGTATGAAGTATGAAATAATGAACATTACGAGCAACAATACTGCCCCTCTTTGGGTGGAAGTTTACTTGAAGTTACTTGGATTAGTTTGACTCTAAAACGTCAGTTCCTAACACAGTCCAACTCATTCGCGCTAGATTCAAGGATTCTTAATTCCTCATTTCACACCAGGTCAACGGGGCGCCCGCCATAAGTTGCCACCTTTTTCGACCTTTATCTATATCTGGGGAAATGTGGTTGGTGAGAGCACCCGAGAACAGCTCACTGGAATATTCCAGAGGGCTGTGACCCGAGACTAATTTTGCTCTCATTGGTGAGAATGTGGCGGGCCTTACCCAAGCTGTCTCTACCTACCTAGCTCTATAACCACAAATCATTTGAAAATGTTACTTATAAATTTCTTTTTTTTTCCTCTTGCCTTTTAACAGGAAAGTGTGCTTCAGGCATTTGATGAACATAAGGATTACAACTTTTCGACATTTCTGAAATTCGCGGATGAACTTACCAGGGGATAGAAGCGGTGATGAAGGTTTCGATGAATTCATGTCCAGGTCGTGTGTTGGCGACATGACGTCACGCCTCCTACTGCCCTCCCCGCCTGCTCCACAGTCATCCTCGTCTTCATTGTTGTCAACATCGTCACTGCCATCCTCGCTGCGATTCCTTGGGGACCAGGTCATCTTGTTCTCCTTCTTCAACCGGCGCCGAGCGTTGGCGAACCAAGTCGACACCTGGGAGTCAAAAAGATAGATCAGCATCATAAGCGAACGTGTTATTTGTTTTATTTAAATTGATCTGGGCGGATAATCAAACAGTAAACATTTAAAACCATAGTAGTATCGAGAAATTAATTGTCAAAACCATTTCGATTGACTATGAACAAAGAAGTCTTGTAGCCTTTCTTAGCGCTGCATTATGGACTTTCAAATGTAATAAAGTTTTGTTTTGTATATACCGTACCTGAGTGAGAGTCATTTTGGTAATGATGGCCAGCATTATCTTTTCTCCTTTGGTCGGGTACGGGTTCTTTCTGTGTTCATACAGCCAAGCCTTGAGTGTGTTGGTGTTCTCCCGCGTCGCATTTTTGCTGCAGTGTGGGTATGAGATGAAAATAGAATGGACATTGTTAGCTTTTCTTCATTTTAGATAAGCATCACTATTCGAGTAATCACTGTAATTATTATTGTCATTATCCTGTTGACAATCGTTATCTTCATATCATCATCATCATCATCATCATCATCATCACCAAATCACTACAACCACCATCTTCATTATCATATCAAGACAATTGTCATAATAATATGTCATTATTATTACCATCATGATTGCAGCTGCCACCTGTTGTCCTTAAGAGTCTGAGCGAATATTTGAAATTTTCTCAATACTTTTATTCTAGTTTTCTGTATATCTAAAAAAATCTTTTAAAACTAATCAATAGATTACATCCGCATGACTCACCCAGGACCGTAAGGATATAGTGCCATGGGATCGTAAGGAAATCCTGGCTGTGAGGCTGCCAGAGTTCTCCATGCCTCAGCACTTTCCTTTAGGTCGTAAGGGGATGTGCCCTGGTCGAGAGAAGGAGAGAAACAGGGATTTGGTGGATGAAAACCTTTCAATTTTTTTTTTAATCACAATCACAGGCCTTTGATAATGTTAATTTTGAGGTTAACTGCATGTCTAATGCGCTGTGTAAACGTTGAGTAATTTGCTGCAGACTAAAGTGCATTATTTCTTGATACTCTCTCGGATATTTTCAAATCAAACTCATGGATCAACTTCGAAAACCCGATGATCTTTTTTTTTCCAAACTGCGTCACTTTCTTTCCGAATCCAAAGCTCGAAGTTTTATATATATATATATATATATATATATATATATATATATATATATATATATATATATATATATATATATATATATATAAAGCTGGGGACACTGAGGCTCGAATATAAGGGCATGGTTTAAACTTCAATTTTTTTCAACTTTTTTTTTAGTTAAATGAACAAGAAACGATCCGGTTTTAAGGCCTCAAGTGAAGTAAATTTGATTCTGCCATTACTTAACATAACTCTCTTCTTACTACCACAAGCCGTAGTAATATGACGTATCAAATTTAATCGCATTAACGCATCCCACAAGACATTTTGCAATTATTCAATAGACGTTCAAAAGATGGTTAACCCAAAGTGAACTTTGAACTCCGCTTACCAAAGGTGAGTAAAAAGCTGAGCCCTCGGCGCCCAGCCCGACGTAACCTTGTGATGCTGCTGCGGCGAACGCAGAGGCGTTGTATACCGACTCCAGCCCGGGGGGAAGGGGTGGCGGGGGTCCGGCTGGCCCGCCCCTGTGTCCAGGGGGGAAAGGTGATGTGATGAGGGCAGCGCCAGGTGGGGGGTACTGACACGAGCACACTGTCTGACCTGTGTGGGGGTCTGTCAGGATAGGACGCCCGTTCTCACAGCACTGTCGGTGTCCTGACGCCGGGGAAGGGGCAGATATCTGAGGAAGTTTGAGATTTTATTAGCTTAAGTTTAGAGATGAGAATGGATGAGTAAGAATGATTTGTAGTAACAACTGGGTTTTTTTTAAAATCAGAAACAGAAACTAGCAGTTCCAAGACATCAAAGCCGAAAAATTGTGAACTTTGACAACAAAAAAGCTTGTATTTCATAACCAACACAGAGACAAACAGAAAGAGATAGATAGACTGACAGAAAGATCGACAAACGGGGATTGATTTTAGAAGGTAATAGGGAAGTATGTAACTATAGTCAGAGATATAGGGAAGAGATGATTTTATTAATTATTTTGAAAAACTTTTTTAATTAGTCTCTCCCTTTTTTTCACTTCCCCTTTTTTCATTTCAATTTCTTACTTTCTCACCCTCTTAATATTTTCCTTTCTCAGTGTCTTTCACTATTTCTGAAGATACCTAACAAAATGATTTTCCCAATGGTTTCTTACGTTAAAAAAAAGTATCAGTTTTTTTTTAATTGATACAGGATTTGATAGGTTTCTATGTTTATGTCACTGATATATTGTATTTAATGGCATTGATGGAGCAATGCAATTATTTTATTTCACATTTAAATTTTGTCGAAATACTTTCCTAATTTAATAATTGACAAAAAACATTATTAGAAAAACTATGGATGATATACAGAGGGTGAGTGATTGATAAAACTATAGACAATTAAATAAATCCTGATTTTGAGCCATAATAGCCTGGGGGAAGTTAGAAACGTGTTTTGCAAACTCAGTATGTAAAAACGATCGCTAAAAAGATAAATTAATATGATTAGAATAAATGAAGGGACTGAATTAATTGATCTATTTATTGATTTACTTATTTATTGAAAGTATCTTAAGTAGCACAATAAATTGTGTTTTAGAACAATTACTATAAAACTGGATCTCCGGTTGTTGCTTTTTTCACAACTTCTAGTGTATTAGTCATAATTATCTTCTTTTTTTTTTACCTATTACGATCTTAGTAGTCCTAAATTGTGAACTGATTCTTTTTACACAGCACATTTTTTACATAACAAGAGGCAAACAAAATAAAAACGATTTGAATATCAGTTATCTATTTATGTATGCGCTGTTTCAATTCTCATGCTTCACATTTTATGCCATTTATTTATCAGACAGTGATATAAAATGGTTTCCTCGATTATATAGCACCAATTTATTTAAATCACAAGATTACAGTAAAATAACACCACAAACTAACTTTTTCTGCTCCATTTTTTTATATAGTCATTGGTATAAAATCAATGTTTCCATCTACACATAATTTTCTTACACATTTGACTGGATATTCTGCTGTTTGGAAAAAGGTGAAATGAAATAGCAATTATGAAGTTTGTGAGGAATAAAAAATGCTTTTAATGGAAAGATTAAGTGGAGAAAAATATTATCCTAAAGGAAAACCATATAATAATTTTATGGTTGTATCAAGCAGGATTCTTCTTTTATGAGAAGTGAATAAGAATAAAAGTATAATATGATCTTTATTGGCCATTTATAATGGAACTGATCATATTACACATTTTATCTATTCACATTCGATAAATTTCAATTATTTTTTTTTCTATAATATTTCAAAGCTGATTTTTTAAATCTGCTTTAATTTACTTTTTCCTATACACGTAAACCGCCGATTTTAATTCAAGTTGCTTGTTCTAGTGCTTAAAATAAAATCTAGTCAAACTTAAAACAATCAAAGACATGGTGAAATAATGTGCCTTTAATTTTTTTTTTTTTTTCTATTTCTGCTTTGAAAGAAGGACAAAAAAAATCTAACTGATGAGGTTACTGTTAGCGTTGCAAAAGATCGTACTGTTCTGTCGGTAAAATTTTATAATTGCAAAGTTAAAAGCTTAGTAGAGTAAGAAACTTCTTGATGTAAGTGAAAAATTAGTAGTCGAAGTAATAGTTGGAGTAATACGAAAACCTTAATGATGATAACAAAAAACACTTTACTAGCACTAGCAATATCCTTTAGATTACATCCCGACCTGCTTTTATTTATTCTCATAAAGTGTAAGTGATTATTATATCTCAATGTTTTTTTTTTAATGTTTAGCTTAGAAAGTAGACGTTTAAATTATCACTCTCAAAATGGAGATAATATTTTTTTTAACTCTCTTTCTTGTTCTTTTTTTTTTTTTTCATTTATTAACTCATAGAAATTTACATAGATTTACATTTTGATGTCCTTTTCTTATTTTTCTCTTTCCCACTCTGATGGCGGAGTTTTGCATAGTGTATGTTTCCTCCTCTAGTCCGGTTGTAACGGACTGAGGGCTATCCGCGTAGCTATGCTGTTGGTTATATTGACCCTCTGGTATAATAGTTTTATCACGCTGTTCAAGCACAAATACCTTGACGGGTTTATACCTTTCAAAACTGACGTTTTACGAGAAAGATTATTTCAAAATGGCTATTTCTATAAGATGGCCATTAATTGATTTAAAGGATTGGAAGAAAAAAAAAAAAAACGCAAGGCTCTAACGGTTTGAACCCGTTGGAAAGGATAAGCTTTTAATTTAAGTGTGCCTTTGTTAAGTGTTTAAAATTCAAACTTTTTTTTTTTTTTTTGCTTATCATTTCCTACTTTATTTCAATCTTCCAAAACGAAATGCGTTATGGCTCAGTATTAAATTAAACAGTACAGGCAGATAATACAACACGCAGGTTAAAAAAAAATCTTTTCCAATTTTTTTTTTTACTCTTAATTGAAACGATAACATTGTATGTAGCACATGATTTTATTCTCAGTGGAGTATCTCACGGACTATACTCACAAGATTATAGATCAAACCCTATGCATTTTATGAGACAGCGATTGCAGTACAACGCTGGATTTTATTTAAAACTCAAGATTTTTGTCGGAGGGAATAAAATGAATTTCTCTATTCATGTTTTAAGCCTCTCATTTTGTTTCAAATTGATAACGATTTTGAACATTTTTCTTGCAAAGTCATATTTCAACATTTTCAAAATGATGAAAGAAAGCGACCTAATAATAATTATTATTTCGGGATTCTATTCCGTTATATTCAGTCATATTATTCTTTTCCTTTCGTTTCTGAAGTTGCTCTTGTTGTTGTTGTTGTTGTTGTTGTTGTTGTTGTTGTTGTTGTTGCTGCTGCTGCTGTTGTTGTTGTTGTTAATGCTGTTTTCTATGGTGTTATTGTTTGCTGTTTTGTTCTTGTTCTGGTTTTTGTTGTTGTTGTTGAAGTTGTTGATGATGATGATATTGCTGTTGATTTGACTTTACTTTGTTTTGATTCATCCACAATTATAAATGAATCAGCTTTATTTATTTCATATAGTAAAGACTTAAAAATGTTACTATTGTTTAATGTTTTCCCGCTGAAAAATCCCCAAACCTGAGACAATGCAGGGACCTAAGACTAAATTTAAAAGACTTCAAAATAATTATGCAGTTAGAAAAGTTAAAATATGAATTTTATATCTAGCTTAGACTGAATGTTTTGTTTTTTTTTTTACTTTTCTTTTGTTCGAGATCAGATTAGATCTATGTTTTTTGTTAACCTTTTTTGCTGTTTTTTTTCCAGTATAGTTTATCTCCTTACTTTTGCGCCCATTTAGTTTCGCGAAAAATCATTACGTTTGTTGCAGTCATTTTAGTTTGAAATCTTAATTGCGATGGAAGAAAAATTCCGTGGATTAAATTATATCAATCTTTCATATTCTTGGGTCACAACTACCTATTTACATTCAGAAAAAAAGATAGATAGGTAAGCAGACATCTACGAAGCTAGATAGAAAAATAGATAGAAAGATGGATAGATAGATAGATAGATAGATAGATAGATAGATAGATAGATAGATAGATAGATAGATAGATAGATAGATAGATAGATAGATAGATAGATAGATAGATAGATAGATAGATAGATAGATAGATAGATAGATAGATAGATCATACATTTAGATAGGTAGATAGATAACGTAAAAAGAGCGCTCAATATAATGATGTGGAGCAGTATAACGAATACGTGAATACTTCAGAATAACAAAAATACATTATTAAATTCGCTGGCTATTACAATGAATAAGTGAATATTTAAGAATGAAAAATGAAAGCAATATGAAATTTGTTGGCTAGATTAATAGATGGACATTATCCTGAGTAAGTGGGTGTAAGTGCGGATGTGCGTATGCGTGTGTGTGTGTGTGTGGAGGGGGATGCAACTGATCAAAATAGTAAGTGAATGGATGAGTAGAGATTAGATGAATGCGGTGCATGTGCAACAGTATTTAAAAGTAAACTCAGTCGACTGTATGATCATAGTAGTAAAGTTATTGACATTGCATTATGGAGTGATTTTCTGCTTGAATGAAGTTGAAAAGTAGCAAATCAAATTGGAGATTTTAATACTGAAGATGAAATACCTATGCTTTGAATATCTTCATTGTAAGCTCTGTGTGTTCAGTGATGCGAAGCAAATAAGTTCACTTATGCAAAGCATTTAAATGATTTGTAAGGAATTTGGTTCAGAATTCTGCTGCCCTAGCTGCACTGATGGCTATACAATCGAAACAGTTGAATGAACGATCAGCCCGTCCTAAAGGTTGCTATGAGGATAATAGAAATATCTCTGGGTTGAAAGGAAACATAAAGGAAACAATTCATTGTAGGAATGGCAAAGAAAATGAAGTAGACTGCTATTATATCAATCCTGAGAGGTATATTCCACAAAGACCATTAATATTATATAAAAAAAAAACTTTGAAAACTTTTACAATAAAAAGCGACTATACGATAATTGTATATGATGTCAATGTTGTCTTATATGATATTGTTTAAAACCCCTATTTTCCGTTTATAGGACAAAATTGACCGGTCTTTACAAGAACAACAATTATTATTTGGTTATGTGGACTATCGTGTGCTGAGTAACTAAGATAGATCCACTTATTAAACATCTCTTCAATGACACTTTCTTACCTGTGGTTGGGTCGACGGTGGAGAAGACCTGGACAGGCTTGATGGGGGTGGTGGGGGGAAGGATGAGAACTGGGCCAGAGACATGTTGACCTCACGCGACACAGTAATGTCCAGGTAGGTAAGAGGAAAGTGTCCGCGTTTCACCTGGTGTAAATCTCTAGCTGCTTAGACCAGGGCCGCACCCCTCTAGCTTCTCAACACTAGTGATGGAGAAGAGGGTGGAAAAAAAATCCTAGTGTCTGCCGCGTCGCTTGGCTGGTGCTTGCTGATTATGATTTATTTTGCTTGCCTTTTGCTTGAAGCACAGAACACCTTTTTTAGAGTGTCATAAAGCGCAATTCCTTAATTATTCCAAGAACGTATTTTTGTGACTTTTAATGTACTCGCGTTTAGTGTTCGTCTGAACCAGACCTTGCGTTTAATAACATTGGTTATTCTTCCTTTGAAATGTTTGATATTGTGGCTGATCCGCTCTTAAAACATATACGACCACGCATGATAAATGTAAATTGGTGCTCAATCAAACTTTGAAATTTGAACTCCAGAGCTTTACAATGTTCATAAAAACACAAAACAGATTCCTATCACTTCCATATTCACTAGAGAAATACAGCGGGGTCTGTATGATTTAAAGTAGTTCCTTCACACAGCTAAGATTTCATAACAGAAGATTAAAATCACGAAATTGTGCGTGGGAAAAAATAACAATAGCTCTTGTTGTCGAGAATTTTAAAAAAATGTTTTGAAATTGAAATGTTGCTTCTTTAAATTCAAACAGGAAATTGTTAAAAATAGTTCACTCAAAGTAATCTTCACTTGGCGAGTGATCGTAGTGTATAAAGGCGTAACACTAGAAAGATGTAAAAAGGTGAAGTTGGCTGTGTGTGGCCACTCCGAGTCACTTGTCCTCTGTGCCTATCTCTATGAGGTGAGGCGGTCTAAGTGTGGCGTAGACGAGTAGCCTACGCCTGTCCTAGCTTGCTCATACAACAGCTACACTAGCACAAACACGGCAATCCTGGTGCTTCTCCCAAACTTACCGTCTTCTTCCCCTCTCTTGCCTGTAGACGTTTGCCCCCTCCGCCCCTGACACTATCGTCAGCATTAATATTGAATCATTTGAGATTTATTGTTGTGGCGAAAGAGGCTAAACCAAGCAAGAGAGAGAGAGAGAGAAAACGGGCAGGTTTCTCCGTGAGGCATGTATCTCCTCGTCCGTCCCCTTCTCCCTCTCTCTAGGTTACCACGCCTCCGCAGGCCGCAGCTAACGGAGAGGAGTGAGAGCATGGGTGATAGGAAGATAAACATAAAACAGGGATCCACTCTAGCTCCCCTCCTCTCTTCCGTCTTCTTTCCTCTCTCGACAAGCCAGCAAGCACCTTTGTCATACAACAACACGAGTTCCACTGTTTTGCACGATGCCGGATGAAAAGGGGGCGGGGATGGCGGGGGCTATCTACCAAACGCGAGGAAAGAGTAGCAGGGCCTTGCAAGATCAGTGGGCGGAGCCTGCACAGATCTGCTCACTTCTGACTGGCTCCTGCGTCAGTTCCACTCCCGTCAGGCCCTATTGATCGGCTGCCGACACCGACCGTGATAGACAGTTCAGCCTGTTGTGTTGTCCCCTGTTCTAAACTAATCTTCAGCATCTCTCTCTCTCTCTCTCTCTCTCTCTCTCTCTCTCTCTCTCTCTCTCTCTCTCTCTCTCTCTCTCTCTCTCTCTCTCTCTCTCTCTCTCTCTCTCTCTCTCTCTTTCGCTCGCTCGCTCTCGCTCTTTCTCCCCCCCCCCCCCTCTCTCTCTCTCCTGTTAATATCCTAAACTCTTTCTGATCCTCTGTGCTGCAAGCCATTTTCTTCCCACCTCTCTGTTAGTTCTCTTCCTCTCTCCCCCTACACAGAAACAGTTACTAGATCATAGCTCCCTGCCTCTCTAATTCTGTCATTCTTCGATCCAAAAATGTTCGATCTATGTGTCAATCTTTTATTTTATATTCTATCTATATGTCTATATTCCTCCAAATATTAGAATCACTTTGTATACTCTCTTAAAAAGATTAATCCATCTATCCAACTTTCTAACTATCTATCTATGCAGCGAACTAGTTAGCTAACTAGAACCGTCTATTAATCCCTTTATCTATCGATCTATATAGATAACTATTCATCTACCTTTTTGTATACCTATCAATCTGTCTGTCTCTCGATCTATCATTTCTCTCTTGCCACCCATTTTTTCTTCATTTCACCTTTCTCTAATCATTTCTCTTCCCCCGTCTCGTTTCTCTCTGACTTTCTCTCTCTTTCTTTCTATCTGCCTCTCTTTCTCTCTCTCTCTCTCTCTCTCTCTCTCTCTCTCTCTCTCTCTCTCTCTCTCTTTCCATTTCTCTCTTTCTCTCTCTGTGTGTCAACTGAAACCTGTAAGATCGGCTCATAAGAGAGCAGTGCCACTCATTATAAGGAACTGTTAAAACCAGAATGAGGATATCTTCCGGTCTTTGAATACTTTCAATTAAACGTCAACCGAATCGTTTAAGTCGTAGGATAATTTATCAACCAGATCATGAGCAAACATCTTTTTGCATCCAAACACTACAGCATCGCTCGCGATTTACCAAAATCAAATTATCTCTAAGAGCGAGATATCGATTTCTCAAGCCTTCTGGAGTTTCGTTCTGCTTGTTATATATGCAACTTTCAAATCAAAATTGAAGCTTCCTTCCACAGCGGATTAATTTTGATTGTTCGTCGATGCTCTAATTAATATGCTTATATAATATTAAGCAAAGTTTGCCGCTACAAGTATATTGATTCTTACCTAAATGTTTTCTTCTATAAGGCCGAATGGAAAAAAAAAGGGTTGAGCCAAATTCCTTACAGTTATAAAATAAAATAAAATCAATTAAAAAAAAATTCACCACTCTTTCACCCTTTTCCACCGCCTTATTCTTTTTTTCCTCTATCTGTCTGTCTATCTACCTATCTGTCTGTCTGTCTGTCTGTCTGTCTGTCTGTCTGTCTCTCTCTCTCTCTCTCTTTCTCTCTCTCCCCTCTCTCTATCTATCTATATATCATTCTCTCACTCTCTTTGTCACATAAAACACACACTCAACTATGATATAAACACATTCTTCCCTTATGTACGTCGGTTATCATTATGTTTTTTGTATTAATTTTTCCACCTCTTTACTTTTATCTAGCACAAACATGACACTGACCAGCTTAGCTCTTAGTATTTTGAGCTGGTTATAACATAATTGTCAGCTATAATATTTGATAAACATTTTCAAGCTACCATTGGCTGGAACATTCCAATATTTCCAGTTTTGTTTGAAGATAGAATTTTTTAATTTAAGTACAGTAGGAATAGACTTGACTTTTTTGGTTTAGTTGCTTTAAAGAATTAAACGAAATGGAGCGCACGAAAGCCCTTTTGAGTGAGTTATTGGATCATTCAGTCCCAAGATTCTAAGTTTCGAATCACACACATTTTTATACGAACAAGTAAAAGTAGAAGTTCATCCATCTATATTTTAAGCAAAAGATATTCAGTCTAAAAGAATAACTACATTGCCTGGTGCTCATCGCCCAGACCAAGTAACCACAATGAGAGCAAGGAGTAAGCAAAAACTGAACACACAATCTTCAGCAGATACAATCATGTAACTCTTGTCACATGACGTGGCCGAAATCCTACAAGAATGTCAACAGCCAGCGACAGCCTTTGGCTTGCGGCAACAAAATGTTACCCCCATCTAAAAAAAAAAACCCAGCTAAATAAAAAGTTTGTTTTATCTTAATATTATGTCATCAGAAAGGGTTTGACTATTTTTTAAATACAAAATTTTAAATGAGTGTTTTGATTATTATTTCGTAAGTGTGCATTTCATTGCATGTAGCGCAATATGGAGAAATGTCGATTTTCAGAATTTAGGTCACATTAAGTATGATGAAGAGCAAGGCTACGGCTGGTTTGAGGAGCTACCATTGTAGAAAATAGTAAGATACAGCCATGTTGGGACACACACCTCTCCTTTTTTTTTTTTTTTTTTTCAATCAACTGAACGAATACTGGAAGACAGGAACTAAGCTGAGTTTTTAATTACATTATTTTACTTTTTATTAGTATCTTTTTTAATTTTTCATTCAGCGGACATTAAAGATGGTCGACCAACACATCATTTTTATCTATTTTTGTAACTTTGTTGAGGAATTATTAAAATTTTGCTTCGATTTAATATCACTCTGTCATTTCGCAAACTTACAGATAGATATTATAGAAAACGCGTTTTTAGTTTGTAGTTCTAAATTTGTACACATCTCATAATTTCTCTCAGGATGTTAGATTAGGAGAATGTTATTTCATATTCTAATAGTACACAATCTCACGTGTTCACAATCTCTTTCTCTAAAAGGTATCATAATTTTATCATTTTTGTTTTATAGTTTTGTGACCACAAAATGACAGACGGCAACTAGAGATTATGAGTGTGTATCCACGAACAACGTTATTACCATAACAATTGTTTCCCCCACCCCGGCGTTGCTTACATCCATCTGTCAGAGAGACAATGGTGAAAACTGACCTTCAGCAAAACTCGCTGAAACTCTGCAAATCCGCACAAGTGATGTTTACACTGATTCCTGAACGAAAAAAATCTACGTTCTAGCAATGTTTTCCTAAATGGCCCTTTAGCCTCCTTATGTCTCTTGTCGGACACTTCTCGCTGTAGTGTTGCTTTCGTTTGTACATCTGCCACGGGGCCCAGCAACCTCGGAGTGAGTGATGGCTTGTAAACGGCCGGGATGCCCGCAGCACGATCACTTCCTATCAAAATGCCACGATGGTGGTGTTGTGGATGTTTAGCACGCAGAAGAAAATAACCACAGAGAGGAGGAAATCCAGGCATATGTTACCCGAGTGTCCTTGAATCAAGTGAGTAAAGAGACACCCAGCAGTGAGCAGGCCAGAAAGGAAACCGCTGGAAACATCAACAAAAACATACAAGTGATACATTGCCAGGAGTGTAGGCGATACATTCTCAGCTGCAGTACAACAGGCTGCTCAGGGATCTGCAGAAAGCTCAGTGGATTGTTGGTAAAATATGCAAAGAAAAGATGTTTAAGAATTTGTCGCAAAATGACGGGATCAGCTCACATTCTGTTTGCAAAAAGCATGACCTAAGTGTAATGTTAAAGAATAAATTGCTGCAGGCATTGTTCGATTATCCTTCTTAGATTGATAGGAGATAAAATTTCCCCGAAGAAGTGCTCAACTGAAAAATAAAATGAAAGAACTTTAGCGCTAGATTCACACTCAATATGTCTAGATATTCAGAATAGTGAGAAAAAAATCAAGACATCATTAATCTTCCCTTAGTAACACTTAGTTACCGGTCATAAAAAGTTTATAATTCATCTTCCTGTAACAGCACGATCATCACAGGTGCATCGATAGATTTACCGAGATAGAGCATCGCCGTATGGAGAATCATGTAAAGCTGGACTTAGAATATTTAGAACCAAAGGTGACCCACCATTTTTTCACCCTAAGAATTTGGGACGGATGTCACATATCATTCGATGAGGCAACTGTGATAGTGGCTGGATCTTCAGTTATGCCCACATTTATAAAGTCGTGTTCTTCACAGGCCAGCCCTTGATCACCTTGAAATTAATATACCACATAATACTTCAAAAAGAGACTACTTCTAGAGATCTGGAAAAAGCTTTGAACTGAAGTACCAGTCAAATTAGGAATTGAATGCCTTTTTCTTGATATCGTATCTGACCAGTTCACTTCCATCAAAATGATAATTATGTCCTTTTCCACCTTTCTTTTTCTTTTCATAGCATAATGAAGTTGCTTAATTTCGTCTCGTGTGGCCACAAGACGATGTAAAGGGTATGACTTCCATTAGAATTGTTCTCTTCCCCCTAAAACACCATGTGATTTCTGATTGTTTTTCTCCAAACTGAGATGATGACAAGAAAAATATCCACCCCAAACAGACGGGGATGTGCGCGCCACAGAGATGACTGGCATTACTGTTGTCGACTCAGTAAACGTTTTGTGACGCTCTAATGCTTTCATATTTCTGGGTTGTGGTTTTATTTTAATGAGACGCAGCATTGACTTTTTTACAATTACTTTTTTCCCAAGACCTGAGACTTACCTTCAGAATCATTATAGGTTTCACTCATACATGGAGCGGGAATTCTTTGTATGTTGTTGTTCATGTTGTTGTTGCTCTTTTATTGTCAGTTTCTTCCGTTGACAGAGAAAATCAAAAGAATCCGTAGGCTTGATGCCAACAGGCGCACGATTTGGTCAGGCGCAGATGTGAGCAGATAAAACCAGTGTAAATTGGTCAGTAATTCTCCGTGAGTTCCAGCTTGCTTGTGCCTGAGGTCTGTCGCCAGGATCATTCTGGTGCCTCGCTTTTTACTGTCAGTTTGAGTTTGCTGACGTGAAAATAATATAGCAGCCGTGCCGATTCCTCTATTTAAACCTTGATATTTACAGAGATACAATAGACGGATGCTGTGTTGTAGAGGAAGACAGAGAGATGTACAGGGTATGCAAAGGAAGAGGATAAATAAGGAAAGGAGACACACAGGTAGGCTAGAATATTTATCCAGAAAATGAATTATGATTGTGAATACAAGCTAAGCGTACCCGTCGTTAATTGTTTTTTCGACTCCCAATAGAGCAGTTCATTACACTTCTAAACGTTTAATCGGCTCTTCTCCTTGTTTAGACAAACCTGAAAGCTGGATCTGATTATCTTTTCCATATTTACGAAGTCTCTGACGCCATCGGTTTACATGTGCTAGTGCAGTGCTGTTTGACAGCGAATCACTTCGCGCCATCTTGTCTGGGCGGATCTGTCCAAGATAACTCTGTTATTGTATAAACGGATCCGGAAATCTGGTGTGATTCTGCTCTTGATCTATCCTCATTATCAAGTGATTACTCGCAAATAAGGACAAGCAAAGATTATTTTTACGTGCAGTATGGCAGACAAAGTCGAAGAAATATAATGGAAGGAGAATATAAAAGTAACACAAAATAGTGTGCTTAGCTCTCCAGTCTCCTAGATAAGCTCGCAACGTTTATCCTGCGTTTCATATAAAATATGGGACTTAACTTAGCATATAATTTATACTTGGCATAGAAAATTTGAAATTGTTACAAAGAGTAAAAAAATTGGTGTTTGATTAAATGAAATATTTAGGCCTCATTTTCTTCCAATGATTTTATTTACTGTTTATGTGGGAATAGTGGATGCTCGTGTACTGCGATATACTTAATTTTACAAGTATATTTGTCAAAACAAATTGACGGATTCATTTACATTTTATGTTCGCTGTAGAATCATTGTGTAGACACGACGCATAGGCCTACTGTTTGCACTATAATGGGATATGTTGGGTTTGGTTGTTTTTTTTCCCGCTGTTTTCCCACTATAATCATAAACATGAGGCGCTGGTTTTCTGGTCTTGAGGCCCACGACATAAAGCTCGGCGCCCTTGGGTCTGGGATCTGCGGCCATGTCCTCTATGCGCTCTACAAATCTCTGATACCCCACAGAAACACCGATTTAAGCCTTTAAAAAAGCGACTCCATTTTCGCCTTTCTTAGAATCACAAGAACTTAGGCGATTACAATGAAGTAATGAAAAATGGATCTCTGGGCCTCCTAGTTTCTTGGCTCGCATTAATTTGGTTATGACCCTTTAGTAGGTCCACAATCTTAGGTCTACCTCCCCAGGGGAGGTAATGATGGAAGCTTTTGAGGTTTCTCCCAGACGCCAATGGTGGGACGATGGCGCATATAGCACACAAAACTTGCTCGGGTCTTCGTGTCTGGATGACAATGGCAAGGACTTTCTCCCACCATTCTCCACAATATATGGCAACACTGTGGACATGGGCTGGACAATCTAATGTGATGATCATCACGTGGTCACTGAATGCTCCTGTAAAGAGCGAAAATTTAGTCAGCCGAGGAGGTCACCAGTCAAGTCAACCTAAAATTATTTTACTTTTGCACAGATATCAATGTCACTACGGCATGGCTTTTTGACATTACCAAGTTACTTTAAAGCAATGTTAAATGCTGAACTTCAGTATCTCATCTCACCTTCCCCTCCCTCTCTCTCTCTCTCTCTCTCTCTCTCTCTCTCTCTCTCTCTCTCTCTCTCTCTCTCTCTCTCTCTCTCTCTCTCTCTCTCTCTCTCTCTCTTTTTTTTTCCTCTCCCTTTCTCTCCATCTCTCTCTACCACTCTCATTCTTTCCTCCCTCTCTCTCTCTCTCTCTCTCTCTCTCTCTCTCTCTCTCTCTCTCTCTCTCTCTCTCTCTCTCTCTCTCTCTCTCTCTTCCTCCATTTCTCTCAGCCACCCCTCCTAACTCCTTTCTTTTTGTGCTTGTATTTCTTTCCCTTTCCAAGTCAAATCTCCCTGTTTCTGAATTAAAAATTTAAATCTCCCCAATGATCGTCCCTCCAGCCTCAGTTCTCATAGACACTGTTGAAACCTCACTTTAAGCGTTTATCAGCTTCACCCTCAAACGTGTTCAACATTGGCCATGGCAATTAAAAAGTAAGTATAACATAAAATAGCAGCTTAAGATTTTAGTCTACCTCTGCATATTAGTGTGAAAAAAACTTTTCATTGACTGTGATAGATTGTAAGTTGTTGAAAGATCTTTTTAAAATTAAGCACATTCATCCCGACTCTATGCCCCAAATTCTAATATATAGCCCATAAAGGTCTTCTAAATATCAAACTCTGGTTTGAAAATTGAAGTCAACATAGAGGTTTTCTTGAAGCAAATGTAACCGACAGTCTTCTAAATATCTAACTCTGGTTTGAAAATTAAAGTCAACATAGAGGTTTTCTTGAGGCAAATGTAACCGACAGTCTTAATTACATGTATCTCCAAATTATTACTCCTCGACAAGCTAAGAGGCCCAAAATTTAGTGACAGACTCACTGCAAGTATTTTCAAATATATACCATTTTCCTAAGTGTACAGTAACAACCGACGCGATTTACAAAAATTGCATTAAAATTTCAAGGATGAAAATTCAAAACGTTCGAGCATGATTATTCTTCTTATAACTGCGTAAAGCAGTTAACATTTATTACCATAAAAACGAGAGCTACATATTGACATGATGTTTTCAAATGTGTTCCCTCTTTAGCAATAAATTAGCATTTTACTGTAGCCGGTAACAGTATAGTTTATATTGTAGATTTGTGTGAAACCAAATGGTTGCTCTCCCGTGGATCGTCTGGCTCCGTCTCACAGTGACTGCTGGGATGCGCGGGCTACAATGGTCGAGCCGGAGGTAACCACAAGTATGCGTGTGTGTGTCTTTACGGCCGTCTTATTATTCAAAATTAAGGATCACCTCGTTGGTAAATGTTGTTTTCCTTCCGTTTTCACAAAATGGCAGAATAACCATCAAGCTAATTCGCTGCATTTAATCCACTGCAGATGAAAAAAATGACTAGCAGCAGTCGCATTTCCAATATTTCTTATCACCGAATCAAACAAGACAAAGTTGAGTAGCATCAGACTAATCATATCACCTGAGCTTGTCTGCTTTTTAATTTATACCATTTGATTGAGATTTGATTAATTGAGAAGTCTTGCAAGCTCAGTTCTTTAAGCGGTGATCTCGGGGGCTTCCGTCTGTGTATTGACTTTTCTATCAAATTTCAGTTTCAATGTATCCTAATCTTGAAACTAATCACTCATAATTATCAGTATATCAACTTTGTATTGCAATTTATTATCTAAGTAGGATGTGGAGCTAAAAGTTGGCTATCTCCAAGTATTGCGTTCAGATAAGGCCTGGTCAGGAATATTCAAACAGGATATGAAGATTGGTCCAATTTGAGGAACTTGCAGAATAAAAAAAATAATAATAAAACAATTACATTTTAAATTAAAGGGTGCTTTAATGGGTTTTTTTTTAAATGTTGGGGGTTTCTTCAGTTCAAAGGTGAGTTGTGCGTCATAGAGAGGTATCTAGCAGACTGACCTGTCGTCAAAGTACTATTAAAAAATACAGGTTGAGATACTTCACTTCTTCAAAATTATACAATATCTTATTTTGTATTTAGATATTTAAACATCTCTCGATTTGTCTCATTATTTTCCACCGCCTTTTCCTTGATATCAATATATTCTTATCTGAAAGGTTTTCATCCTAATTTTGTTTTACTTTACACCCAAGCCAGCTCCAAGTTGAGGAATTAGTCACGCCCTCTTCCGCCCAGTGGAATCTCTGTGGAAACTGAAGACGCATGAGGCAGGGTGGACAGCCCTATTTCACTCCCCCCTGACCCATTCGACACACATCATGAGTACATTAAATCTTGCCCGCCCCGCTAATTGGCAACATCAAAAAACAGCTCGCGCACCTCCTCAGCTAGGGGAATGCTTTGGAGTGAAGGACAATAAATAGCTGTCATGACTGGACGATGGAATCAGATAGCTGGACACAGATAAAGAGAGCAGAAGGAAGACAATACGATATTTCGATATATAAGGAGAAAATAGGTGAATGGAAAAACTAATTATCTGTTGATCCGCACAGGTTTAAAGGAGAGAGTGGCAGAAAGGGAAAGAGTCCGACAGGACTCCGACAGACAGAGGAGAAAGATAGGAAGAACATTAAACTCTGATTTTTCCCCACTGTTGTCTCAATTTATACGTACGAAAGGGACGGTTTGTTTTGCTTGCTTTGTGAACGAATTTTTATGTTGCTGAGATCCTTAGTTTTAAAGCAAGGTATTCCCTAAAGACGTTTAAACCAATATAAAAGTTACTGAGGATTCATTCTCTCAGGAATCAACAAGGTACTTGGATTTTTCTCACTGCTTAATGAAATTTAACTCCGTGGCGTTGTATTAGTAACCGACCTAATTGTATTGGCAAGAAAAAAATGACATCATTAGACGTCGTTTATTTCAATTTTATTAAAGATGGAAGCAGTCGTAAGGATAAGGTATCCTCATTCTTTAAATAAAATTTAGCCCATAGTTCGGTCAGCATCTTCCTTTGACTGACATTCTTTTATGTCAAAATTAATGAGTTAGTATGGGAGCGGTCGAATCGCATGCCACAAACCCAAACGTGAATGCATGCCATCCTTCACGAGCAGGAATGTTTTAACTGTATCAAAACCGGTTAATTTTAGTTCTCAATAATTATGCTCTTTTGACGGCACGCTCTTTATTCTTTATCTTCCGTTTCTATTCTATCGTAACTGAGCTGATTAGATTAACATAATTATGTAATTACCCGAACTTAAGGTTATACAAAAGTTTGTTTTACATTTTGGGCTTTACGGCCTGTGCTAAAATTGCCCTAGTTTCTATTCTCGTAGGATGGTGCGAGAAAACAGTTTCTAAAATTCTATCTCGTGCAACGTTTCAAAAACCTCTCTATAAGCATTGATGTTCAAATGAGTCAAATCTTCAGGTTGTTGCTGTTAATGAATTACCTATTTTACTATAATGCTTTAGATGATGAGGACTCTTTAATGTATAGCTTCATTTAGAGCATATACAGCGCATAAAAAACAAGAGCGGTATCATGATCAAAAAGGTTAAAAGTAGCTCAAAGGAAATGTCTGCAGAGTCTGGATCAGTCGGAGCACTTCTAAAATGAAACCATATGAGTAAATTGTGAGTAGAAATCACCTTGCACCGCTTATTAAAAGATGCTAGTACTCTTCCACGGTGTACTTTAACGCTTCCATTTGTAAAGAGAGTGAAATAGTTATAGATCATGAAAAAAGACTGATGATTGAGGATTATGATTAGAAATCCACACAGATATCATAAATTTCTCAGTTCCTGTGCAAGCCTCGGTAAAATCAGAAATGCAATAAAACACAAGTAAATTATTCTATTTTACAGTCAAAAGTTGAAAAATAACCTAATACAATAGGTAGAAAACATATTATAATGTGACATCTCCTTTTTTAACCTTTGCTACAATATTGACTTACTCAGGTACTTGAATTCGACTTATCAATTAAAAAAAATTACACAAGCAAGCTTTGATTTCAGCGTTTATAGTGGACGGGGCTCGTAAAGTATTCAAGTAACTCAAACGTTATCATTAACATTTCATACTCATTGATTCTTATTTCTAAAATGTGTCGGTAAAAGCCTATAATGGGCTTGTTTGTATCTTTGCTTAAAGCTTGGATTACTAAAATATTTTACACAAAGACTAATATTGACGGACTCAATGGTGTTTTCATTTGCTGCTAGGAACCTTTTTACAACTTCTATATTTTTTATACTGTATTGAATCATAAATTTATTCAAATCTTTACTTCCTCCTTCAAATTTTTCTTCGCATTTTAAAGCCAAATAATTTTACCATTTTTTTTTTTTTCGTCATCTTGACTTAGCCCATTATTTAACAAAGGCGCTGAGATAATATTGGACCTAATTATTTCCTCTACATACCAGTTCTCATCCAAACGACCCGAATGAGAGCTCTGTAAACAAGCATCGTAAACTGAGATGCTTCGTTGCCTTCACCGTGGCGTGTCGGAATCTCCGCAGCCTGATCTGTCTGTGTGTAGCACCTGCTGGACACAAACTTCCGGGCATTCTCCAGGGTTTGTCTGGCCACTGTGAGAAGGGCCAGTAATTTGTGGCTTCTCACTGATTACTTGATCAGTCTTATTGGTACTAATTTGTACTACCTCCCAGTCCAGATCAGTGTTTGATAGTATGTGACGAAAAGACATCGCACAGAGAGAGAGAGAGAGAGAGAGAGAGAGAGAGAGAGAGAGAGAGAGAGAGAGAGAGAGAGAGAGAGAGAGAAATAAACACAATGACGCACAGACAGACAGATGAAAGATATAAAGACGGAAAAAAAGACTGATTGAAACAGTTTTCCTGAATGTGGATAGCAGGAGAAAGAAACAGGAATAGACAGCGAGATGGTGGGGAACTAAGAGAATATAATTATTAATCAGAAATAAAAGAATAAGAAAAGAGGATGGCATTATGAAGCAGAGGCAAATTAAATAAATTTAAATAAAAACTGCTCGAAAGAAAAATCCTTAACAAAGCAACGGATTCAAAATAGAAGAGGAAGAAGAGTGAAGCAGATATGCCAAGCCGTAGGTCACTTATCTTGAAATCTAACTGCTCCATACCGCCCGTCAGATCAACCTCTTTAACGTGTTTTATGGAAATCGAGAGAAAGTTTGACAAAGGGGGTGCGGGAAGAGAGAGACTAGACGGGCAGTGAATGTGGGAAATTAACTTTGATCAAAGTGATTAGAAAAAGAGACAGACAGACAAACAGGAAGACAAAACAGGCAGGCAGACAAACAGATAAAGACAGAGAGAGACATGCAGACAGGCAGAGAAAGAGAATGAGCTGGAAAGAGAGTTAGAGAATAAGGGAAAGAAGGAAGAGATAGAAACCTGTGTGATAGAAAAATCTGAGACTGATAGGAGGCCGTGGGGATGTCAAGCATAACTATGTCCAGATAAATGTCAGAGCTTGGTAAAGATAAAACAGTCCAGGAACAACTGCGAGGATGGAAATTAAGAGAGCGTTATAGATTGTCATCCATCTGGCAAAACATTGCCGGCTGATATCATCATTATCAGAGGTTTGTTTTTTAGCCCGACCGATTTGAGGAGTAAATTGTGTGTGCCGTAAATAGATTAGGGATGGCTAAGTATGCAGAATACAGAAACGGTAGTAGACTCGCCTAGGGAGAGCAGGCGACATGTTCGTCATGAAAGTTACATAGTATAAATGCATAAGATATAGCAAAATGATAAACAAAGCTTTCCGGGAGAAGTTATTCTAAAATTAAGGTGGATTTTGAGAATCTTATAACATTATGGATAAATAAATTATAAAGACGCATGAAGATGAGGATTCGATTGAGAAGTGTAAGAGTAGAAAAGCTAAGAAATACGATGCTAATTATCAGATGTGTGACTAGCTGGTTTACAATGAAGTATCATTACACTAGGCTTAAATTATATAATGCTCATTTTATAAAAAAATATTCTAATACAACAAACTCTATCTCTTCCCCTCTCTCTCTCTCTCTCTCTCTCTCTCTCTCTCTCTCTCTCTCTCTCTCTCTCTCTCTCTCTCTCTCTCTCTAAATAGAAAGCAAAAAACGCCACTCTTGTTGGATAACATGGTAATTGTAAAGAATTTTCTCTCTCTGTCTCTCTCTCTCCCCCTCTGTCTCTCTCTCTCTCTCTCTCTCTCTCTCTCTCTCTCTCTCTCTCTCTCTCTCTCTCTCTCTCTCTCTCTCTCTCTCTCTCTTCTTTATATGATTTTCACTAATAATAAGTGATCTAGGGGTGGATGAATTACCACCTGTACGTCATTTCGGCACTCTAAACGTGCCGCTTCGTTGTATCTGTCTAAAGTGACTGTCGAGTTCTAAGCGTAATAAGTCAGTTTTGTCTTCTGAGATTTTTCGAGTTTTTTGTTTGTTTGTTGTTGTTTTTTGTTTTGTTTTGTTTTGTTGTTGTTTTTATTAATATTTTCAAAAAACCCTTCTTCCTTATCAAGTCAGAGTTGTTTTGACCATTTCACCCTAAATGAGAACTATTTAGACAGAAAGTCCGACACAAGCGATTCTCTGCCTACTTTCATGCACCAAACGTGTTTTACTATCCTTCGAGTTGTGCCAATAGCTTGAAAGTCATTCGAAATATTTTCATGCTTCATGTAACCAATGATATTGTCTTCACCTATTTATAAGCGTAATGTCATTCAGGGGTTAGAAAAAAAAAAGAATTATTAGATTTGCATTTCTTCGCTTTATTCATGGATTTGATCTCACGACTAATGCCTATTTTTGGTTCTTTCTATGTGGGAGTTTTCATAATGCGAGGTGCGAAAGAACTCAGTCGGTCTATTTTTGGATAGTCAACTACTAGGGGACGGGTCAGTTCTTTGCTTGGGTAATCCTGAGGTACGATTGTATCATGCCTAGACAGCCCCTTCTATAGTATGACACAAAATTTTGCAGAAAACTTAGAAAATATTAAATGAATCAATAAATGAATAGTGCAGTTCTGAAATTTTCCTCTTTCAGAGACTGCATAATGGAGTAAGACTTCCTTTCCAATTTTCCATGACTGAATCTATCTGAAGGTAGCAGTGAATTGCTGCTTTGTTACCAACGTCTCTTCTGATCAGAGGTCCACGGCAAGATTTGAGTGGTTGCAGTCTTTTATGTGTATGTGTATGAGAGAGAAAGAGAGATAGAGGGAAAAAAAAAAAGAGAGAGAGAGAGAGAGAGAGAGAGAGAGAGAGAGAGAGAGAGAGAGAGAGAGAGAGAGAGAGAGAGAGAGAGAGAGAGAGAGAGAGAGAGCTGTGCTAAAAGACTTTCATTCGCAAGGGAGACAGTTTGAGGACATCACCCTGACACCGTGGTTCATTCGTTTCAAATATTTTAGAAAGGATAACCCGGTTCGTTCTCCTTTTCTTAGCACGGACCATTCGCCCTCATGGGAGTTGCCTCTGATTGAATTAAACACGGATAGAACCACCCTGGGGCCTTCCTTGTTTCCCAGCAATCTGCACCAGTGTTCCGCCATATTTAATCCAACTAGCTGGCTGTCCGACAAGGACGAAGAGCTGGCGAGAAACTGATCGATTTCCTGGAATTCTGTACATAGCTGCTGGCTGTAAGCGAGCTTTGAAAATCTTTTTGTGGAGACGCTTAAAAAAGGTTTTTAACAGTAACTAATAAGTTTTCCTTTTGTTCATTTATCCTGATACAATTATTTGAGAACAAAACCATCGGTACTTTAAATCAGTTCATTGATGGAATAAATAACAAAGGCATGGGGTTTGTACCAGTAATAACAGGAATAACAATATACCCCTTTAAAAAAAAATTAAACTCCTCTTGTTTTGCAAATAATATTTATATTCTCTATGCACTTCCGCTAATATCTTTTCAAACTAGTATCAAAATCAACGTGCGTCTCTTCAATATTTTTTATACCGTTATTATTGCTGCATTTCCAATTAAGTCATTATTGTTTATCAAAGGTGGGACTTACGGAGCTAGCAATCTTGTAAAATCTGAGCTGATTTGTGTCTGCTATTTTCTCCCACTAGATTCAAACACTAGCAAGCTTGAAACTTTGGACTCCCTGTTTGTGTCTTAGCTTATATTGCTAGAGCAATCTCGAACATCTACAGTCGATGTTTTGTTGTCCACTTATTGTCGAGCCATGAACTAATCTAGCTAGGATATCCCTGGACAGAGGTGAGCAGCATGGCTGTCTCGAGTGAGTCGTAGGTGAGCAAGTCAGATTTAGCGTTTAGAGTGAGAAATGGTGCCTCGTGATTGAGATATTTTTTGTGAAGAGAAAAATTTATTTACATATTGTTTGAAAACACTCTTTTACTGCTTGTCAAATGATCTGTCTTACGTTGTCAACAGCAGCACTAAGACAGCGCAATTAGGAAAAAAATACTATTATAACATCCATGCGAGAAATATTATGACACGAATAGAGAGTGAATGAGAGAAAGAAAGAAACAGACAGACAGAGACACAGAGAGAGAGAGAGAGAGAGAGAGAGAGAGAGAGAGAGAGAGAGAGAGAGACAGACAGACAGACAGACAGACAGACAGACAGACAGACAGACAGACAGACAGACAGACAGACAGAAGACAGATAGACATACAGACAGACAGAAAGACAGCTAGACAGGCAGACAGACAGACATACAGACTGACTTACAAGCAGATAGATCTGAAGACACGAAAAAAAAACCGAAGAGATGACAAAAAGAGAAAGAATGGAACGAAAACGATAGCCATAGAGAGAAAGAGAGAAGGGCAGGCAGAATATTTTGGGGAGGGATGGGCAGCGAGGTGAAATCTGTCAATCTCTAAATGAGCATGTAATTCTTTAAAGTAGCTGAAACAAACCGAATAAATTTAGCAGCTTAAATCACAAATAGAATAGCATAGAAAATGTGTCAACATTTTCAATTTATTTCTGAATTGTTCTTTTTACTCTTTATAAAAAGATTGTTTGGGATATAGTAGAAAACTTTACAATTTTTTAGGTCGATTATCATAGACCACAGAGCCATTAATGGTGAAAGAACTTTTGAAATTCGTTTTGTTTTTTGTTTTTTTTGTTACTTTAAAAAGTAATCTAGCAACCTGCTTCAAAATCAGAATAAAGAAGCAAATGGAAATCAATTTTAAACAGAGCAAAGGAACGGATTCATTGTTTAATGCATGTTTCGCCTCTAGTGTTATTTAAAAGCCGAATCTCTGGGTTGGGATAAAAGGCGAAATTAAATAAATTCGATTCTGTAAAATGAATGACAAGGTTTACTGATTTATGTTGTTGTTTTGTTAGATTTTTTTTCTCTTTTGGTTCTTGTCACGCCAATTTATCCTAAAGGCAATTCTTTTTTTGTCAAATTGCCAATTGTCCCTCTTTTTTTTTTTTTAAATCAGATTACACTTTTAAAGTGTTTCGTGAACTAGTGTTTTTCTTCTAAGACATTAATTGCTCTTTTCTCCTAGATACATGCTCAACGACTTGGCCCCCTCCCCAACAAAAGTATAACTTCGATATCCTCATTGTTACTGGTGAGCACAGCATCGCGAAACTTTAATCTCCCTCAACCACGGATGGGACGATGTTCTCACTAACACATAAAAAAAGTTCACCTTTGAACGAGCGAGCGCCTCGACCATTTGTCACTTGGTCTTTCTCTCCCACCCTTTCAAACCTATCCTACCAGCAGTGTTATTTCAGCCATCCACATCTCTTTGCTTTGCGAGGCAGTTTGTACCTCTTTGACGGATGAGCGTGGAATATGAAGAGGATGATGATAAATTGGTACAGACCATTATGACGGTTTGTGCGGTAAAGTGAATAGGTCAAAGACGCTCGGGACATAAAAATGAGGAGGAGCAAACCACAACTTTTACAGTCACTTGCAAGCCAATGTTGTAAAGTCACAGCTGTAGCGGAGCTCTTGGTTTAGATATAAAATACAACTTTCAACAGCGATGGAACACTCTATCATCTCTCGGGCATGTGGCGCAGGGTCACGTTACAAAACTTCAGTGGGCATCAATCTGTGAAAGGAAAACTGAAGGATAGGATATTCGAGAAAGAGGCTCAAACGGAATTAAGGAAATGTTGAAGAAAAAGCAAAGAGGACCTTTAGCTCTAGGGCAAAATACCAGTAATTGATGATTTTTGACGTCTCAATCCCACAATCGACTGTAGTAAACGTGCAAGCACTGCCTATACCCTGCTTTGATCCTTGACAATGGAATACAATGGTGCATGGTGGTCCATTATGATCGCGCCGAATGGTGCACAGGCTGTGAATTATCCTCACTGTAACAGGATGACAAATTGGTGTTTTGATAGAAAAACCTTTCAATCATTCCTCTTTGTGTGGTCTTCGCGTTCACTATTTTTGTTGCTGTTTTTGTTGTTGCTGTTGTTTTGCAACCATCCTCTTTTTAAACTTTGCCCCAATCTTTTTAAAACATAATGCTATCTGCTTGAGGTAGACCACACATTAAGATAGATTGCCAAAACGAATCAACCTCATTCTTATACAACACAGCCATAAAATAGTGTCCTAGGGTTGCCGAGTAGCGCCTGTACCCGTGTATCACAGGGGTTTTATGCCCTATTTGAATAGCGAAAACATTACTCCAATGTCACCATCAAGCCATTGAATAGTTGACCTCTGAGAGATTAAAACATGCAGGTGAGCGAAAGTTTATAGATCGCCTGAAAGATGGAGGAGTGTCGAAATCATTAGCAGAGGAAAGTAATGTTTAACATAAAATGTTTTTATTACTCAGGTTTAAAACCGAGTGTTCAAGGCATAATGTCAAATTATTTTTCTTTCAAGATAAAATTTGATATGTTTCTTGACGTCACATCATTCAGTCATTTTCACCGAGGTTTGACGACTCCTTTCTGAAAGGCAATTATCTAGCTTTTAAAAAAAAAAAAAAGAAAAACGCTGTGTGAGGATAAATCAAATCAAAAGTTTTATAGGCAAATTTTTACCTCGTTCCCCTTGCAAGGTTCTGCGACAGATTTGATATACTTTTTTATATTCTCATTGGAAAATTGAAAAAAATTACATTGAGACTCGAAGCAGTGAAAAAAAAAACACTGGAAAAAGAGGGCCTAGATTATCGGTTTATATTCATTGTTATGAGAAAAAAAAGGTGTAGAAATAATCATAGAACAATTGGGAAATGAGGTAGAAAATCGATCGTCCTAAAAGACATTTGGATGGGTTACAGTTTCAAACAGCTCTTCCCTTCTACCTAAGGTGTTTTATTTTCTAATCATTATAGGAACCATATTCATATACCTTCCCATGTTTTATCTGGTCATGAGGTTGCTCTAAAAATCTCTCAAACAGTGTCGACTCCTCTGAGTCTCCCACCTCCATTGACAAATGCCATTTTTTTTCTTGGTTAAATCATTTTTGGACCTCTTTCAAAATTTCATGAAAGATATTGTGTACAAAGATTCAGGCTTCAAGTGTGGGTTATTATTTATATTTCTGTAAGTTTGGATTCTACTTTTGATGTTGAACCCGTACACGGCTTGAGAAGAATGTACTGAGAATGCCTGACATATTAGAGCTGCTACTTTGTTTATCTTGATTTTTGTATATTGATATTCTAATTCTATTTTGCATAGACTTAAAATAAAAAGAAATGAGTCATGGATGTTTCCAGTCCCGTTAATCTTAATAGTAATAACATTTTAGTAATAAATTTATTAGAGTAGAAAGGAAAAAAGACACCTTTTTTTTTTAATTCTTAGTTAAACTTAAAATAGACGTTTTAAAGTGGGGAAAAAGATCTCAATATTTATATTGTAGCTGCCACTGGATATCAAGATACCATTATTTTTTTCATTGAATACACTGAGAAAATTGTTCTGATACGAAAATAGGGATCATCCTTTATGTGGAAGACCATGCGGGAAAGCAAGGCATTCTTTGGTTACTAACCTGAAGAGAGACATTCATTTGTGGTGTAAACTGAAACTGATTGGGGATGCTATGATAAGAATCTGTAAAGTCAGTTTGTCCCTGGATTATATGATGGTAATTCCAGATTTCATTGCATGATGGTTCTTCTAGATTTATGAAAGCGTAGTGGTACTAAGATAAAAATGAATGCTTGTCATTTAACACTATGTCCTACTTTTAACATTTGTCTAGACCTCCCTTCGAACCTCCCAAGACGCCTTGCGCGAAGCTGATCTGGGACATCGTCATAATAATCAAATTAATGTCAGCAATGATAAATCTATAGCAGAGGACCTTTCCGTAGAGAATTATCTTTGCTTAAAAAAGACCAATACACGTGTCGCGAAAATCAGGCGTGCCCCTCTCGCGATATTCTCCACGCGCCAGTACCTTCTCAGGTTACTTCCCGGCATGCACCGGCGCTGGCTGACCTGCACAACAACAAACAAACAGACAGATTAATGGGCGGACACAAAAGGCGGGTCGGACACAATCTGCAAACAGCATCGGCGATTAACGACAGTTGGCTCCAATAAAGAATGGACGTAAAGTTGCTGGAGAAAAGCAGGCCGTGGTGAAAACGACGTAGCGGTCAAGGCCAGTTAGCGTCACACCCTTGGCTCAGAGCGAGTTGGTCCAGCTTATCTCACACACAGTGTTATGCTATATTCGATTGCATTTTAATTCAACATTTTTTCAGGTTTACTCGGAAAGGATTTTAATTCAATTTAAAGACAAGGCTGCCGTGATACTGCACATTAAGGTAAAAAAAAAAAAGAAATAATTAAACACGCAAGTTAGAGAGCGGGGACTGAAATGAAAAAACAAATGCAAATCAATATCCAAGCTACCAAACATGTGCTCGTAGGATCTTCTGATAAAGACGAATCCTCCTGGGCTGGGTTTTGTGTACTCATGTAGCTCGATGTGAAGGTGCAGGACGGCCTATGAATAGAACTGTCACGTGGTACCTCACGTCTGCGCAGCCCATGGATTTATGGCGCCGTCACTGCGAGATAAAGGTTTGCTGCAGGCAGATCTAAAACTTCCCTTTGTTATTCCTTTGTGTTCCAGTATCAAAAGCCGCGACGACAGTTTTGGAATCCCTGACTGCCGGCCGAAAGGAAACACTGTTTGACCTGCATAAACAGAAAGTAAAAGTAGCATCTCTGAAATTGATTTCCTATTTGTTTTGTTTTGGAGCCCTGCAGTTGATTCGTTTATGGTTAAAAATTTCCCATTTATTTCTTTGTGTGCGACTCTGCATTATAAGTTGATCTTGCCTCTGAGAATCTTGGAAAACCTTTGTTCTCTCGTATAAATGGGAAATTTCCTCAATAAAAAGGAGGAAAAAAAAACATGAAAACTCACTCTTATGCTGCCAGCAGTTGTCACGAGATGAGGCAAGACAGAAGATAAGCGACTGTCAGAAATAACTCTGTGGCACAGACCAGATTTACATCTCCGCAGGGCCTGTATCTCGTGTTGACGTGAGGAGGCGTCAAGTACAAAGATCTGGTTCTCTTCATCTTTCTTATCACTCGGCAATACTACACTTAGAGTGCAGTTTCTACATCCAACATGCTAGTAGTTTTAGATGCGAAGCAAGTCAGACGCTTATAATCTCTTTCAAAATCTGAGCATTTCCATCCTAAATCTATGTCAACATTTAGTTATCAAAACAAAAGATGAACAAGCGGCACGTGAGTTCTGTCTCTGAGACTGATGGCTTTCTTTGCAATAAAATAGCTGCGTTTATCATCTCTCTTTGATATTTTTTCTATTTCTTTTTCCCTAAAGAACAATGAGAATTACAATGCATCCATGAATTTGCCTTTTTTTTCATGCAAATTTTTAAACTGTTTCCTTTTATCATTGTGTTTCTTTTAATTACAATTGCATGAATTTGACGGCACCATTAAATTGCTCTGATCGTCTAAAAAGCTTTGATAACAAACCTTTTTCTAAATGTGTGCCCATTATTTTGTTTAAATCATTGGATCTAGTGAGATCGTTCTCTATATCTCTAATTTGACGAGCCCTTCTAGCCAGTGATATTGGTTGAGGCTTTACCATACAGCAGTCTCAGTTCTCCGAAACTAGCTGCCCATTCACCTCCCAATTTTCCATTCAGGCTGTTTATGACTAACGACGAAGAAAAAGGGAAACTCGACCGGTTAATTAAATGTGTTTGTAAACCGCAGAAAATAGCAGTGGAACTCCGAGAACCTCATCAGCTGAGGTTATCACCAAACGCAGAAAACCAGAGGGTGGATAGGGAATACTCAGATGACCAGGCCATCAGTATTTTGAACAATGTTATTGGCCCTGTCTGTTTCACTCCACCCCCTCTTATCAACCATATCTCAGTTTTCTTTACTAGCACCAGACATCTCCTGCCTGGAGCCAGCCCTCACCGCACAGACTTCTCAACAAATGAGCCGTGACAAATACCCAAAAGGCGATCTTGTCATGCCAGCTTTCCTAATTTTCTGTTTTCTTCCTACCTTTCATTCTCTCCGCCCCGGTGCCGTGCTGGCTACTGCTGCTCTAGACAGTGAGATGACATCCCCATTAGCCACTCGGTTGGTTCCGGCTGGCGGCCATGGCTGCACTTCTCGTGGCTGTCACATCGGGTCAGCCTCAACACTCGATAAATGAGAGGGAGGGGGGCACAGAGAGAGAGAGAGAGAGAGAGAGAGAGAGAGAGAGAGAGAGAGAGAGAGAGAGACAGACAGACAGACAGACAGACAGAGAGACAGAGAGAGACAGAGACAGAGACAGAGACAGAGACAGAGACAGACAGACAGACAGACAGACAGACAGACAGACAGACAGGCAGACAGAGACAGTGACAGAAACAGAGAGGGAAAAACTAATTATAACTACCAAAAGTTTTGTGCTGTAAATGTAGGGGCTAACAAAATAATTGGTTACTTCCTCTTAGAAAACCGAATACCACTAATAATGGGAACTAAAGCTTGATTTTCTAAGGAGAGATTTGATTCTTTGAGTCAAGAGACACTAAGTCCTAAGGTTGTACAAAATTTGGAGCCAATAAGAATACAAGTGGGAGAGAACCCGTGTACATAGGGATCGACTTTCAAACAATAAGACCACTGTTTCCCCTATTAATCAAAGGCGGGGGACTCAGCATGTACACATATAAATATTGAAAAGTTAGTTTCGTCAACAATTTGAAATAATCGCTCAATGGCTGTGAAAAAATTTTAATAATTGCCTTCATTCTTTTAAGAAACTAGATTCATTCTCTTTTCATCGAAAAGCGATGATAATCCAGAGGGCCATCTGTTTTTTGTCTTGGTTTGTTGAGGACAGAATTTAACAAAATCAACGTCAAATACGATATTGAAAAGAAATAAGTAAATTTTACTTCTTATTGAAGAGAATTGAGATATTATACATTTGAAAATGTCAAAGTCGCGTAATCTCGATTTTGAACGATGAAAACCATTCACGCCATAAACAAGAGAGCTTCATAATCTCTCATCACTCAAGGCAGCCATTAAACATGAAAGGCAGAGCTGAGCGTTATTTGTAACCATTCTTGCTCTATGCTTTTATTTTTATCTCCCTTTCGGGTTTCATCATCATGTCTTTGTTATAAATGTATAAGAATAAAAGCTGTGTGTGAATACTGTTTTCTTTCCTGTTGTTTACATCATTTCTCTTATGCGGCATTGTTAATCGTGGCTTTTCTCTTTACATGAATCAGTTTCCTGGCTCAATGATTTTAATGAGTGCATGACGGCGTATCGTAAAGTTTCTACGCATTGATTAATACCGGCTTTAAAAAAAGGTGGGGTAGGTCTAATAAGAAGGCGAAACAATAAAAATAGGAAAAAATATGCTGTTAAATTGGAAAGAAAGTAAAGGTACGTGGACAATCCAGGAGCATTTGAGGAACTCTATAACATTTTTAAAGCCGTGAGATCGATTAAAATAAAAAGGAGAAAAAAAGGATAAAGGGTTCCCAGCTTTTCACATTTACTTATTTTCAATTATATAGCGGTTTTTGTTTGATTTTTTTGTTTTGTTTTTTTGTTTGTAGGGTTTTTTTGTTTTTGTTTTTAACGCACTAGAATGATTAATAATAAGATCTGTAAATTACCCTTTTCTTGCCCGATTACTGTCTCGCTTTTTATTATTAATCAACATTTTTATGATATTTTTTCTCCAGTGTGAATTTGAAACGATCGATATCCGGGTTTGGAGCATTTACTTCCGGTTCGTCGATGACCTACTGAGAATGTGCTCTTGGTCGGGTCGCTGACCTTTATCCCCCTTTCATTGTGAATGCTTGCCAGGAAGGGACAACAGAGCACAATGGCGACAGTGTGAGCAAAACTTGCTGACTTTTGATAACCGGAGTAAACAGAGCTCATGGTCGATGTGTAATCTAGATTGATGGTCTCAGACCTCAGTTTGCCGAGGCATTTAGTGGCACCCTTAACGATGCCGATTTTCACCAAAAAAAGTTTGTTTACACAAAGTCCTTCACTTTGCTTGGATCTGTATTTTTATACCACACGGGAGACATGTATCCTATCCTCATTGGATAGGTTGAGCACTGATAATGCGGAATTTCGCTAGAAAGCCTTTAAACGAAATATTTTAGATGCAATAAATAAAAACTGTTCATAATTCTAGCAGGCCTATTTCAATTTCATCGTGATTCATGATATCATGGATTCGAAAAACTAATTTTGTTTGAAACGTTTTGTGAATTTATGGATAGTTGTTAAAACATGTGGCGAAGTAGTTTAACTGGGATCAGGAAGTTCGGAATTCGATTCCTGGCTCCCTGCGGGACGTTGAGCTCCTGGAAAAGATTCTTTATACATACCTTTGTCTTACTGAGATGTAAAATCAGTACACGGCTATAGCAGTCAGCGGATCGTAATGTCACTATGCTAGAGTGACACAATGTTTCCTTCAGTTGGTGCTCTGTGAGCTCAAAAAGACATCTTTCGTCATACGCTATTATTATGACAGCGCTCATTTTGTTATTATTGTTTGTCCTGAAGTCTAAAATATCTCGAACAGTAATTTCTTGCTAAAGGAGAACTTAAAATATACAAAGTGTGTCCTCGAAAATAGAAAATGTAAGATATATATTCAAACCCATATTCTAATGATAAATTTTTACAACCATTGGATCCATGTCTTACTTTATTTCTTCACATTAATTTTCATCTCCAAAGTGAATATTGCAAATTGTCACAAAAACTGTGTTTTGATCTAAATACAGAGATTCAGTCGAGGCCTTGTAAAAGGACTGGTAAAATACAGAATGCTGCTCTTTGTTTTGCGTGCTCAGAAATGCACTGAAATCCGTAAAATGGTGGCTGAAAAAAAAAACGGGCCCTTTACTATTAATTTTGTTTTTTCTTAAATCGTTTTAGCTACTCTACTTAAATATGCCGCAAACGTTCGAGCGGTCAAATTGTCATAACAATGTTACATTAAAGTTGGCCAGCGTGAGTCACGTCCTCGAGTAAGGATGGCCACGGATTAGCACCGCTCTGTCTAGGCCATAATAAAACAAGATGTTCCACTAACTTCATGGCAATGTTTGTGCCGTTGTTATTGGCCTTGATGCGTTCATCGTGTGGACGGTTTCAAAGGGTGATAACTTCACGAGCATTGTGCAAACATCTGGGCACACGCGCATGGGCACAATTCAGCGGAACAGGAACAGAGGCGGACAGTCTTTAGCGAAACACCCATTGTTTCCGATTTCCTGAGATCATGTCGTAGTTAAAAGGGGAGATGACTCTAACGTTAATTATGCAAATCTTAAGTGCCATGCATCAATTACCCAACAGCCCCTTGCCATGACAGCTTGCCTAACAAAAAATATTGCAGAGGCGGGAAATGGGCTCGTTAAGCATTCGACAGCAAACATGACCGTCAGGCTTTTGTTTGGTGTGGGATCAACCGCAGTCTTGTCCGGCGTTGATCCTTGTAAAGTCCGGAGTGAGAGAAGTGAGACAATCATTGAGAGAATGGCGGAGATTGAGGTGAAAGATGAAGGGAGGCATAGTGACAGATAGGCTGGGTAAGATGCTGGCTTTACATGCATAATTTTTGTCCTTAGAGAATGGGGATTAGTTGCTGTTTCTTCATAGCTGTGTGTAAAGAGGGGATATAACTATAGATATAACTTTAAGTGGACAATGAGGTCAGTTTAAAGAGGAATGTTAGACTAATTATTGGAGGCTGTGTAAGGAACAAAGTTACCTATATAAAATATTACCCATTGGTTAAGTCTAAAAAAAAATGAATGATGAACCAGAAGAAGCGACTCAGAAAAGAGATAGCTATAAAGATAAATATTCATATACATAATCGGTCGCAGCCAGACTGTAAACATAAGATAAGAGTGAAACAGAGAGCCAATAAACAATCAGATTGGTTAAATTACACATGAATAGATCAATCGATAAAATTATGAAAAAAAGAAAAAAAAACAGATAGATAGATAAATAGATGAAACAGATACATTGAAGGATTTGTCGAACTATAAGTGGATAGATGAATATCTAGATAGCGTGCACGAATAAATAAAAACAAGCAAATGATTGGAGCAACAGAGGACCGTTGTTGTTTTTTTTTATTATTCTTTCTTCTTTAACTAAAAGTCACTGTGTCTCTCTAGCCTTTTTGACCCATAAGAGAGCGCAGAGATCTGGGATGGATTGAATGGGTTCAACATGGAATACGCAGACTTGGTGGCCGGCCTAGTTTAGACAACAGAGTGACAAATGGTCCGACTGGAGGGCAAACCACTAAAGTCTCTGCGAGGCCTGTCCCCACTCAGCCTGCTGCTAATATTTACTTCGACTCACAGAGGTTCTCGCAATGGTGGGCAATACAGAGCAACCATGAGGTACCGCTGTATACTTAGATTTGACGTCAAACCATAAAAAAATTATCCTGGGAATTTCGTAGATATGTGTTATCTTGATTTATGGGCAACATTTTTTCAAACCCGTCTTGTGACTTTTTACCAAAATATCAAGCGTGAGATGCCAAAAATCTCAATATTAATGGCAATGATCTCGGCGCTACAAATGTTCTGAGTGGTAAAACTGGTACAAAAAGTCTGTGCAGATGACATTGATTAGATTATTATCTATAGAACAATTATAAAGTAAGTAAGTTCAGATAGTATGAAAACCTTGATTTTTCCATGGTTATGTCCCTAATCCATTGTTTCCTACTTTACAAAATATATAATTATATATATATATATGTGTGTGTGAAAAGGGGAGGGGGGGGGGTTATTGTTTTTTCTCCATGGACTCGTTGTGGTCATAAACTCGTGTCGGATTATACCCTATGTTTTACAAAACGGCTGTACAAAAATTTCATAATCAATAGCGAGTGTACAGAAGATAACTTGGGGAAAAATCCAAGTTTCAGTTTAATTTTTAGGACATGCTCGACCGCAGGTTATATGTGCTCCTATAACTGTGCTGCCACTTGACACGATCTTCAGTTTCTTTAATTTTAGGACATTAAAGAGTGTCAGCTTCTGTTCACAGGGTATGTTACGAATGTGACAAAATCGTGTCAGCGATTTAATATCGTCAGTTATATCAAATCGTGATCAAATATATCATACAGTTCCATCAGCATCTTGAATGCTTTGGAATGTCATGTAAGACTATCAGCACCAGGATGTTTTGTCCTTGAGAACAGTTCGCTAAAAGTAGAGAACGCTCCATGTTCAGTCTATAAAATTCAGAATGAAAGTAAATCTCACTCCTGTCGCTCAGAGAAAATATGGCTCATGAAAGGATCTGGAACATACATCTACCTACATCAAAACATCGAATCTAAATGTCTATGATTTCGTTGGCAGGAAGAAGACGACGACGACGACGAAAAAGAAGAAGAAGAAGAAGAAGAAGAAGAAGAAGAAGAAGAAGAAGAAGAAGAAGAAGAAGAAGAAGAAGAAGAAGAAGAAGAAGAAGAAGAAGAAGAAGAAGAAGAATTTGTTTATGGTAAAACGTTTAAATAGTGGAAAGGTGAAAGTTTGCTATTATAAGATTTTCAAATTTATAGGGCACAGTCTTGGAGCCTTTCTCTGAAGGTATTCGATTTCTTAGATTACTTTCTAATTGCAAAGATTTATCAACTCTCTTTCCTTCTACCTTGCCTTTTTCATTTCTTTCTTTCTATTCGCCGGTATGACTGATATCTCAACATTACGGTAATTTAAGTATCATCAGTCTGTGCATTGAAAAGGATATCTTTCCAACAAGCATCATCAGGCAATGTGAGAGCAGCTCGGTCGCTAATCCTAAAATAGGTTGGCATCTCTTTTGGTTTCCGTAATCTCCTTGATGTTAAAAAATATTGAAGACATAAAGTACTTTGTTTTGTACTTTTATGAGTTCAAAATCGCTCCAAGGTAAAACTAAAGGCAGCTGTTGCACAGCTATTAATATATATTATTATTTGAATGATCAAATCTTAAACCCGCCAGTTTGAAAAAAGGCCAGTTCGTTTGATCTGACGGAATCGCGCATCAGATGGATGTATATTCAGTATATTTTTTTAGTAATTATTTCAGTAGGTTCAAAAGTAATATCAGCATTTTAGTCGGCGACTGGACTCAGTCTCCACATATATACCACTCGGAGAGAGACGTGGGAGAATTTAATCTTTTTTAACTTCTGGGCTGAATTGCACTATGTTAAGGAAACACTAGGCTTAAAATTACCGCGGAGCACTGCCTATTTCTTCTAAGGAGTGAAGAACCCTGCACCTCAAAGGCTCGGTCATGTTCCGTACTGACCATTATTTTTCCATTAGTATAATACTTCCGTTATGCGAGGCATAAAATTTCTCACACCTCTTAAGACGTACAAATAATTTAATAATAATAAATTTCTTATTTAGAACATAGCATGAGACCTTCTTATCAAAACACCCATTATTTGTATTGTTGTTGTTGTTGTTGTTGTTGTTGTTGTTGTTGTTGTTGTTGTTGTTGTTGTTGTTGTTGTTGTTACTATGGCTGTAAGTATATTTGTGTTTTGTGAAGGATAAAAAAAAACATTCCAGAATACGGCGATATATGTTAAGATTACTGAAGATTTAATTCTAAGGGTTATGCTTATCTTTTTCTTAAAAATTATTTCTTCGTAATGGTCTGCCTTTATGGTATACTGGGCCATGGGAGCCTATTATCATAGTGAAAAGTCAAGATAGAATATAACAGTTCAATCTAGACATCACTTCATCTTTCGCAGAATTATACCGTTAGGTCTGGTAGTTTTTCAACCCGACGCGTTGATAAATAAATGTTTTACCAATCAATTGAAATACGCATGAATGTTTAAAAACATGTTTTTTTCTTTTAGCTTGGCGTTTAACCGTTTTAAAGAATGTTTTCGGATAATTTTTTTCTCCTTCCTCATGTCCGACCTACTTTATTTTACAAATATTTATTGCTACATCCATGCAATACATACCTGAGTTCATACTAAGATAATGAACTGTGACAAGAGTGTGATAATATCATAGAAGAGCCGAAGGTAACTATGTCTCTATGTCAGAGATTTTCATACGTTTATACTAAATTTACGGTACTAGTTTTCAGGATGGTATACTATACTAGAGATAGGTAAATAGTGAAAGGTTTCATTTACTTCGGAACTGGTTTATGGTATTTTTTGGTGGTATTTATCAGTGAAACACTAGCTTGACATTGATACAAAGAAGGTTCAGATTTATAAAAAAAAATTATTTTCATAAGGGAAAGAAAAGAAATAAAAAAATTATGAACAGCGCATAAAGAGAGATATTAAGTTCTAAGGATTTCAACATTTTACAAAGACATTAAATAGAAGTACAATAATGTGATAAAGGAAGGAGTAGATCTGCAGATATGCTAAATTCAAAGTCTTAAGAAGATGTCACACTTAGGCTGCGAAAAAACAGGGTAATAAATAATGGGCGCTGGAATGTGAGGAAAAAAGGTAAAGTAATCACAGAGAGAGAGAGAGAGAGAGAGAGAGAGAGAGAGAGAGAGAGAGAGAGAGAGAGAGAGAGAGAGAGAGAGAGAGAGAGAGAGAGAGACGAAACCCAACTGTCGTGACAACAGAAATCCAGGTGTTAACAATTCTGAAAACAAACTTTTAAATATCTAAAATGCGACGCATGTGAAGAGTAAAATATAAATAACCGGGTAGATCTATTGATGAAAAACGAGATAGCAAATTTATTGTCCACGAATAAACGAAAGAGAAGGAAAAAAAACTTGTCCACTGCGATGAGTTAAATGTAATGGATAGCAGATCGCAAACCAAGCCGGCATCTCTTCTCCGTGGCTCGAGGTCGAGGGACGATGAAGAGCTCGCACTTAGCACTCGAGGCAGGTCAGTTCCTCAGTGCCATGACTTGCACCTGTCCGCGGCGGCGACATCCCGCCTCACGCGGTGTTTTTATTTCACCGAGCGCGAGGAGTGAGCACTAAACTGACTGCTATAGACGGGGTGTGAGCAGGCACCACTCGCCTTGCATGCGCCCCGGATCTGACCCGAGTAAAACAAGGCAACAGGGGATAACTCGAACAGCTCTAGCAAGCAGCGCAGGCAAATTAGGCATTTCCTGGGGCGTAAAGTTTCAAATCAATGAAAAGGTTTCTCTTGTAATACTTTAAAGTGCGCCTAATTATTTTCCCTTCGAGAAACGGATGGTTACCACCCGCAATTTGACTCCTGTTTAAAGCTCTTATCTTTTTTTTCCTTTTGACGTTATTGGACTTTCTTCACTAAACCATCACCTTGAAAGCTCAGAGGCAGGGAAAAAGCGGCAATTACTTCTTAGAAAGTGAAAGTACCACCCACCTCGTCATCAAAGCTTTCCTCTGGAGATGCTAATGATGTTTTCATATTTCCCTAACTTTATTGTTTAGCATGTTTTTCGATAACTTGGTTTCCGTCTCTCCCACCACTTTTTTCTTTTATTTTGTCATAAAACCTCCTTGGGTCTCCACGGAGACCAATTAAATCAGGTAGCAAAATACAACAGAAAGAACTTTAATTTGATACAACTTTGAGTCTAAATTGTGTTTTATTTCAGAGACTTTAAGGATTTTCTCAATTTAACAATGTTGTTTCGCGGTTGGATACTTGATGCTTGTGACGACAGGACAAGAATAAGTCCGACTGAGCAATATTTGAAAAATATTTTCTTTCAATACAACGTGCTCCATCTATCTATCTATCTATCTATCTATCTATCTATCTATCTATCTATCTATCTATCTATCTATCTATCTATCTATCTATCTATCTCTCTATCTATCTATCTCTCTATCTATCTATCTATCTATCTATCTATCTATCCATCTATATATCTAACTACCCACTTATCTATCCGTTTATACTTTTAGCGAAGACGGAAAAGTATTCAATAAGTGGCATGATGCTTGGAAATCATTTACGATTGATCTAGGCTTAGGACTCTGATTGGCTGGATTTTTTTTTTACAGAACATAGTCAAACAAATATGCGTCGAACGTGTGCTCAAATTAATCTGTTAAAAGCAAATTATTAAGGAAATTTAATAAATATTTTAAAAAATCTTCTACAAGATATGAATGCAATCGTTTTAAACCAAAATATTTTAGTGTGTTTTAAGTATTAAATTGTTGTCATAATTCAGTATTATAAATAGCTCACATGAAAACAATACTGGAAAACAGCCAATTCTGCGATTTTTCATTAAACTTTTAAGTAGGAATAAAAAGTGTTTCAGGGCGCACTTTTTTTTTTCGAAAAGTCGTAGCTGCTGATTTATCTGTATATGCTTAACAGTTAAAGGATTTATAAACAGATTTAGACTTGCTATAATTTGTTAATTTATTGCAATGATAAGATGTTACTTCTTTGCTTGCTGTAGATAATGAACGTATCATTTCATTGGCAGCTCCAGACAGTAAACTCTTCTTGGTTGACATTGTTAAATTATTAGTGTTGTTCGGTTCTTTGGATGAGCTATCAGAGCATACTGGGTGATCTATCGATTGGTGATAGGGAAACATCAGTTGTCTTAAAATGGTGTAGACGTGCTTCTTTCTTCTCAATGGAATTTCATGATCGCACTTTTATTCGAGTGCCTTAAAATAATCATCATAACTTTTAATTTCTCTAGTCTACCAGATATAGTTATCTATCCAACCGATCTTTTATTTTTTAAACATTATAAACAAGTCGATAGATCAGAGCAAGGGAAGGGGAGACACAGAGAGACAGACAGACAGACAGAGACAGACACAGACGAACAAACTGACAGAGACAGAGAGACAGACAGAAAAAGACAGAGACAGAGAGATAGAGTTAGAGAGGGGATTGGTCTGAAAAACATAGAGATCAGCCGATCGCAGAATAGGCAAACATATGATTATACAGGCAACCTGCTAGACATACTGAGTCAGAAAAGTCAAGATAGAAAACAAGAGAGAGAGAGAGAGAGAGAGAGAGAGAGAGAGAGAGAGAGAGAGAGAGAGAGAGAGAGAGAGAGAGAGAGAGAACCAGAAGTATCACAAAAAACTAGAGACACGTAGAGAGATAGGAAGAAAGAGAGAGTGCGCGAGAGAATCAGAGATAATTACAGACAGGAAGCGAGATCGACATAGAGAAAAACAAACACAAAAATATTTTCAAAGGTAACAGAGAAGAAAAAAGGAAAATTAATAGAGGGGAGCGACAATAATATTATTCTCAAGGCTTTCTAAAATGCTGCACGATTGTACGACAGCCTGCCTATTAAGACATCCACAGCTCTGAAATGATTGTGACTCGGGGTGAGAAAGCGCATCACAAGAGCACTCACTTCCTGATCCCAGCTAATTTGCTGCTTTGCCATTGGCCCGTGCCGGCGTCACCCTCCGCTGCGCATGCTCGATGGCGTCAGTTGGTCACGTCTGTTTCAAGTTTGTGCTCGTTTTTCTGGGATTGTAAGAAACACATTGTTACGGGTTGGGAAAGTAAAGGGCGTTGGAGTGACGGTGAGGAAAGGGGGTGGGGGCGATAGAGGACAGGATTGATGAGAGGCAGTAGTCAGGACAGGATAACGCAGCAATATTTTACATTAACAAAGAAGTTTTACAAGAGACTAACATGATGCGACGTTTATTCTTGGATAAAGTTGTAATATTGATGAGGCACAAAAAAATAAAAGTTTATTCACTTTCTGTTCAACCTACTGGTGGCTTTTTAATAACACGCACACACACGAAATCACTGTTAGGCAAGAATTACCAGAACTGTACCAACTGCAAAACAAAAAAACAAGTTTTCCCGCCGGGATAAATTCATTTCTACAAGCTTTGGCGAGAGGTTATCAATATGGCGTATCATTAATTCTGTTCTACATTGGATAACAATATGAGCACGAATTTCTGGTTTATTAACGTATCATCTATTTTTTTTCCTCCAAAGATAAGCGTGAAAGTTTCGTATATTTTCGGTTCATTTTTGAGTGGTAGCAGCAAACAAAATAGTTGCTAGCTGACCCTAGAAATGTTCCAGCTCTGAGCCAACACAGAATGGTGAATGATGGATTTGGTTTATTTACATCTGATGCACTGGACAAGTTTGCTTGCTTCTAACGATCTGTAGCCTAAATAATGATAAGGTACCCGTGTCTTATAGGCAATATATTTCTTGGCCTGGACAGGTGTGGGCAGTGCAAAAGAACCGTTTTACGCTAGAAACCATGGAAAGTACTCTTGTTTCTGTCAAAATGTATGATTGATATATACATGCCGACTCAATGTGGAAAGTTAACTGTCACACTCGTTTATAATATGTTAACGTGACTATAAAATATAGCAGTCAAACAGCTATAAAAGCTATATTCGTAGCTGTAATAGGAAAGATAAACTTAAATTTATAGTTCATTTCATGCGACCTCTGGCAACTGAGTAAGTTGTCATTTAATAAGACTAATCTATGAAAAGTGCAAAGCATCCTTTATCTTTTTGAAAAAAAAAAAAAGATTGTAGCAAGAAATTAGTTGTGTATGTATATATATATATATATATATATATATATATATATATATATATATATATAATATATATATTTGTGAAATGCATGTTAAATAGCACGTCCATATGTGGAGCTTGGGGAACAAAGCTCTTCTTGTTCATCTTTCGCCAGTATCGCCGGTGGCTCAGAGACAAGAGCGTCCGCCCTGATACTAGCGAAATAATCTTTCCATGTCTAACCCTCACCCTGTTCATGGGTGAGTTCAGGACCTCTCGATTTGGTTTTCCCTGCCCGACGGAGGTTTGCTTGATACGCACCTTGTTGTAGAGGGATTATAGCAAAAAAGTCAGACAAATAAACATTTTTAGTATCACAGTAAAATGTTGAAGAGAGCATTCGCTGGCAAGGTAACATTTTTAGACACTTGACTATACTCATTTCCATATTATTATTATATATATTTTTTTTTTTTTTTGGAAAAATTCTTTCCCTTATGGAATGTGTGGTGACGGCGAACATGTGCTGTTAAGTTTTAAAACACTTTATGTATTTAAGGGAGATTCAATAACGGTGAAGGTACTTTTGAAAATTACGTGATTATGAAACCATGTGCAATTTCACGTATTTTAATTTTTTTTAAAGAATTATAAACACAACAAGGTTTGATGATAAGGCTACTCATGACAACAAGTCTGGTGTAAGTAAAAGAAGAATTATCATACTGCGTCTGTATATCAATAAATAGTGATAGTTGGATCGTAGTGTTACTCAGCCTTGTTACGCCACTGTATAATCTTTCAAGCACATGAGTCAAATTCAGTCACACCATTGAATCTTCGTGTGTCTTGGCCAACCTTGCATCCATTCACTGTATTGGTGGAACTTCGAAGTGTTTTGCGACTCCTGTATCTTTATTAAAAAATACATGATTTATCTTTTTACTTAACTTTGACTGTGTCTTGAGTAGAACGCTGGTTGATGCAATTTAGTAGTAAGAGGTCTCTTGTTTAGTTTGAGCCCCGGAGAATGTTTGTAAAGAAGACTGCCAAACATCTATTAAATCCGCTGTGTGCTGGAAATATTTTACAAAAGTGACTTGCTGTCAATACGAAGATCTGGTCCCACCAACTGAACGTCGATCCAGGCAGGGATTGATCGTCAACCTAGTGCTCTCCCGACTGAAGAACCTAGCATTGCGCTGAGCAATTTGGAGAATAAAAGTTTAGCATCTCTTTTACGTTGTTCGAACTGGCCACAATTTGGGTGTCGGCATTGTTTTAATGTACAGAAAATAGAGGAAATTATGGATGTCTGCCTTAGTGCTTCGCATGGTAACAAGAAGTTAAGCTTGACAAGGATGAAACCTTATTCGACTACACGGTTATTGAAGCCTCAGTGTTCGAGTGAAGCTTTTCAACAAAACTAAAACCATAAGCAATATTTGAGAGTAAATCAATTTATTATGAACCATTGAGTAAAATGGGGGTTTCGCTAAAATGCAATTATATTATTTTTCTTTTAAATGACCCAAGAGGATAGTCTGTGAAAATGTTAAAGTATCTACAGATTTAATTTCCTTATTTCAAATTAAAAAAAAACAACTCAAAATATTCAAAGGTTTGAAAAAAAGAACCCTATCGCGATTAGCCAAAACAATAGGAGTGATCGTTAGCTTTAAAATCAAGCGGACTACAGAGTGAACGGGGCACAACATACTCGCTACTGTAATATGACGGGAGGTGTGTGTGTGTGGGGGGGGGGGGAGGGGGCAGGCGGTAATGATATAATGACAACGAAAATTAGAAGCCACGACAAAGAACTGGTAAAGATCCTTCAGCAGAAATGGTTCAAGATTAATTAGATGTTTTTCCTCACCGGGGTTACTGTGAGAAGTATAAAGAGCAGGAATTTATTTGATCTAGATCTTGTCTTTCATATCAATGTGATTTTAAGCATCTTTAGCTCGCCTAGCAATCACCAAGCTGAGTAAACGATGGGATCTCTTACCCAATCTACAGACAATGACGTTGCTTAAAGCGGTGGCGAAATATTTTTTGCTCGTCGCTGGTTCTATAGATCAAACGAAATGGCAAAAAATAAAGAAAAAACATGCCTAGGATGTGGGAACTCAATACGTACAACAGGCGTAAAGCATGGCACGAGCACATATATGGATAAGTCAACGAAATGAGCTGTTTGAATGAATCGTCAACACTTATCATGAAGTTCCATGTGAATCGAACCTTAATTTAAGTTTACTGAAATAGGTACCTGTTACCTCGTCATCATTCAGCAACCTATCCAACTTTCCTTTAGATATATAGGATAGGTACTAAATGGGAAGTAATGATAAATGGCAATAACGACGCTAGACAGCTGTTTTTCTACTCTTAACGTACATCAGCCAGATTTCTCATTTAAAACCTCCATCAGCCCGTTCTTTGCCTGGAGTAAAAAGCTATTATACCACCCAGGTCGTTCTACAACCGGCCAGGGCAGACATCTTACAGACAACTGCGTCAGTTAATCTGCTCCAATCTGTGGCACAGAAAGGCGTGTAAGAAGATGCCATGACAACCAAAAACACTTTAACCTATTTAGACCAGTCATGCTGACATCGCATCAAGATGTTCGCAAATTACCGTTGGCTCTTTATTTTTTTTTAATTTTAACATAGTTTTCACATTAACATACCCTTAAAAAGCAATAAGTTTTTATCCAGTGATTTTTTGCAGCAATTTGAGAATCGTTTCAGAAGATTTAAGTTTTCGATACATTAGCTGTCATTATAAATGAACATAAAATTAAAGTGCTGGCTCGGAAGCTTTCCACGATGAACATCGCTGGAATTTTTAAGGCGAAATTTTTCAAATTTTTTTCTTAATATATTTTTCACTCTAAAGATACGAAATAAGCGGTTACTTTCAGTTCGCTCTTCCTTTTTTTTAATTCCTACCAGTTTACTTTGTCTCTTCGACGTTTTTTTGGTTCGTTTCTCAGTTAAATGAGGCTTGTCTAGAAAAGTCTGCTTAAAGCATGACACTAATTTCAGCCGTACAAAATGGATCCTGTAAGATTAGTATTAAATCAGGAAACAAGTGCGGCAAAATATAGCGCACTTAAGACATGCGTTCACACGGCGTCGTTGGAACGCTTTTAGTTTTTATTGGAAGTTAATGTACCTGACTCAGTCTTGACATATCTGTCCTAGCGGTCGCTCAATCTCACCAGATCTTAAAGCGAGCGCGCAATGCCAGACAATCTCAAGCATTTACGCACCAAATTATCAACATTTTTTTTTTCTTTCTCTTTAAACAACTCAAGGAAGATGGCTCATTTGTCTAGATTTATAATAAGCCAAATCAATGTAGTGCAAATGAAAATTAAGTGCTATAGGTCTGAGATCGTTCCTTCCCTATCCCTCTCTCTCTCTCTCTCTCTCTCTCTCTCTCTCTCTCTCTCTCTCTCTCTCTCTCTCTCTCTCTCTCTCTCTCTCTCTCTCTCTCTCTCTCTCTCTCTCTCTCTCTCTCTCTCTCTCTCTCTTCTATCTCTCTCTCTCATTTCTCTTTCTCTCTCTCGTCCGTCTCATAATTTATCAAAGAAAAAAAAATGAAAGGGAAAGAAAGGAAAAAACGTCTCTATATAATAAAAAGAATTGCAAAGTGCGAAATCGTGTCGAAATGTAGAGAAACATGTAAATACCTGTAAGATAAAAACAAAAGAAATAAAGCAATAGAGGTCTGGGGTTTGTGGAACAAGAACATTTCATTTCATGCTAACGTGTGTGTATGTGTTGTTGTTTTTTGTTTTTGTTTTTGTTTTGTTTTTTTTTTGGTTTTTTTTTGTTGTTTTTTGTTGGTTTTTTTTTTTTTTGGGGGGGGTGGGGGGTGGGGGGAGGGCGGGGGCAATGGGGTGTGTACAGAGAAATAGAGGGAGGGAGGGAGAGAAAGAAGGAAAGATAGAGATAGAGTACGTTCGAATGATGACTTCAAAGAGGAAAAAAGAATGAGTTAGAGGAAAGAAAAGAGAGGGGGAGAGCGGTAAGGTGTAGAAGATGTAGCGTGGAAATAGTCCGAGAGATGGAGCTTGGGGTTTTGAGGATGTCTTGGTGGCAAGCCAGAACTAAGCCAACAGCCGCTGCGGACTCCTGAACATTATTCTTTGAGGCAGGAGGTAAATGCAGGAAAATCGCTGATAAGCAGATAAATGAACACACATCTACTAGAGCCTGGTGGATTAACAGCGACGGAAGCTGATCCAGGTATATTAATCCATGGCCTGGCGCCAGCGCGGCTGCGCGATGAAGACTTTCTATTTTCTACCTTGGCCAGATTTTTTTGGCTACAGTCAACTAAAAAGTCAAAAAGCTAGATTTTACCCCAGAAGCCGATCGCCGTTTTCTTTTCACGATATGTATTAGGATGCTTCTAAGACTGTTTTTAAATGTCTTATTCTGTCGCCGCACGACAATAATTTTAATAACCAAAAATCCTCTGTAATTGAAAAAGCGTAACATTTCCAATTTCAAGAAGCTTTTAGAAATCTCGACACCGTATTCTTACGTTGTGTTCAAAAAAGACTCCTTAGTCTTGGCGTGCTTTGGTTTTAAAGTTGTCTTCTAGCAATTTCACTCTTGAGCTAGACGTAGAAAGTCGAGTTTAAATAACAAACTGCCTTTCAATGTCCTGCATAAACAAAGAAGGAAGAATCGACGAACTGTTTCCTGTTCAAGATGAGTAGATATAGTAACCAGAGACAATGTATTAAGTATTCAAAGAATGTGTTCACAAGGGATAGGTTAGGAAAGGATATGAAGTAGTGATAAAATAAAACTGTTAAATTTCATAACTCATGAGATTTTTATCGATAGTGCTACAGGTGGAATGTTTGTTCTCTGATGAAGCAAGGTAACATGTTTGATGCCAATCTAGCATTCTGCTCCTTCTATTAACAATCGGGCGGTGATATTGCAGGTTCAAGAACAAGAAACTATCGTGCAATCTCTTATTTCAAGTGGAAATCAAGATGTTAAATGTCTCTACCTTTTCACACTGTCCATTATCTAAACAATTAATAAAAACTTATAGAAAAGATAGCACTTCTATCTTTGTCATCAAGTGCAAAGAGTTCGGTTGTTTTAGTTATGAAACGTTCAGTCTTGTGGCGAATGTGAATAAAACTTTCAAAGTAGATTAAAAAAACTTCATTACAAATAACTATTATTATGTATAAAATTGTTACATTTTTTTAACTTGTGTAACACGATTTTAAAAATCTATTATATGCTTCTAAGTCTTGCCCATATGTATCGAACATATATGTTATATAACTCTTGTCTGTCTTTCTCTTTATTATAGCGGTGATCTGTTTTGTCAAACCAGTATCGGTGTTTCTTTTCAATGGAGCATGACTATAGCTAAAGCTTATGCGTATAAAAATTTAAAGCTCATGACTTGTCTAGACCTCTTCTAGCGATTTTACTAGACAAACAGAATAGCTCGTATTTCTACTGAGGAACACTGGCGACAGAATGATCAGAGCAACAAACATCATCATTGCTATCTCTATCTATCTCCTCTCTCTTTCTTCCCCCCCCCCTCTCTCTCTCTCTCTCTCTCTCTCTCTCTCTCTCTCTCTCTCTCTCTCTCTCTCTCTCTCTCTCTCTCTCTCTCTCTCTCTCTCTCTCTCTCTCTCTCTCTCTCTCTCTCTCTCTCTCTCTCTCTCTCTCTCTCTCTCTCTCTCTCTCTCTCTCTCTCTCTCTCTCTCTCTCTCTCTCTTCCCCTCTCTCTTTCTCTCTCTCTTCCGCTATTTTGGCAAAAGAGTTATTTATCCCTCATGGTCTCCCTGCCGCCACTCTGTCGCTAAAACTTCTCTTCTTCAAGTCACCACTTATCTCCCAGCCTCACATTTACATTTTGTCCCATATCCCAAGGAGATGCACACAAGTACTAAACCTACACCGTTTTATATAAATTGAAATATGAAACTTGTTTAGTAACAGTACTTTTTTTTTTCCTCTTACAATCCAATTGGTTTATCAACAGGAGGGAAACCAAGAAAACTATGAATCCACTCAACAGTCTGATGTAGTTGTCTGTTTGTGTAGTGATATCAAGTTTTACCGGGCAATCTCGGGAGTTTTCCTGTTTTGCGTTGTTCTTTGTTTTTCTTTGCTTACCCAGACAAGACTGTGAGCCGTTCTGTATTACCAAGACAAATCAAGAGTTTTGACAAGACCAGCACGTGTTACTTCTTCACACCATAGCGGGTGGGAAATTGAGCGTGTTGGGAGGGAAAGAGGAATGGAGGGATGAGGAGATTTCAGAAGAATCTGGAAAGGATAAGGGGTCTCTAGGGATTACTAGGCGCGTGGTTGTGATTGCTTGTTTATATCTGAATGTACAAGAAAAGTGTTTTTCTTAAGATTTCAAGATCTCTACTTGATAAGCCAACTGGCGAGACACTCGGCTAGTGAAGAAACTAAGAGGAATAAGGATTGTTTTTTGTTGTTTCTTTTCTTTTTTTTAATAAGAAGAGTTGCTTTGTTTTTTAATTCAAGAACTTTTCCCCCTTATCAGCAATTTATCCCTTACGGCACGTCATCTGAAGGAAATATACTTGATAATATCTAGCGATGTAACTTTCTCCCATAAAATGCATATCGTGTGACACACTACTTTATTGAGGTTCCAGAGAAACGAATAAAGTGAAGAGAAAAAAAAATCTATGATTAAAGCGCTAAGGAACGGACGAAAGAGAGAGGCTTGTATGTTTAGGATGTATCTTGAAGTTTTTTAGATCTCATTCTTTGTTCTTAAAAAACATAGCTTTCAATTGTTTTTGCTAGAAAAAGAGCAATAAGAGTAGGCCTAGAACGTAAGATAACAGATAAGAACATCAATTTTCTTAAAAAAGTTATATTGTGGGTTTCATTTCACCGCTCACGGTCTTATCTCAGAGGATAAATCACAAGACACCCTTGCAAAATGCACCTTAGAATTTATCGTTTAGAATGTCATATTTTGTCTATTTGTTTTGGTAGTATGCTACTTTTTTGTTTTCATGAAAGCAATTAACGCACATGTCAGACTTATCTCTGAGGGTTCAAAAGCTTAAGTTGTATAATGTAGCTTCTGGGTGACAGGGGAATTTGACAAAGTTATCCACGACTTTTTTTTTTTTAATTGGGGGCGGATCATTGTTGTTCTGTTACTTGTCATCCTTTTTTTTTTTTTTGTTAGTTTTTTTTCCAAAACAAATTTACAGCTTGCAAAGTCTACGAGAAATTTTTCTTTCAAATTTTATATTGCAATTTTTTTTTAATTAATATATATCCATCTTAACTTTTTATAGAGCTTCTTGAAGTCATTAACTCCTTGCTTGGGTTGTTGCTGGTGAGATTGCATCGCGTTTTCTTATCGACACACGGTTTTAAATTTTCAAACCAGTTTTATTAAAAAAACAATGATGTATCTGTGTGTTTCCATCCGTATGACGCAACGTTTGCTGCAAAGTTAATGTAAAATGACACCCGGCTTATTGTGTCTGATTAAGAAAAACAAAATTAATGTTTTCACCCGGCACACTATTATTGTGGCTAAGGTAGAGATTGCAAAATTTGAAGATTGTTATCTCTTTACGAGCATGATTGTGTTCTAGAAAATGTAGCGGGAGAAAGAGAGATAAAGAAACAATAAGAGAAGGATAGATAGAAATATATATATATATATATATATATATATATATATATATATATAGAGAGAGAGAGAGAGAGAGAGAGAGAGAGAGAGAGAGAGAGTGAGAGTGAGAGTGAGATAGAGGGGGTTGTGGTTCCACTCTTCATTGATATTTCAAACTTGTAAATTCGCTTGGTGGTTGTTTTGTTGTTTTTTTTTTGTTCGGTTTGGTTTGCGTTTTTAACAGAATCTAAGACCTTATTTTGAACAAGTGTGGTATAATTTTATTCTGCAAGCAACATGTCAGCAAGATATTTCTTTAGCTACATGTACTTGAAATAGGGCAGTTGCTCTATGTGTTTTATGTATATGTGTATGAAAGAGTAGGGGGTGGTGTTGCATTTGTGTCTCATTGAGAAGATGTTGGCCCTCAAAAGATAGATTATGTCTTAACTTTCAAGAGGCAAGTTTGTGAAAAAAAAATTTGTTTTATCAACTTACATGTAACAAGTAAACCAATTGACTTGGATGCTTTAATTATTACTACTCGGCCTTCCATACTTAAAGCTTGATGGGACTCCATACATATGTCCTTTATGTTTAGCCATCTGAAATCTATGTGTCATGTGAGATAATAATGCCAATTAGACACCACCCGTGTGGTGTCCTTTTAATTCTTAATATAGATCAAAATAAACCAAGTAAGCTTGGAATATCTCTAGCTTATAATTATATTAATAGTAAAGTAAAAATGATAAAGATCAAAATTGTTTTTCTTGCATTTACTGTAGTTATTAACACAATTATGGAGGTTTTGGAATTCTATTAGTCGTATTCTATTGTTGCCAGGCATTTAGTAAAGATATCTCCATTTTGATCAACAACCATAGATGGTTTCTGCAGATCAAATCTTTGACATGACGGAATATTTGAATCTTTGCAGGTAACTAGAAATCCGTATTCAACAGCCTCTACTCACTTTATCCGTTTCTAATGTACATCTAATTATAAGGGTAAAGTATATTTCACTCAGCTTTTGATCACACTTTCAATGATAAAAGAAAATCAACTATAGACAATTAGTGAGTAAAAAGATGAATTATAATCCTATCGAATCATGTGCTCTAATAATCATTGTGTCGAGAACATTACTTTTTTGCACCAAGGTCTATAAACTTTGTGTTTATCAAGATATCGGCAATAGTCCATGTAGTTTTTGTATAAGGAATATGCTGCTGATCGATTTCAGCGGATAACTTTTTTTTAAATTGCGGGAAGTGATGAGGGATGGTATGTGGAGGGCCGGGCTCTAGCTATAATTATGGAACGATGACCTGTTATTGTTTTTTGTTAGTGACAAAATTATATGAGTGAATAATCTTAAGAAGAAAATTTTTGCTTTAAATTTACTTTGAAAAGTTAAGTGTGTTCCTTAATGCAGGTGAAATTTTACCATGCCGGTACTGAATAAATTCAAAGAAAGACATGCAGATTTTTTTCTCATTTCATGAAGGGATCACACCTCTGATTGTGCCTTTAACGCCTTCAAACTTTCAAAGCTCTGGAAGGGACTAAGAGAAATTTGAAATTATTTAGAATTGTTATCTTAAATTCTTTTTACAATCATAAATTTCATTAGAAAAGCAAAGCTAATCTATGGTAACAAGTTTTCCACACGAGTAAAATAATTAAAGCAGTTTGAACCATGACAATTGTATATATTCTGGAGACTAGGAAAAGTTTCATTCTAACTCTGCAGATCACGTCTCTCTTTTCATTTAGGACTCTAAGACAGATGTAGCGAAAGATGAAAATCTCATAGCTAGAATTCATGTATAACTTGCTACAAATTACCATTAATGCATTGTTTATTTTTACAAATGATATTTTTTTATTGTAGCATAGTTTGTTATGACGACACTTTGCATAAGTCTAATAAGTTTTGAAGTGCTTATTTGTTTTTGTCTATAAGAATATTAATGAACCTGCCATGAGTTAGTAAATTAATATTCGTTCGTGCGGTGAAAGAACGCGTTTTCCCGTGTTTTGCTTTTATTTAATCAAGAAACTGTGTGGTACTCTTGGTGTGTGGCCATACGGTGAACTCCCAGGTCCATCCTTATTTATCTGTTGCCAAAATTGACTTCATTTTGCCGATTCTCTCTTAGCAAATATTTGTACACAGTTTTGGAAACATAAACAAATAATGTCAGGGAACAAGAATGATTGCTGAATCTACAGCAGGCAAGGTATAAAATGCTGTTTGATATTGCCTAACAAGCACAACAGTTTTTGTTAGGTTTTTATGTTTATTTTTTTTAAACGTCAACAGCTGTGAAAACAACAGAAGCTTATTTGGATCCCGACTTGTCGTGTCTTAAATTGACGGCTAATTTGGTAACTTCAAATTACTGACATCACGGCACGTTCGGTTTTAGAAGATGGAAGAAGAGGAGAGGAAAGAGGTGTGGGAAAGGTGAGAGGGGGGGTTGTCCTTATTGATTATCTGTGTTCGCTCCACCTCCTCAATTTAACAAGCATACCTACCTCAGTTTTTCATTATCATTATTATTTTTAAATATCTATGTAAACTTAACGAGAAGATGAATATGAACTTACTCGCAAGACATGCTAAGAATTTTCAAGTAAAACATGTCTGTGTGTTTTGCAAAGTGTGATCAGAATTTTGCATTTTGCTATTAGCAGCACGTGCGAGGTGTACGTACGCCCACAGTTTGGTTAAGAGCACGGAATAAGTTTGACAGTACGCCTCACGGCTAATATAGACCTAAAGATAAATACACAAATTATTATGAAATAGCAAAATGCGCTCCGTTGCTATGATAGATGCTTTCAAGAATGAAAATGAAGTGTTCATAATTTAAACTAGGTTAGCTCTTACATGCAGCGGCGTTCTGGGGAGATAAATGGGCAATGGTGATAATAAATTTTAATGAAAAGTTTTTGTTCAATCAGAAATATTATTTTGTAAATCTTTCAGAATGCATTTTTTTTCTACCTTCTACATACACCGCCCTGTAAATTGAGCGCTTACTTTATTAGTTCCTTTACTTTGTTGCACATAATAGTATAATTGAATCATCTAGTATTTCCTCCAATATTTTATCTGATAGAACGGCGGATTAGCTAGCTGAATCTTTCTAAAGTAAGATAAGTCTAAGCTCTTTAAAGCACGTGAAAGAATATTCTGTCTGAAGGGTTGTCTTGATAGTGTCTCTCGACAAATCCACATTCTGTTAAAGCGGTATGAACATATTTCCTAATTTTGTTGTGAGTGTTAATTTTGGTCCAGTAACAGTATAAAATGCTATTGGTGTCATATTAATGAAGGTGCAAGCTAACAGTCCAGGGATTAGTTGAGTTGCATCGACTGTCCTCAGGTTTTTCCTGTTCATGTGCCTGAGCTGTCAAACCGTTTTTTTGTTGTTTTTTTTTGTCTGTTTTGATTTTCTTTTAATTCTGTAGAAAATCCTTTTAACTTTTATAAGTTAAAAAGAAAAAGAAAATGAAGTTTAACCTAGCGTCATAAAAATGTAACTTTGAGTAGCTAATCAAAGATAAGAAAATAAATAACCACAGAACAAGTTATATCAAAGAGATGGTTTTTTACCTCAATAAGCAGAATGAGTTACGGAGCAAATAGCTCTGTTTTCATTCTGAAACCGTTGTCTCAAACCTAACGAACATAAAAAAATATACTAATTACAGCCCACATAGAGTCTTTCTAATCACAATAAAAGACAGAAATGCTCCAGAATCACAATGTGAAGAGTGAACCTTGAACGTTATATTATAAATCTCTTCATATTTGCAGAAATCTTTGTATCTATCAAGCTATCCATATCATTATCTCTTTCTTTTACTTCTATTTTCCTTTTCACTTTCTTAACCTTCCCTCTTTTTTTCTACCTGAATATCTAACTGTCTCGCTCATCTTCTCTCTATTTATATAAGATTCCCAATATTGTATGTATATATCATTGAATTGTCTGTCTATCTATGGCCCTAAAAATTGTATATGTTAGCTTCCAGTCCTTACATCAAGTTATCCTCTCTTCTTATCCTACCCTACTTCAGATTATGTCTTCAACAGATCTTCTGTGATGTTCCTCCACAGGTGAGAAGTGTTTGTACTGAGTATTGGATAAAATTGGAGCTGTAGTCTACCTGTGTGCAACAATATTTTGAAGAATTTGAAACTTGAGCACTCTGCAATTGCTGCTTAGGAGACATCATTATTTCAAGATGCATGTTAGGAGAAGTGTGCTAATTACGAGGAATCAACGTTTCACTTTCGTTTTTTAAGAAAAAAATATTGGTTTCAGTGATGCGCTGACATCCGACAAAATAAACTAATTATTCAGAAAGTCGTCTTGTCCAAATATAAAAAGAGGGAGGAAGAAAATCAAATTAGACTGTAGAAATGTTTACAATGGATTCATCCATAAAACGACGCCAACAATGTTTTCTTGATAGAAGAAACGCACTTCAGAGCCATGATGAATCATTGGTGGAGCTTTTAAGATAAGTGATTGTTGACATTGTCGAAGCAAAATCAAATATCAAATTGAGTAAAAAGAATCTATCTAATCGAGCTTTGAACTGCGTTGAAAGACTAGTACGAATCGTCTACACTCAGTTTGAGCGGAATTGAATTTCTAATCAGGTATAAGTTTTAGTAAATGTTTTATGATAAATAGAGCTTGGATATTCAATCTTTATCTCTCTAATAACAAATATTATTCAGGGTTACAAATCAGTCTTCGGGGTCTCTTCAAGGGAAAGGCTTTGGTTACCCTTACCATTGGCACGGACGCCTTGATTTCCGCATAAGATTCCTCGGAAAAGTAAGGCACGTTGAAATTCTCAAAACTGCTTGATCGCATTGTCCGATCCTATATAATCAAACGTATCCTAAGGGTTAACAGATGCCTAATCGGCTTTGTGGTTTACCAAGAAATTGCACTAAGTCGTTGCTCTGGTTGGATCGCTTTGCTGTACACTAATCCTTTTATAGGCAATAGACCAAAAACTACGCTCAGCAAGTACTTCAAGGCATGAAGTCGTTGGGGACAGGACAGATCTTCACTTACTCCATTGAGTGGTGCATCGCTCTGTTCAATTCTTTAAATCTCATGAAACTTTCAAAAGGTCCAAACAAAGAAACCTTATGACACGACGGTAAGTTTCCAAACTGAACTTGCCGTATCTATCATTTAGTACTTTGAGGCGGGAACAATGGTGTTATTTCACTAAGTTTCATGTATACGTGTTTTTAAAGCAACTATGGTGCATCAAAATTGTCAATATCAAAGTTTCATCTGGAATTCTTCTTAGGAAATAGAATCAGGGAGATGAAAAAAGAGAGACATTAACTTTTTTTTTTAAGTTTGACACTTATCTCCATGAATAATGTGTGTTTTTAATCAAAAGATAAATAATCGAGTGTTTATGAAACTTCCTCTCTCTAGGCAACCTGGTCTTGTTGATAACCAGCTCTATGACCAAGCTTTGGCAAAGAGTTGAAGTTATTTCTGTGTGAAATAAGATTCAGTGGGACGATATTTTTGTTTCGGCCTAGTCTCACCCCCACCCACCCATCCGCACACCCTGCCTTCCCTGCTTCCTTCCCACACCTTTCGCTACTTGCTACTCACCCTTTCTTAACTTTCCCACTACCGTTTGCATTTTCACCATGAAAGAATTGATTTAGATGCTTCAAAGTAGCAACAAAAAAAAGTAAAAAACAGTGAAAATAAATTAATAAAACTGTGTTCAAGTTCTATATTTTGGTTTACGTGTACCTTGAACAGACAGCAGATTTCTGCGCATGCACGCCTGGCCAGTTTCACTCACTTCTATATCAATTAGCATCCCATTTCATGTAATACAATTAAAAAATACAACATCAGTTGTAAATCGCAAGACCAGTGCCACCTGCAACTAATTACAGAACCAGACATGCGCTCCTGCAAACCGGAAATCCATCTGACGGTGCGCCTTTATTACGGGATTGTGAAACGTTGTGGCGGTGTTTCTCTTGACACTCTACAAAAATGGAAGTAGCAGGAAGAATCAACCGATCCGAGCGGAACCAGTGCTCAGGCTTCAGCCGTAAAAGTCAGAGGTTTTGATAAAAGCCATCACTTTACCATGCCATCACGAAAAACAAGAATGTTTTAGTGCAAAGTGAGGTGAGATACGTAAATCGTTTAAAGTAGGATGGTTTTACAGCTGATGGTAGGATTGGATTCCGAAAACTAGAGTCGACTGACTTAACATCAGAAGTTGAAATGGACCCTGTCGGTAAAAAATCCCGCCCTATCAACTTTGAATAATCAAAAATGTTGAAAATGATATTCCTATTTTTTTCCTATTTTGCAGAAATGGGTAAATTGTTGAAACTAAATTTATAAAGCTAAATAAGAAAAGAAGATTTGCTTTGCTCTCTCTCTCTCTCTCTCTCTCTCTCTCTCTCTCTCTCTCTCTCTCTCTCTCTCTCTCTATTCTTCTTCTTCCATTTCTTTTTCTCTCTTTTTCTCCTTATCTCTCTGGTCTCTCGTTCTCTCTCCTTCTCGTTTCATTTTTCCTCTCTTCCTTTTTGGACACATTCACTTATTCTTCCACTTCAACCATTGATATAAGGTACTGTTATATTTCGATACCTTAGTCATTTCATTATTTTTTTAAAGCATCAAGTTAACATTGAGCAAGCTAAATGCACCCATTGTTTCTATCCCGGTGCAGTTCCCAAGTTTCACCCTAGGTGCAGATGGAACAGTCCGCAGGCAGAGAAGGTGCGGGTTCTGCTTACTGTTTACAGCTTTTTCTGTCACCTACACTTTAGAATAAAAGCTTTAAGAAAAAAAATAATTTAGAGCAAGTAAGTATTATGTTCCCAGCGAGTAGTGCGCTAATATGCCAGGGAGGCGTTGGTTCGCCTGATGTTATCAAACGGTTGCTAAAGACATTCTCTCTTTTCTTTCTTATGAGTTTTGTCCCAATCTAATTGGTGATTTGATTCAATATGCATGTATTTCTAGTTCTATATATCATTTGTATATTTCAAGCATCAAACAAGCTTTAGGATCGCTGATTATGTTAGATTTGGTATGTACATCCATCAAACACAGCATCAAAAATAAATTTAGCTTAAATAATCACGATCCCAACGTGTTGCGATAGATTTAGGGGAGCTTTTGACCCGGAAAACCGGTATCTATCTGCAGCAGTAACATGCAAGGTTGATACTTCGGTTTGGAGCAGTTCAATCATTTTTTCTCTCTTCATTCGGCCATTTCCTTTAAATATTAATTTATTTCAAATAGGTGAATAATTTTTTTGATCTTATAGCAATTCTTTGATGAGAATGATTTCAACAAAGTTGAGTTCATTTTGAAGCCTGTAAGAGTTTATCTTATTTTGTTCCTAAGAAATCTTGGCAGCTTATAGCTCTAATATCAAATTTACAACTTCAGAAAACATATCTGTATCTAGAGAAAAGAAGAGAATAACGGCAAGAAGAGTAATAACATATGGATCATGACAAAACACATAGATACACTGCTGCCAAGAAAGACTTTAATAAATTCTGCAAGAAGACAGAGAGTGTGGCAGATATTTTATTGTGTCTCTTGATTCCACAGAAGAAAGCAATTAGCTCGATATAAATGCAGTCTCGTTGGAAATATGTTTATCCAATGAAAATCGCAGCAAATTGAGATTATGAAAAAATTTGACACTTTATTTGAAGTCCAAGTGTAATACTTTGATTATAGGGTTTGGAGGATCAGCGGAGAAAAATATTTCGAAATTTATATCAACCTCAGCTTTCACGGAGACTATGACAAAAGAAGGCTTTAGAAGCAAAGTATGCATCAGGATAAAAGTTGTAACCATTATCATCATCGAATATTATGATCATGATCATCATCACCATCATCATCATCACTATCATCATCAATATCATCATCATCATCATTATTCGATTTCTTGCTATTTTTTTTAAATAGATCCTGTTTCATTAGAAATTAGGTCCACTGTTCTGCTATCTTCTCATTCTCCGTCTACTGATTTTGATAATGATATCACCATGCGATCGGTCTGCTCGAGTCACTATAGTATGCCCCAGGTTACATTCAATTGGACCATGTATCTGTCCCCAGAGCCTGGAAGCTGGGACTAAGATGAAGAAAAAAAACTGATATGGTGAATGCACACTAGAATAAAGTGAACATTCATCTCCGTGGTATGCTCGCTGGTTGTGGGGTGGGGTAGTCTGCAGTGCCTGTCGAGAGGCGGAAGCTTGTGGTTTTGTATTGACATGGAACTCGTGATTTTATCTTTTTTTAGGAGGATTCGGTTCGAGCAGATTTAATTTACTTCTAATCTGGAGTTTCTTTCTGATATTTGCTTACCAGAAAATCACTGAGTAAGCATTTCGATTGTCACTTCGAAAGCTTTTTTTAATATAATCTATCAGACTTTATGCATTATATCTTTTTAGTTCTAATTATAATGGTATTTATTATCTTTCTCTATACCTTTCCTTCCCTTACTACCTTCTCAGTTTCGTTCAAATGTAAATATGTCTTGAAACCACTCCTAAGGAGTCGAAAATCGTAAATTTGAATTTGAAATGATATCTTTTGGATGAAGATAAATTGCTTTTTACTTAATATTTAAGAAGAGGTATAAATTTAAAACCTTTCCTGAACTTTCTGATGACTTCATACAACTTTCACCATGGAAAAGCTTTTATGAAAAATGTCAGACATTAAAATTAGAGCTTGAACATAAATATAAATACTTCACGAATACCACAATCGTGTGGGAATCCGAGCAAAATTTTGCGAATCAAGTTTGAATGCTCTAACTAATTAATTCTTTTAAGAGGTATGATTATCCACTCTTTTGACGCGATGTAAGAGACATCTATGATGAAAAAAAATGATAACTTTTCATTAGTATTTCTGCGTTTGCATTTCACAGTCAACATCAACAGAGAACCTAGCTCGATATCTGATACTATTTCAATCGAAAATTACTTTGTCAAAATTCTATGTAGCTGTTGTGGAAATCAAAATCATTTAATTATTTTTTTTTAATATTTATTTGTTTCAAGACAAGATAAAGAATTAACAATCTATGTATAGCTCTGGATATAGAGAGAAATTTCAGAAAGAAATGCCGACGTCACCATTTCGATGTTACCATTAAGCTACAGTGAAAAGTGGTCATCTGCATGTTTTCTTGTCTTCAAATAATTTCATTGTTTGGCTGAACTTTATTCAACGTTGTGACAAAGGCCTTGATAGCTACTTCCTTAACTTAACCAACTTCCCAGCTGCCCCACCGTCTCTCCGCTCAGCCATCCATTCTGACCGCAAGACAGCCTCTTCGCTTCAGAAATGAATGACGCTATGGCAGACCTTGGCGGCTAAATTTGGCAACTGATTAGATGTTCTACAAATATGAAATGAATACAGTCTGCGAGGCCAAAGAATAAGAAAAAAAGACAAAATGTGTGGCTCTAACTTTCGTTCTTACTAAAGTTATCAAAATTTTAAATTCGGTAAAGGATTAGATACACCAGATTTATTCCCGTCAACAAGATATTTTATCCTTGCTATATCACATTTTTTTAAGGATAGCTTTATCACCATACATGCATATATTGAGATTTTTGCTTTGCCAACGTATTTTGAGCTATTTTCTGTAAAGGCTGTTTTCTTTTCGCGTGAGCTTTTGAGAATAGCGAATATATCAATATTCACGGTTCAAGATTTCGAGACCGTATTATGCAAAGGAATAGTTTTGAGCGGTAATTACAACGCAATATTAAAGAGGAATCCTTTAACACAGGTTATTACGCTTTTTTTCGACAGTACATCTTAATAAAAGTTTATCTTTTTTCCAGGCTGAGACAATTACCGAGGACTTAAGAATTCCGCTTCTCTTTCTTTTATGTGGTTCACTGGTCTTGCTCTCCCTTTGATAAAACATTCAAAAAAGAGTAAAACATTACCAAGTAATGATTCCCAGCTGTAACCTTTACTTAGTGAACTAACATCAAGGTTCTTGGTGCAAAGAAAGGGGCGGTAACATTTCTAATCACATAGTTGGGGAGGAAGAACTCACACGGATCGGGGAGGCTACATCAATGTCAAAACAAACCCACCCTGTTGCACAACAACAAGGGGATGCGAACAGGAACCTGGTCGGTCTCCCATGCATGCAGACTGTGTGACCGTAGTTCTGTACCAACGGCTGCAAGTTCTGGCAGAACGTTTGCTGGAACTGCTCCTGTCAGATGGATCAAATCTCGATCGTAAATCGCTTGGTGGTTTAAATCTTGGCATTCGCTTACATGTTATTTTACCCACAACTCTTGCTTGTTCTCTCTCTCTCTCTCTCTCTCTCTCTCTCTCTCTCTCTCTCTCTCTCTCTCTCTCTCTCTCTCTCTCTCTCTCTCTCTCTCTCTCTCTCTCTCTCTCCACCTCTTTATCCTTTTCACTCTATCTCTCACTTTATCGCTTTATCTGTCTGTCAGTTGAGTTTCTATCTGTACCTCTTATACATGCATCATATCTTTTTTTCTTCATCAATTTAATAATTTAATCTGAACTGGCGGCAGTTTCCAGGCCATTCATCTCTGGGAATACTTTCTGCACACTGAAACCTGTTAAAGAAATTATTTCTCAAGTGTTTTTATCTGCATTTAAGAGAAATCCTAATAGCTGTAAGATGTCTCATGGGAATATTCTCGTGGCTCTACAAAACTGTTTAAAGCGGTGCTGTAAGAGGAATAACGGAGTATGGTTTTGATCTCTAGAGACTTCGCAAGACTTAAAGAGCTGGTAAATGAGATTGAACCAAAGCTACCAGTATACCTTATCCTCTTTTAATTTGTTATCATTGAGACTCTTCTCTACTGCACCATTATTCACTTTCATAGTTTTGATAGTTCAGTAACCATATCTTAGAATACGACAGGAATGAACGTAAAGAAGCTAATTTGGCTCATTGTGATTTATTCCTGCAAGTGTCGTTGATATTGAAAAATTGTTTTATCGTCTGTATTTGGGCATCATTGAAGGTCTACGCAAAATTATCCATCAGATCTTTTATTTTTGTGATTTATTATAATAATGTGAACTTTAGTATTGCCTTAACTGCTAGCACCTTGCTTTTTGATTCCAGACTCCGTCTCCCACAAACTTTTTTTTACACATATAACTCCACTCACAAACCCACACATACCAAAATTTGACTTCGAACTAAGCTTTCTTAAACCTTGTTTGTGTTTCATGTTGTGCTCCCTGAGCAGAACTATTTTTCTATCAAATAGTGCGTGCAGATCTATTTAGATATCTTTTCTCTTTTTCGTGTTTCCAATCCTAGTCATTACAGAGAGGATTCTCGTGGGAATCGTAGATGCTAGCGCCGCTACAAGAAAGGCGGGCTCAGCTCGTTAACTGCTTCTGTGTGCGTCCCTGGCCACGTAAATTGACGTAAAGTGATTAACTCTACGACTCTCCGTTCCAGTCCGCGGCGTTTTTCGGCCAGCAAAAGGAAATAAAAATACATAATTTGGGATGTGGATACGCTTTGAAAAACAAAAGTCCCGTGGGAAACCTGTTGCATGTATTTGTTACATGTTTCTTTGCCCCAAAGTTTTTGTTTGGAGAATATTCAACTCTCCCCCCATGTCCTTATGCAAAACCAATCATATTTAAAAGATTCATTTCGTTTCAAGTTATTATACAGACCATCCGTTTCTACATTATTTTCAACTTAACTGCTTTCGATGTTTTGTATTAATTTTTCAACTTTTCAACTTTGCCATCAAAGCAAAAATTTTCTTTTTCAGTCTCTTGTTCATTTGAGCTTCTCGTTTTAAAGAAAAAGAGTAAAGAGAAAAAATGCAAGTTTGAAATATTCTTTAAATATATAATCGTCACTTTTATTTAGAACATATACCAATAGTTCCCAAGTTTTTTAAGAGGACAACCAAAATATGAAGAAATAAATGCGAATCGTTCGTTTCTACTTAGAAAATAATGCATTTAATATAACGTTTAAAAACTACTCAGTAGAGCATAGAATAAGTGTTAAAATTTAGGTTGAGGGCAGGACAAAATTATCTTCACTGTGTCAGACACACATTCAATATCTTCGTTTGACCGAGATCATCTGTTGTATTGTTAGCTCTGATCAATCTGCTCAAGAAAACAGGATATCGCATTAAGACTAGACTTGAGCGTAGATTTTGTTTTCTAATTCATACCAACCAACGAACTAACATTAAAATAAAAAAAAAAAACATGTAGGTCCATTCTTTAAAGGTGTCCCCGCCTATCTGATGCTTCCATACATGGTGTATTGTGTGTGCTGTTTAGTCATACGGTAAACTTTTTGTTGCCTCAACGCCCATTATTTTATTTTTTTGTACGACATCACAAGTAAAGTCAAGTCAGTGCTCAGTCTCATTTCTAACAATTCATTAGGTGTTTGGCACGAATGAGCCAATAATTACTAGGTCTTGAGCTGCACCACCGTCGGTAAAAGCACAGTGAGTATTTTCGTGTTGTAAATTCAAACACATTATTATTATGATGCAGAGATCAACGTCGGGATGAAGTTCTTAATGCTTCGATAATTAAATATCAAAAGAAATAGCCATTAGTAAATTATAGTGGCAGCAAAACAGAATAATACGTTATAATGTCTCCTGATATGCCAGTCTGATAGATTTGCAGCTTTCCAAGCTTCTGGGATAACATGCAGTCGGAGAGGTAACGGTGTATTTAACTGATTGAGCTCGGGATATTCAAGAAAATATGTACTGCAGGGACCAAGAACACCTTATGCATGAGTAAGCTGATGTTTTTTTTGAATATTGTTGCGCACAGAGCATTAATTTGTACACTCTCTCTCTCTCTCTCTCTCTCTCTCTCTCTCTCTCTCTCTCTCTCTCTCTCTCTCTCTCTCTCTCTCTCTCTCTCTCTCTCCCTCCCTCTATCTCTCTCTCTCTTTCTCTCTCCCACTCCACACAAACACACTTTTAGGAACACAGACTATTCCGCGATTATTAATCTCAAGGATTTCTTTTTCTTTTGTCTTTCTCTCTCTCTCTCTGTCTCTCTTTCCCCACGCACTCACGCACACAGACTATCTTTTGACCTTTCTTTTTTCTTCTCTTTTTTTCTTTCTCTCTCTCTCTCTCTCTCTCTCTCTCTCTCTCTCTCTCTCTCTCTCTCTCTGTCTCTGTCTCTCTATCTATCTATCTATCTACCTATTTATTTATCTCCCCACGCTCTCACGCATAAAAACTATTTCGCAATTCTTAATCTCTTTTTTTCCCTTTTCTCTTTCTATCTTTCTCTCTCTCTCTCTCTCTCTCTGTCTCTCTCTGTCTCTCTCTGTCTTTCTATCTCTCTTTCCCCCTGTGTGTCTAGATATGACTTCTCTCTCTCTCTCTCTCTCTCTCTCTCTCTCTCTCTCTCTCTCTCTCTCTCTCTCTCTCTCTCTCTCTCTCTCTCTCTCTCTCTCTCTCTCTCTCTCTCTCTTTTTTCTCTCTGTTCCGCATGCAACTATCTACACTTGTATTAGGCCACTAGCCCTACATTTTGTCCCCGACCCTTTTCCATCATCATTTCTTACATATGCGCGACATCTCTAGGCCTATTTTCCAACTATTGCTCAGACCCGGATGTTTACCGCTGCACTCCCATGACTTGGCAATCACTCAATTAACCTTATCTATTTCCATGCTCCAAACCTCTAGGGTATTGTTCAGAAGCGCCTTTTGTAAGTTTAGCACCCTTACGACCTTTTATGCCCCTGTGTGATTAATTCCGTACGTATGACAAACCGATAATTTCCAAAAGGCTCTTTTTAATAAAAAGCACACTTTTAACCACCGTCTGAAAGAAACTGAAATGAATATTGAAACTCTTGCGATTAGGAGATTAACATTGTCATTTTTAATAAGCATTGTCAAAAAATCCCCCCCCTCTCTCTCTCTCTCTCTCTCTCTCTCTCTCTCTCTCTCTCTCTCTCTCTCTCTCTCTCTCTCTCTCTCTCTCTCTCTCTCTCTCTCTCTCCCCTCCCTCTATATTTTTATGTTTTTCACTCTATCTCTGCTTCTATGCATACACTTTGTATCTACCTGTATCGCTATTTATCCTCCCTATCCTTTGGTTTCATCCCTTTCTCTTTCTCTCTTTTTTGCTTCTGTTATCTTTATAGACATATTTATATATGATAGTTGCCTGTTAGTTTTACGCCTGTATTAATAAGTGTCAAAGAACTTTTTAATAGTGGACCTATGTCTTTGCAATGTAATACAGTAATATAGTAATCGCAAAGTTCATGACTAATTTCTAAATATTAGATAATAAGAATAGTTTTGTAAAATCCAAATCTATTTACAGATATTTTTAAACATTCATTATCTTATAGGTTTAAATAAATGGACGGCTAAGAATTCTTGCAAGGCAGTGCACTTTTTTTTTTAATTCAAAGCTTTCTTTAAGGGCTTTAAAGGATCTAGAGATAGATTGAGAAAGTGCAGAATGAGTCGATTTCTTTTAATTGGAGGGTAGAATCAACTTAAGTTTTCATAAGGACCTTGCACACTTTATTCTTGCGGCTCAAAAGAGAAAGTGCAACTTCTGAGTTTTTCCCGATAGCGTCAATTTCTGCGGTTGTAATAATCTAACAATAATTATTATGGACGTATCTGAACCGATGCCAAAACCATGTCTTTGCCTATGTTCATTTTTAAAGTGTCGACTTTTTCTGTTCGTTTTTTTTTTTTTTTGCGCTGAAACCGGTAGCTCAAGTCAATGGCACTTCAAAATGTGTTTTTCATTTTGGTTATTATATCCATTGCTTGAATTTTTGTCTCACTTATCATAAATTTAATCCAAATAGGAAGCAAACACACCACACTCGGAGGATAACTTGTTAATTATAAAGGATCCAAAAGGACTTTTGTGTATAATAGAGGGTCTAAAAGGAAATAGGCACACAACTATATAACTAAGTAGTTATAAAGTTGTGCAACTACTTTCTTTTAGAGCCTTTATCATAAATTTGTATCTTTTAGGAATATGTAATCAGATAAGTTCAACGTTGCCTGCTCTGTTCAAAGATCCTTTTAAACGCTAATTTAAAAAAAAATTAGAAAACTATGAATTCCCACAAATTGGGCCTAAAGATGCTTTGCCTTGTGGGAGTTCTATTCTGCCAATTTATTTTCACTAAGAAGATAATGAGTGCTCGGAATTTACAAAACTATGGCATTATGTTGTTCTCAACGTCTTATTGAGCGGAACCAGGATTAGTACGAAAGGAAATCTCAAAAACGTTTTTAAAGGAGATATGGTTCATGATTGATTGATTGATTGGGTTATTAAGTGAGCTGAATGAGGCAGATCACTACAAAATGATTATATGCTTGCACGAAATAAATTGAAATCGAAATTTCTTTAATAATTTTTTGTTTGTTTACTTTGTATGTCTACGCACTTGTGTGTATGCATTTGTGGCTTTTGTTGCTGTTGTTGTTGTTGTTGTTGTTTTATTTCTTCTTTTTTTATTTTTTGTTTACTAGGTTGTTTTGTTTTCTTGCTTTTTGTTTTTTGTTTGGTTTATTTTTTGTTTGTTTGTTGTTGTTTTTATTTTTGCTTTATTTTTTTATAAATATATGTGGAAAGCAGATTTTTAGATTTGACATTTCCTTAACGCCTTCTCCTCCCCTATTCCTATTGATTGATTTATCTTTTTTTTATTTCCACCACATAGGGTTTTCCAGCCACACCTTTGTTTACATGCAACTGCTTCTTCTGCACTGACTGACTCAGGTCTTCCTAGACAGACGTAAGTTCTTCGCCATTGTTAAGGGCCTTCTGGGGGAGATTACTGGCTCTTGGGACCCACCTAGAACACGATGTGCATCATTATCGAGAGCTTACCCCAGAGAATTCAGGCCATGTTTTCTCCAAGAGGAAATAACCCGCAAGGGGAGGGCAACTAGAAGAAGCAGGAGAACCTACCGCCGTTTTGTATGTTCTTCGAGGGTGGGCTTCAGCCTAGAGCTCTTCCAAATGGGCTCCTCGGCGGGCAAGGCAGGCAGCAGCTTGCATCCATTGCTGCTAGATGTTCATCCTTCCACTGAGAGGAAGATAAAGAAATAGAGAGAAGGGAGGGAGGGAGATAGAGAGAGAGAGAGAGAGAGAGAGAGAGAGAGAGAGAGAGAGAAGGGTTGAAGAGGGAACGGACATACATATAAGAGAATGCAAAAGGCAAGTAGATTTAGATTATTGAGAGAAAGGTAGTTGTGAGTTGAGAGAGGGAGGGCGCGGAAGGGGAGACAGGTTGGGGAGGTAAGAAAGATGGAGTGATTAAGCAGCTGTAGATAATGGTGTTTAAAATAAGCACAATAATTACCGTATATTGCAAATTGTGAGTACAGTTTAAATATATTGAGGTTAAGAGGGATATTACATTAATGGAATGTACCGATTGGCTCTAGATCTATTTAACAAAACTCCAAATCATCTTTTCGAACTGTAAAGTTCGAACAAGGATCATAAAAAAATTTGCTGCAGGTCGAATTAAGGGACGATCAAAATCGGAATTCATGAGCTACACCACATTGAAAAATACAATATACCCAAAAACATTCATACAGCTTACACACAATGTTTTATACAATTTGAAGTTTTACGGTTATGCAGTCACTAAGAGTACTGCGACCAAATTTTGGAGTAACCAAAAAAATATATAGTAATAAATTATGTGCGGCTGCAATGATAATAGGTAAACATTGTACCTCAAAATGAGAAAGGCAGATGGTATAGACAGCAGACAGAGGAAAGATAGACAGATAAAGAGAAAAGAAGAAGGAGGTGAAGTTTTGCTTCTAGAAAGAGGTAGTGAGAGAGAGAGAGAGAGAGAGAGAGAGAGAGAGAGAGAGAGAGAGAGAGAGAGAGAGAGAGAAGTCTGTGTGTGTGTATGTGGAAGGGGGGGGAGGGGGAGAGGGGAGACTCGGAGGGAAGTCATTATTTTGCAAATGTTCAACTGTCGGTACATCTCTGAGGAATAGATTTAGGGATGCTCTGGCCTACAACCTGTCTCTACTCAACCATGTTTTCTTTCAGAACCCGATAAGGCATTCCGCCCTTTCGTATCCATTTCTTTTCTTTCTCTCTGCTGTGGTGGAATGAAAGCCAGCCTGATCTGGCATCGATCAACGATTTCGCACTTGGCAATCTTCATTCTTACCTGGCATGTAGGACCAATTGTATTCCACTCTCGGTGCACCTGGAGTCAAGCACGTCACCATAAAAATTGGCACTTTCAGTTCGATGTAAACTCGCACTCATAGAGCTGGTTTTCTTTGACATTTTAGCCAAATAACAATGACTGTAAAGGTTCCACAGTAATCTATTTATATAACCGAGTATGTTTTTCTCCTATTTGTGCGTTTTATGTAAGCTGGTTTTTTTTTTTAACATGAATTTACCTCCCTCTAAAGATCTTTTTAAACATTTATTAGAATGTTATGAATTCCTGCAAAAAGTGCCTAAAGGTGTACTGCCTTGCTGAAATAATAAATCCCAGCTAGGGCCTAGTATTTTTTTTAATCCCAAACTCTTTTAAACCCATTCAAACTCTCATTATCTTGATATTGCAATAACTAGAATTCACTAAAAGCAGTGTACTAGTTAGGTTTTTTTTTTTTTCAGGAATTTATAACCTTTTATTGAGTGTTACGAAGGATCTAAAAATAGCTTCGGAAAATTCAGAATTAGGGGACTTTCCATATTCATAGCTGCATATTTAGTTTTATTTACATGATAATGAGAGTAGAAGAGAATCTATAACTAGATTTGATTTTTTTTTCGAGATAAGAACAGTTAGCTAAGTATAGATCCTTTTAAACATTCTTTTATTTGAAAATTAGGGGGGGGGGGGGGGAATTAAACCAACAATGGAAAAGGACCTTGGAATCGGAAAATGTTTTGTTTGATTTTTTTATCCATACCTTGGATATAAGGTGTAAAGCCAATTAATTTTTCGCCTCATAAATCCCTAATATATTTTCACTTCTTGTATGTTAAGATCTGATCCTCAAAGAAAATTTTCAAGCATTCGATATTTAAAAAAAAAAAATGTTAAGAGTAAGATGTTAAATCCAAAACTGCTTTATAAAAATTAATTTCAGGATATATTTGATAAGTATGATACAACAGACTAGAGTCATTTCGGAAGAAAGTTTTAAAATGCGAGTTTCTCTTAGACTGTCTTATTTTTCAAGAAGTGCACTTCAAAATGGTCCCCGATGAACGGTTGATAAAAAAATGTTGTCATGTGTCATTTTTGTTATATTAGAGTTTACAACACAGATGAAAATAACACAGATCAGTTTCTGTCAGTCTCTGTATCGTTTACTATTAATGTTGGGATGCAGTTCTCCACTCTTTATAAAAACAAGCTTTCATCGTCGCTTCAAACTCGTGTTTGACAAGTGCAAAATCCCGGAGAGAAATGTTATAAGAGGCGACATATCAATGTCTTGCTCTGCTGCTGTTTTGATAAATTTAATCATATTTCTCATCTATGGCTGAGAAGACCTTCCATGTCAATGTCACGGGTGCAAAAAACACGGATACCTACGTTGTTGAATTTGGAGAAGTAAAAAATAACACCGTATGTTTTGAGAAAGCTTGTTTGTGGTTCAATAGATGTTGAAGTGTTAAGATTGGATGGTATAGATTACATAGTTTTAAATTAATTCATTTCAAGTTTATCTTCTGCGTATGTAGTTTTTACATGAATGCCCACAACTTGATTTGGTTGTGCTTTCGTCGTAAAGCGAGTGCTTCGAAGTTATGGATCGGCTAATCAGCGCTCGATGGAAGGTAGATGGAGTAAAAACTTGTAATGTTTGGGAATAGAAATTAATCCCTAGCGACTTGGAGGGTGTGAGATCTGATACTTCATTAGGTTTACTTAATACACAAGTAACGTGTTTTCTTAGCCGGTGGCAAACTAGGCACAGCGAGCAAAATATTCCACTTAATAGAAACATCTTAAGCGTGGATTATCTCAGTTCTAGTTAACATACCTTTGGAAGTTGAGGAAAAGAGCTGGATACATATGAGTTACTTGTATAGAAAAAGAGGTCAAAGTCGATAATTCTCCTGTGCGTTTTTACATTATCTGGTGACACTGTTCTTTTAAAGCGATGTACAAATTCTGGAATGTAGTTTGTTTTTCTGATCGTAGATAACTTTAATAAGATTAAAATAATTTTTGCATAATCATATTACGGAGTGTTAGGCGATACTTTGTAAATAAAACTTGCAATATTTTGCACAGATGCGTGTTAGCTCTAAATATTTTGTCATGCTTGAATCAAATGTCGACAATATTGCAGGGTATTAGTCATGTTCTCTTAACAAGGCTCAAATTTACAGTCTGTGCAGTAGCAAGGAGGGCTTAATATGGTAAAAATTAAACATGATTCATGTACTTGAACCGTGATACCAGTCTTAATACCGCAGTTGTCTGCAAGAATCCTGCAAGACACAGATAAACCACGTCGAAAGATGGACTTAGGCAAGGAATTCATATAATTAAACAATCATGCCTCTCCTTTTATACATAATTTTTTATATTACGATATATATATATATATATATATATATATATATATATATATATATATATATCGTAATATAAAAAATTATGTATAAAAGGAGAGGCATGACTGTTTTATGTGATGAGAGAGGTAGGATTTGGGGGATGGGTAGGGGGCGAAGAGAGAGAGATAGATTGATAGAGAGAGAGAGAGAGAGAGAGAGAGAGAGAGAGAGAGAGGGAGGGAGAGAGAGAGAGAGAGAGAGAGAGAGAGAGAGAGAGAGAGAGTGAGAGGGAGGGAGGGAGGGAGGGAGAGAGAGAGAGAGAGAGAGAGAGAGAGAGAGAGAGAGAGAGAGAGAGAAAAGGGAACCTGAGAGAAAAAAAAAAGGGAGAGACAGAATAAGCGAGGTCCTTTTTATTTTTAGAGAGTGAAACTTTAGGCTACAATATTGAACTAATAACTCGGTATAGCGAAGATGAGTAACGGTACAATAATTATTAGCTTTCATCATTGCTATACCTATCAAAGAACTCTATTTTCATTTCCTAAACAATATATCTGATACATTTTTTTTCCAGGATGGTGGGGGAGGGGGGGGGGGAGACGGTTGTTATTTTTTTTGTTTTTTGTTTGTTCTTAATCTTTCCATCTCGTCTTTTAAAAACAAATAACATAGCAACACATTTCTGTAGACTTGCTTTTCGACACTTTTTCTTAAAACAGATCGCTCCTAAGAATTATCATAATTTTCCACAATAATCCTTTCATTAATTAATAATTAACTGCTATCATTGGTTTTTTTTTCTGTCTTCTCCGCCCATCCTTTCTTTCCAGCGCTACTCTGGCATTGGCATAGATCTGTAGCGAGCACAATGTTTAAAAAGGGTTGGATCTCTTACGTATCTCTATATTTGGTTTCAGTTTTTGGTTTTTGTTTGTTTTCCTTTATCATTCTATCTCATTTCTATCTTTTTTTTAATTACATAGCAACACATTTCTATAGACTTGCTTTTCGATTCTTTTTGAAAAATAGACCGCTCCTAGGACCTAGCATGGCATGCTCGTTAGGAGCTATTTCAATTATCAATTAAAAAAAAATAACCTTAGAAAGGCAATTTTGAAGCATCACACCCCATATATGTATATAATGAGAGACATGACTGTTTTATGCGATGAGGGGAGGAGAAATCGAAACCTGAGAGAAGAAGGCAGGGAGAGAGACAGTAAGAGAGGTGCATTTTATTTTTAAAGTGTGAAACTTTAGGCTACAGGTGTACTAATAACCCGGTATAGCGAAGCGAGGTATAATAATTATTGCCTTTCATCAGTGCAATAATCTCTCTTTGCCTGCATAATGTTTCAGTTATATCTCTATATTTGGTTTCAGTTTTTGGTTTTTGTTTGTTTTCCTTTATCATTCTATCTCATTTCTATCTTTTTTTTTAATTACATAGCAACACATTTCTATAGACTTGCTTTTCGATTCTTTTTGAAAAATAGACCGCTCCTAGGACCAACTATCGTTGTAGTCAAGAATAATCATTTGATTAATTAACATTAACCGCCATGAATGCTTTTATCTTTCATTGTCCTCCGTCCTTCCTTGCTTTCCATCGCTTTTCTGGTATTGGCATAGGTGTGTGACGAGCTCAATGTTCGAAATGTCCCTTTTGGATTGAGTCTCAAGCATGCGTGTTTACATAATGCGCACGCTCTATTTGTTTGTAAGATACTTCAACTTATCCTCATCTCTCTAAGAGCATAATGTGTCCGAAAGGGTTTATTTCATCCATCAATAAAATAATATTTTTAAACTACTGTACGTAGAAGGCATGTCTATGCAACACACCCCGTAATAGCCTAGCCATTCCGATCGGCTAAGTTTCTTTTAGCAAAAGGTAGGTAATTGAAGGCAAAGTTTTTTAAAATCTGCTTTAAGAGTAGCTTCCCTTTATTTATTTGTAAACAACATGGCTGCGTCCACAATTAAGAACGCAGAGCTCTTTCTTAATCTGGCTTCACCGCTGCGATTGAAGCATATTCGATCTTCATTATCTAATTCAAAGTATATTTCTGTATGCTCTGTCTGTGGATCTATCCATCAACGTAATTTCTCGAAATATTCCTCGGCAAAACTTAATCAACGCGTGAATATTGATAAAGGCGGAAAGTATGTGTACTCTTGAAATGTCTTTGAGCATACAATTATAATAGATTTTATCTTTAGATCTATATTTGCGGTGTGGTCTAGTCTAAATATTTGTCTCATTCGGCAAGGTATCAATTTGTAGCCCGCATACAGTGTAAAAAGGTGCACTTTATTTCGTTTATTAGTTAAATCAGCATTTTATCTTATCAGTTCTAAGCTAATCTACTTATCCTTTTGATTAAGATCTGACGATTATACTTTTTTTCATTGAAACCACTTGTGAAATGCAGCGGTACAGCACCACCAAGCAGTTCACTCCCCAATCACTGCTGAGCAGTGTTGACTCATGGTTGAGTGGCTTGTCAGTTAACTGCTTTGTATAAAAGTCTTATAATATTGAAGTAGACCAGCATACCAGCTCGGTGGCATATCTATAGAGCCACTGGTTATTGTTCATCTAGGACCAACAGCTCACAGTAATTTATTACTGACTGCACTCTTCAGAAATATGATATAATCAATATTTAACAACACCCAAATTTGGAAACAGATTTCTCTGAACACATTTAAACACATAAATGGCAATAACAAATTATCATAAAGAAGATCTTTGTCCAAAATCCCTTTTTTATGTTTAATATCCATGGTTTTGTTTGCTCTACTTTGTTGAAGAAATTTAAGGTGCACCCTTAAACATTGAGGCTCATGATATAGTTTTGTGTCCTGCTTATCTAATCTGGGCATGGTGGAACACAATTCAGGTGGTCTTCATGTGCCACGTATGCATTGGTTCTCATTATTTTTCTCACTATTAATAGTTTTTTAATATACCATTACATGTAATACTCTGGCGAGCCAAGCAAGCAGGTGCTCTCAATGGGGTGGTAGTCAGTTGGCCCCTCTGGCTCTCTCTCTCTCTCTCTCTCTCTCTCTCTCTCTCTCTCTCTCTCTCTCTCTCTCTCTCTCTCTCTCTCTCTCTCTCTCTCTCTCTCTCTCTCTCTCTATCTCCCTCTCTATCTCATGTTTAGCTAGTAGTGCTGAAAAGAGGAGAGTGGGTTAAAGTTCCACATAGAGTAATGTTGTGTACAAAATGACTCTACTCTATTTACATAATACATGTGACTAGTTAAATCTAATTTAGTATGTTTGAATAAACATAATCACTCAGGCTTACTCCACCCTAGCTATCAAATCTTTACTTACTCAGATTTGTGTATACATTTACCTAGCTTAGCAAAAAAAAAAGACTATTATTCTATAAAAAGCACAAAGTTTTGTAGTTTGGTTCAGACCTTTGATAGTAAAATGGAAAAGTTGTGATGAGATAAAATGTTTTTACATTTTTTAACCACATGCATGCATAAGGTGACAAACTGATAATATTAACAACTGACTTTCTTGAGTTTCCAGTAACTTTTAGGCATAGACTACATATTTGTTCATATCCTTTTTTGCAAATTTTATTAATACTATTTTTGTATTGACTTTTTAACTCCAAAGACCATCTCATAAAGGATGGCACAGCATCATTGGATTAGAGATTCATGCACAGATAAAATCTGCGTCCAAGCTATTTTCTGGTGCAGGCACTCAGTTTGGAATGAGTCCTAACACACAGGTTTCTTTGTTTGATGCAGCATTTCCAGGGACTTTGCCTGTGAGGACTATGACTTTTTTAAGCAACCCACCTTATTTGATCACTTCCATTTAAAAACTTTAAAGTGTTTCTATCCTCTTTGTTTCCCTTAAAAGAAACTTGTTTTACAGGTAAGGGAAATTAATGACTCTCAATTTTCATTGCATGCACTGGCATAGAATTTGTGTATTTTCATCAGCTTAACCTTTTCTGGTGTACATTTTTGCTTTATAAATTGGGGCTAAAATTCCCTAAACATTGAGAACTGTTTTTTTCCCATTAAAGAAGTTCTTACCTTAATTTTGCAGCCACAGATTGTTTAGGAATGTGGCAATTTAAATCTACAGTTAAGAAGTTACTATCAAATCTTAGAACATTATGAAGGTTCAAAGTGACTACATGTACTTCACTAAAGGAACTATATTCATTTAAGATATATGTAATTGATGCTGCAATGGGCAAAAATAAGAGCTGCGTGACTCTTTCACAGAAGTCAAGTACCAGTACAGATTTGAAGACAGCAGGGCCTTTTTTTTTCAAAATAATTATAAGTAATACAATAAAGTATAGAAGCTTTACATTAAGTTTTATACCAAATTATGGACAATATTCGTAAAGCAGCCAAAGGTTGCCATGAGAGGACAATTCTACTTTTAAGGTGTATATTTTACTGTTCAGTAAGTAACTCAAAATATTTTTAAATCCTTTTTCAAAGTCATAAATATCCTTTGAAATATCGATCCTACTCCATCAACTCATTTGCATTAGTTTACATTTTAACTTTTTCCGAATTTAGTTACAGTATCCAAGATTTTATATGGAAATAAAACATCTAGCTTATTTTTTTCCAACTGTAGTCGTAAGTCATTGTTAGTTATGAACTTAAATCATTAATAAAAAAAATATCCTTAACGCTATAAAATCCCACATCATAATCATCTGCATGCTAAAAGGCAACTTTGATTTATCTCCAAAGCCAATGAAGTTTACTTCAGTGAGTAGAGGTGAGCTTTACACTGAACAAAGATGTTTTAACTTTTTTAATTTAAACAATCAGCCCATCTACGTCTATAACATTGTACAGTAAAACTCTGGTATAACGAGAATGCCCGTACCAGATGCCTTCTCTCGTTATTGCCGAGTTCTCGTTATTCCACTTGTAAAGGGAAATAGTCTCCAGAGTAATGTGCTTTCTTTTAGATGCTATTTTTGAAGACGTGAAGAGATTATCAGTCTTGGAATTGACGACGTGGATTGAAGATGAGCGATTTAATCACTGTAACAATCAAACCTTGACTGACTGACAACTCTATCAGTGATCAGCTAGGCCTATACCATCGCACACTGCGTGCTATGTGATGGTTGGGTGGGCTAGGCCATGTGCGTACTGCGGGTGGTGGGGAAGGGTAGTAACAAAGAGAGGCATCCTACTGCGGCGTGCTTATTGGTTATTGTTTCTTAGGCTTAGCTTAGGCCTAGTGTGCAGAGAGTGAGAGGCGTGTGCCAGCCTCTCGCTTTCGACACAAGCAATACGATGGGTGACGCAGTGAAGTAGCCTATTGGCCCGCAATCTTCTTCACAGTTGAGTGCGGCATGCGTAGTCTTTGTCATTTGCGACACAATGGCTGCGAAAAGGCCCTTAGGACTATGACTTTATTTGAACACGAGGGTCAGCGATCTCTCGTTATTACAGAGTTCACTATCCATTTGTTCTCGTTATTCCAGAATCGTAGTTACAAAGCTAAAGAAGGGAGAAAAACGAGGATTGAGAAAAAGTCTCGTTATTACCGAGTTCTCGTTGTTTCAATTGTTGTTATAAGTGGACTCCACTGTATACCGGAAGCTTTTCTATAAACAAAATCAAACTCAATGGTTTTTAGCGGTCACAATTAGGTCTGTATAATTTTGAGCTTTGATTTAAAATTTTAACAAAATGAACAAACAGCAATGTAATCACAAAAGCATGCATTAAAATTAATCCGCCTAAAAATCTTAATGGACACTGCTTTTTCACCACATAAGGTTGCACACTACATTTTATTTGCAATTGATCACTTCAGGGCCACATATGATCTTGACAGCAGAGAGTAAACCAAATTAAGGCTGCATGAAGAGAAATGCCCAGATTTGGTTTCCTTTTTTTTTTTTTTGAAATTCTTCTACGTAACGGAAAGAACATCCACTTAGCGACATACATGAAAATTTAAATGTCTCATTGTTCTGTGCACTTTAAAGCTGTTAAGTGAATGGCTTTGGATGATATGTACATTTATTATTTTTGTGAAGTTTCTTTTTCTTCAACATAGATGACCTTCACGTGTTTTTATGAGCAGGGAATCATGCTTTGATAAAGATTGAGAGAACAATGATATTGTCACTGAGAAATTTCAAGTATTTATTATTTAAGGTTTTCATTTAATAAGCTATTGTGGATTTAACGCAAGGCAACCTTAGTAAAATTTGCTTCTTAACTTAGAGCTTCTCTGAAACAGGTGCTGAATCAGAAATGTGTCCAGGCAGCTGTGCGCACTGCTCAGGCTTTAGGCTGTCATATCAACCAGGTCTCAAAATTTGACCGCAAGCACTACTTTTATGCTGATATGCCTGTAAGTTACCTCTGTGGCATTTAAAAAAAAAAATGAAATATGTAAGTATTTTGCTTGTTGAAGTAATTACAAACATAAGATTTAATAGAAAAATTGTACAAATTAATACTACATTTCAAATTGGTAAAATATATGTGGTGTTTGTACACAAAAATGGAATAGGAGCTTTAAGCTTTTAAAGAAGGGGAGACAACACAAAATTAGAAATGTCTTTCTATATGAAATATGCATCAAAGGATTCATGTGTGTCCAAAGGAAAAAAAGGAATTTTTTGATTCATTTAACATAGACATTACTTCCAATTACTTCAGAGTTTAAGAACACAGCAGCCAGACTTTCAAAAGTTATGTTTGACAGGAAAGAAATAGATGACAATTTGGCATTATTTATCTTAAAGAGGAAAAGGATCGGAAGATACTCAGGTGAAAGAAGTAAACTTTGACCTGTTCTCTCTTTGAGAACTAAACTTCAAACTTCCAAAATGTTAAAACTTTTCCTTAATTAAAGGTACATTTATATTGATGAAATTAAAATATTATCACTAGGATTCTGTTGAGCTGTTAAAGGTAACATAAAATCTACCATTATGCAGTATTAATATGATAACTAACTGAAATTGGAAAGAAATGGAAGAAGTACTTTAATCTAAGTTGTATGTGACATTATATTTCAATATTTGTCAACTAATTTATATTTAAACAGTTAACCAAAACCACATGTTATTTTTTTATTGCCTCTTTCTTTGTTTCGTTTACAAGGCCGGATATCAGATAACACAACAAAGACACCCCTTAGCGGTAGGTGGCAGTCTCACCTACGTGTTCCAGTGTTCAACAACAAGTCGCGTGGAGCGAAGGTCTGCAAGACTTCTTCAAATCCAGTTGGAGCAAGACAGTGGGAAGAGCTTGCATGATTTAGAGAATGGCATCAGCCTCATAGATCTCAATAGAGCAGGCGAGTTCTCTTTTACTTTCTCTTTGCATGTTCAAATTTTATTTAATCACATCATGATCATACCACATGTTGTTTTTTTTTTCACAAGTACTGTGTAGTTTGCTTATCTCCAAGTTTTTGAGGAAAAATTTTCTTCAAGTTATAAGAATTTGGGATAAAATAATGTATTAAAGCTGTTTTGTTATTGTTTGAGGCAAAGGGGTAATCGTGCCTTAAAATTAGAAGGGAAGCAATCTAGCTTTCACTGATATAGTTGATTTAACCTTATATGTAGTGTAAGTTGTAAGTTAAGTTCAATAGATGTGGACAGAAACAGGCAAGTTCTGTGAGTAATCTAAGTGTTGATCCTAAAGTTTTAATGCATAATTTGTAACTCATAATGATAGCTTTTGAAACATAAGTTTTGATTGTATAAAGTTGATTTCTTTAATGAATTAGCAGGGGGAAAAAAAGCAGCAGCTACAAAATTCTTATACATTACATTCGCATTCTTCATCACTATCAAAACTTCCAAAATAAGTGCAGCAGAGAATCATTGCTATAAGCATTTTTCTACATTATATGTAAATTTTGCTTTGGGTCTCTACATTTCTTTTTCCAATCAGGAGTCACTAAGGATATGACCTTTTTTATCCTTCTTTGCTCTTTTTTTTTATCTTTCTACATTAGGGGTAGGATTAATGGAGATAGTGACTGCACCAGATTTTACAAGTGGAGATGATGCTGCCAGCTTTGTCAAAGACTTAAGAGATATTCTGGTGACATTGGGGACTTGTGATGGAAGAATGGCTGGTAATGAATGATCAAGAGTTGCAATGATCTTTGTTTCATAATGTTAATTAAGTGATTTGTGATAGGGGATCATTTTTAACCTTTTTCTCTATCTTTTCTTTTTATCAAAAGTATATTTTGGTTTGATAAAGATTTGAATGTGACACTTTTTGTTTTTGTTTTTGATTTAGAAAGGAAAGAACAAAAGAAATGTGGCACTTTGCTTTTTTTTTTTTTTTGTTTTGTTTTTCTCCCCAAGCATGTGTTGAACTCATAAAGGAATTTACTTTTACTCTTTGTGATTGAAATACCTTTTAGACATGAACAGCATGTCTACTTTTTATGTGGGTTTATTTTTTATTATCTGTATACATAGAGGGCTCTATGCGTGTGGATGCTAATGTATCAGTCCATCGTCCTGGAGATCCTCTTGGTACTCGCACCGAAGTTAAAAACCTCAATTCCACCAAGAACATCCGTCTCGCTATCGGTAAGCTATTTTTTTAGATAGTCACTGTAACCAGTCCATTTTGTAGTGATACTGAGCAGTAGAAGGATAATATTTACCACTTTGATCTATTAACATGTATTATGGCACTATTCTGTCTGTATTAAAATGAAATATAGCATTAAAAAAGCCCAGTTCTTGCAGTTTTGAATTGTTTGTAATATATGGCATTGAAGGAAATAAAGAGCTGTCTTTTGATAAATTGCCATCAATACAGCATTATGATGATGTATAGCTGGCTGACAGCTGTGTAGAAATTTGACCTCATGCATTGAATTTGAATGCTTGCAGGATTTTTTTACCTGCAGAAAATATAATGCAAAACACAGATAACAGATTTCCCACGGTTTGAAGGAAAAAATAATTTTTTAAAATAATTTAACATGTATAGATAAAGGACACAACTTTGAAAATAAAGAGTGGAAATTCAGATTTGAAACAAAAAAAAAAGTTTTGAAGCCTATCATCTGTTTTTCTTGAAAAATAAATGAGGGTCAAAGAAAGTCAATGCAATAAGTTCACAGGCTAGAGAAAAACAATGGCAAATAAATTTGAGAACTTCATAACTTCTGTGAAAATGAAGCTATACAGTTGTGCTAAATTTTTTTAAAGATTTATTGAAAAAATAGCAGTGAAATGCAATGCTTGAATATATTGTAAATTTGGAGATCCCACCGCAGTATTTTCTTTTGAGAATAAAAACACAGGCAAATTTTGTCTCATCCTTTTTCTTGGAAAAATTATAAAATTTTGATTTGTAAGATGTGATGGTAATGTTTGAAAAGAGCAGTTAAAAAGCAAAAGTATTTTTCTTCTGTAAGAAGTTGTTCGAAAGAAGCATTGACTTCTGCAAACAAAGCTCTTCTGTATCAAATATTATTTTTTTGCTTAATTTCTTCAATTTTGCAGACAATGAAATTGAGCGACAGATTGAAGTTTTAGAAAATGGTGGAATCATAGAGAATGAAACAAGATCATTTGATGCTGAAGATGGGTGAGCTTTGCCTTATTGTTTTGATGCTGATTCTTTTACTCATATTGTTACAAACTTCATAAGTCTGCAAATATTTAGTTCTTATAGTTATTTTTTAACATTGCACTTGTTGAGACTTTTTTTGATTGACTAAAATCAAAATATTCTTTGTTACTAGTGTTTAAAACAATTTTAGAAACTAATCAAGGGATCTTTCAGCCATTTCCTGTTGAGGATGGGAATATCCAGGAGTTGTGCTTTTAATGACATGTCAAGTTGACTTTTTATCAGTTTTAATGGCTAAGAAAAATGCACACCATTATATGAAAAAACTGTACTTAATTCTTTCTATACATCTTGTCTGATGACATTGAAGGCAACAACAAAGTCCTTTTTTATTCTTTGAGATCCAGTGTCAGCACTAATAAATAACCCATGGTATCTGCATCATTTCTTACTGAATGTCATCTGTTGATTTTTGGACACCTTCTTTTATTTTTTTTCAGACCTCTATCAGTTTGGTTTTTTTTTTTTAAATAATTTAGCAATTGCTTTCTCTGAAGATGTGTTTTGTGCTCCTTCATCATCTTTGAATCATTATGTAACCTAAGTCTTTATGCTTGCACTGGGATAAAATTGCTCACTGATCATTTTAAGTAGTCAAAATGTTTATTAAATCTTTCCTAGGCTTTTTTTTGTGAAGCATTGAAAACATTTCTATATCTCAGTTTTTTGCTATTTGTCATATCCATATACTGTAGTAGGGTGGAAAATGCACAGCTTTTTACAGATATCTATTCAAGTGGTATTGATATTGATACATCACTCAAAAGTTGGAACATATTTAAGGCTGCTAAATTGATCTTGAATTCCCAATTCTATTTTTTAGAATGCTTCCAAGGCAACAAAATTAATGTTATTGTTGTTGTTAAGTTTGCTTTGCTCGATTCAATAAGAGAATGGTGAGGAATTCTCAAGGTTTTCATCTCTGATTTTTTGTGGCTTTTATTTAGGCCCACATTTAGCCCATATATTGTAAGCCTTTTAGTTTTATCTTCGGTATGGTCATGAGTATAAAAGACATTTCTGTCTCATCTTTTAGAACGGGGTTCCAACATGATTCTGAAGAAGTTCTGAATTTTTTCCTTGATTAGATAAATTCTGCAAAAGTGTTTGATTTTTTTTTGTCCAAGAAATCATGACTAAATAGCAACTATGACTTTAATATCATAAAGAGCTTGCGACCAACCTTTTGAACGACATCATTAACAACATTCAAATCTGCATCAGGTTAGTAAAAGAGGCAGGAAAAAAGCTGCCTGTGCAAAAAGTGGAAATCTGAATTTTATACATAGTTTCATGTATCTTTGGCCCTGCTGTCAAATGTGCCATCACTAGCCATGCATCACCAGTTTTCTGTTACCAAGTGTGCCTGATGTTACCCTTTGCATCCTGACCAGTTAACTGCTGCATGGAACTCTACATGTTGATGATCCTAGGATGAATTTTAGCTGGGTTGGTGTGACAAGCTCAAAGGCGTATTTCTGTCAACTATACAATGACCTTTGTATATTTCATGTCTTATTTTCCTAAATCTTTTATATCTCTTAATGATCAGATATAATGGTCTTATTTAAAAAATCAAATAATGACCTTTGTATATTTGATGTCTCATTTTCGTAAAGCTTTTATATCTCCTTATAACCAGATATAATGGTCTTTATTTAAAAAATTAAATAATGGTCACATATAGTTTCAATAAATTCAAGATTTTGAAAACTGCATTCCATGCTAAAAAATTGTTGTTCTATTATTTTCTTGATGTCCTCATGTTTCAATTGCAAATCAGCAGCACCACGTCTTTGTATGATTATGGGAAGATACCTTAAACCCCAGAACATGTCTTAATAGAATAGTCCTCTTCATAACAATTTCATCTAAATATGTGGCCTACAGAAACAACAGCATCTTCAAAAGAGCAAAATTTAAAATTTAGAAAATGTAAAAAAGTTTCCGAGGGTTCTGGTTATTTTTACATGTGAACTTAAACTTCCTGGAATGTTATTCCTGATAAGGTTTGTAAACTCTGCTTTAAAGTTTTTATATTTCCTGTGAGAAAAGTTGATTAATGAATAGTTTTGCAGCAATTTCATTGTGATGAATAGAGAGTTAAACCTTGGCATTTCCTGCAGTTGCTGTCATTTTCTTTTGAGGCTCTGTCTCTGAAAGAGAGTAAGGAATTTAAAATAATTTAGAAATAATATATAGAATGTAGATAATGATGCCTTTTTTTAATCATATCTTCAATGTAAGCTTAAGTCAGAATGAAATTCACCGCTTAAACAATTTTTTTTTCCAGCCAGACAATTGCCATGCGTGACAAAGAGAAGCTTTTGGACTACCGTTTCCTTCCAGAACCAAATCTCCCCCCTCTTGTAATACATCTTGATGACTCAACTGTGCCATCTGAGTCATCATCCCTTTTTGTAACCCTGAGAAGAAATGGGTCTGGTTATGACAATTTTTGCCTTCCTGAACAACAGCGATTAATGCTTGAGACAAAGTATGGTGTCCCATTAATTCATTCAGTGGTTTTGGTGGTGAGTATTTATGTCTGACAGTGTTCTGCTAAACACTGATTGAATAGTATCACTGTTTAGCACCATCTGTCAAAGCCATTAAATTCATAAGCTGATCTTCAACAACAAAGATCACCAGAAAACTTTATGAATATAGTTCTGGAGAAATGTTTATAAATCTTTTTTTTCCCTTACCTTTAGGTCTCTCTCTTACAGATTTTTTCTTTAATATATAGTTTTGCTCTTCTCTAAGACTTCAAGAAATCAGCAGAAAACCTCTGTCCAAATCTCTTAATTACTCATTTTTGTAGATTTAGTCATTTCTGTGAAAAGGAAAATCTTGGAGTTCTTTTTGTGCCTTGTTTTGTTTTTTTAATTGCAAAGCTCTATGTTTTAAATTTTACTTTGGGAAAGATGATAGTGAAAATATATTCTGAGATTGAATGATCTTCGTAAAGACTGAAAAAAGTGGTGAAAAATTGAGTAATATCTACGGTGTCATGCTCTAACAGTGTAACTGGAAAAATGGGTTAATAACTGATTTGGTGTCTAAACGGATGAAAAACCTTTTCCACATTTTCTCTATTAATATGGGATGTCATCATACACTATTAATAGCACTACACTGCAGATCACGAGATTTAATCGCACATGCCAAAAACACTATTTCCACGTTCACTCTATCGGTGTAACTGGAGATCTGAGTACCACAGTTTGTCTTGCAAAGCCACATTCCTTGCTTTAAAGGTAAGATTCTTGTTGATTTTTGTAAAGTTAAGTTATTGAAAGTACCTAGAAATTATGTATTGTGTTTTAATTTATATATCTTATACCTTTGATTTGCCTAATGTAGTTTTACACATATTCAGTTATGTGCATAGACAAATTGGATTGAGATCAACAATGCCACTAGTACAGCGTAACTGCCAGGTACATGCATTTATACACTTAGAAATGGCTTAATTTCTAAGCGTTGATTTGAACTAGGCAATTGCAACTGCACCTTTGCCAATTACACTGTTATAGACAGCTGTAAATTTGACATTCCCGGCACCTTTCAGACAGATAAATGAATGGATAACTAACCTAATCTAGATGACAGATATAGATTAGATAGCTCTAGATTCTAAATTAATACTGTAATATTACTATTACTAGTATAGTACAGTAAATTCAGATTTAGATCTACTGTTTTGTTATTAAAATCAAATAAATATTCAGAAATAGATCAGCTATTCTAAAAAATTTGGTCTATCTACTTTACATTCATGAAATCTGCAACAGTAGCACTATTTTCTTAATTTCTTGCAAAAATTCATAATCCTTTCATTATCACTCCCACACCTTTTACCAAAAAATTGAATACTAATGGCATTGGTGAGTCAATTGTTACCAGTATACCCTATTGTTCTACCTGTGATTTAACTTTGAAATTTAATAAAATGCCTGACTGTGCATGGTGTGTTACAGATATACAGAAAGGGTTGAACCTCTTGCTTGAAACAAATAGCTTTTCATTTTCCTTCACTCTTCACACCTGTCAAGAGTGAATGCGTTAAGAGGTATATAAAATTTAGTTTTAATGTAGCCATAAGAGATAAAAAGCTATTTTTCAAGGTGCATCACTTATAATAAATGAATCATTTATTGAAATTTATTGAGCTTTTGTTGTTTATATTTTGCTCAAATTCAGGTCAACATTGGCCAACAAATTCTCGACCACAGGGAGTTATGGACAGAAGACAGTGAGGATTTTCACAGGGTTCAACAAAAAGTAGTGATGGCTTTAAAGTGGGTGAAAATTAGCCATAAAGAGGCATAAATCTATTCAGTAGAAGTTCTAAACTTTTAGAATTGGCCCTGAAAACCACATGTAATAAGAAACAATCGAAGAAGTCAAGTTCTTGTAATGAAAATGTTTTGAACATTTCTGCATCAGAGTTGACCTCAATGGCAAATATGTGTAAACCAATGATTTCAATTCAAACTCATGGTTTTCAAATATGAACAAAAAAAATTTACTTAAGTCCAGTATCTTATCAGATGGCAATATAATGACCAACATCAAATCAACAGATTTAAGGTACCTGAGGCTAGAGAAAACCATGATACATGTGAGGTGGAGCTCAAATCAAACAAACTCATAGGAGCAGAGGGCTCAGAAAAAGAAGAAATACATCAAGAGCATGTTATAAATACCAACATCATAGCAGCAGATTTCAATGTATTTGAAACAAGTGAATACCTTTATTTGTCGACCGGAAAAATCCATGTTGTTAATGGAGACATGGAAAGAGATTTGGGTGACATAAAGCAAAGATGGCATAAGATATCTGAATGGTTCTTTTGCAGACGAAGAAAGTTTGCAGCCCTTGAAGCCTCTCAAGGAGCATCATCTTGAACAAGGTAAAAGCTCCTCCGTTCAAGAAAACACGTGTGAGATGGAGCCTATATAAGATTAGAAGACATAAGAAGAGAAGACGTTAGGGATGGAGGCCATACATGTACAGCTGGCACAAAAGCTAAACAAAAAGCCAATAAAGATGCATGGACAAAGAAGATCAACAAGAAAAGGAGAGAACAGGGCCAGAAATATGGTGGAAGAAAGTACTCGTCTGAAGATGAATTTGTCATGGAAGACAAATCAACCAATGTTCTTGGTAATCGATGCAGCTGCAAAATTTTCTTTACCTCTTGCAGTTTAATGACTGACGCTGAAAGAAAGCAAATTTTTGACCAAGTTTGGTAAATGAATTGGCACATAAGCAACATTTTGTTTCTACGGTGACTCACAAGAAGGACGACTCCAAATGCACCGAGCAAGATGAAGAATCGTCAAGGAGATCAGCCACACTCATGTATATGTTGAAGGCAGAAGGTTAAAAAAAATCAGAGTTTGCAGAGAAATGTTTTTATCAACTTCTGGATTGACTGACTACTTTCTCAAAAATACAAAACAAAAGAATGATCTGGTGAACTGAGATCAAATATTCTCAGGTTTCTCCTATCTCTATCTGTGGTTCCATCACACTATTGTAGGAGAGCATTCACTAAAGTGTACCGTAAACCTATTTTTCAGTCATATGCTGTCATATTCCGCAGCACTGAACATGTCAGAAGTCAATTTCAATGACTACAATATATTTCAGTTGTAGATACATACCTTGGATCAGCGTGACACTTGCGTCTCTTTCAGTGCTGGGAACATATTGAAGGAGGAGTATACGACACACAGACTTTCAAAAGACGCTGCTCAAAATGAAATGGAAGCAGACATCCTTCTGGCCAAAGACAGCAATGGTTCGATAAAAGCCATTTCTATGGAGCTTTCTTTTGTGCTCTTCCCTCAAAGCTTCAGCCCTTTTTTACAAGACAAAGCTTTGCCAGCTTAACTTTACAATTTATGAATGTGTTTCAGCAGATTTTCAATGTTATATCTGGCATGACGCAGAAAGGGGGCTAACATCTAATGAATTTCCTTCCTGCCTTTATGACTATCTGGCACAGAATAAGATTTGAGAAAAATATATCATATGGTCAGGCATAACTATCAAAAACTGAAATTTGACAATGACTAAAGCATTGACTTATGCAACTCAATAACACAGAATGATTATTATTGAACAGAAGTACCTGACAGTGTCCACAGCACAATCCAAAGAGTAATTGGAAAGCAATCAATGCTTTGTCCAGCTGATTATGTTAGAATAATGCAATCAGCAAGGAAAAAGCCAAAACCTTAGGTTTGATATCTGAAGCATAATTTCTTTATGGACTTCGCACCAACGTGTTCCATTTAATCAATCTGGCCTGGAAATCGCCTGGGATCCAGTGAGGTGGACATCAGGGCCCTGCATTATGGACCAAATGGTGAGATCAATTTTAAACTGACTCTTTTGGATGACTGGAAACCCTTCCTAACCAAACAAGGAGAGTTGACTTCTGTTATTCAAGATCCTGCTCCACTTCACTCTGACCTTATTCGGATAGCTATAAAAAGTATCAGCATTTACATTCCATTCATTTTATGATTCTCTGTGGTGCAAAATTAAAATTACTCTCTAACTGTGTAAGTGTTACAAATCAATATAGGCCTACTGATACTAAAGATTTTTAATGTTATCTAGAACTTTTGTCCATGTTAATAAAAACAGTAGCACTAAATATAAGGCATTCTCATTAAGGACATAGAGTCCATTTTATGTATAAACCATATCAATGCAGTTTGTACAACTCCATAGAATTGTTTAGGTTTGATTTTTTTGTTCAAACTCTGATGGAGATTGTATTGCTTTTTTAATCATATTTGCCTACTCATAAAAAAACTGAAAAATCAAATCAAAATGTAGGACAAAATTAAATCAAAATGCCCATATTAAAAGTATTTTTACATGTAGATACTTTAAATTCTGATTAAAGTTTGTATTCTGTATATCAAGATAGATTTGCTTTCAATTTCACTCCACTTAAGCATGTACACGGTATAGGCCTATGCACTATTATTGTAAGCTGAGAATTATGGGTTTTTTTATTATAAAAAAAGGAATGTAACATTAACAGAGATTGCTATTTAGCTCAGAAACATTTAGAGGTTAGGATACATTTATGTAAAATGTATGTGCATACAATTACAACTGAAAAATAGTTTTAATAAAAATGGTGTTCTGGGGAGTAGGCCTAAATAATTGCCTGTTATGGCTTTTATTATATAAATATAAATTATATATTTTGAAGTATTTCAATGCGTACAAAAATAAGTCTACATCATAATTGTCTAAAATTTCAACTTTTTTTTCATCCTAATCGTATATTGTCATTTTTTTTAAACCTACATGGCTATCATTTTGTAAACTTAACCTAAATACTAGTACTTTTTTTTCAGGTGTTGTTTGAAAAGCAACTGCAGTGTTAAGGCTGCTATTTTTACTGCTCATAATCCTTTGTGCAATTAAACTTGGTTAAATGTTGAGTGTAGTGAAAACAAGTCTTTTAGTTTTATCTTTGTGTGTGCATGCTTATTTCAATGTGAAAAATTAAAGTGAGAATGAAAAGTAGTAGAAGATTATGAACTGATGCTGAAAGACTGGTTACAAAGTTGGGAAAGACCTGTAAAAATGGTATGTTTGTTGTATAACCTTGAGCACTGTGATACTGATAGAGGCTATGGTGATGTGGTGACGAAGGTGATAATGGCGTCTGTAAGTATGATGATTAAGAAAGTCATGATCATTGTGAATATGGAAGTGATACTGATACTGATATGGTAGCGATTAAGGAGATTATGAATGTGATTGAGGTGATAAGTCAGATGATAATGAAACTGATAGTAGAGGTACTAATTATATGATGAAGGTAACATGAAATTGAAAACAATCATAATGAAGGAGATATTAAATTGAAGTTATAATGAAAGTATATTGGAGTTTTTGATACGTAGTAATGATGTAATAATATATAGTTGGAAGTGATCATAGTGATGATGATAGTTGAGGTAGTAATAATGATGCAATGATGAAGGCAATCATTGATTATGAACGTGATTATCATGATAGTGAAGGCAGTACATGTGTAATAGTGATGTTATAATGAAGGCGATCTTTGAACGTGATTAAGGTGACGGTGATAGTGGAGGTAGTAATAATGATATGATGATGAAGGCAGTCTATGGAAGCGATCATGGACATGCTGTTTATGATTTTGAAGGTGATATCAAAGTGACCTTGGATATATGGCAGTTACGTTGATGATGACAGTGAAGGTACTGATGGTCATGGTGTGATTTGAAAGTAGTCATGGAAATACATGTAGTGATTATGATGATGATGATACTGATAGTGATGTGCTTATGAAGGGGATCTATGAACTTGATTATGGTGATGGTGATAGTGAAGGTAGTAATAGTGATGTGATGCTGAAGGCGATTTTTTGGAAGGGATCATGGAGATGTGGAATGCAGTGGATTTAATGTTTATATCGATAATGATGATGCTTGAGTGGCTAACAAAATAAGTTGACTCTGTTTAAAGCAAAATTGAAGAAAATTGCAATAAGCTATGTCCCTTTTGTCTGTTTAAGAATCTCAGTTTGAAAAGTTATAATGAAAGGATTAATTGTTATTTATCTGATTATAATAATTCTTTTTCATTTAGTTCCTGTACTTAGTTAAAAATGACACAAATGTGTCACATTAATAGGCCTACACTTTTTTGTCAAAGGCTAAACTTGTAACTGACTTTTTCTTTAATGGTAGATAATTCCTGTGGTGAATTACGTAATGCTCTAATCACATGTCTCCCTAAACGTGTAAGTGCCCAATAATATGCAGTAATGAATATCATGCTCTAATTGCACATCTCTCTAACAGTGTAAATGCAGGAGACATTGTGCTGTAACTTTGTTGTGCTCTAATCGCGCATCATCTTACTGTGGGAATGCGCGACAATAATTTTTGTTATAACTGGGTAACTGGAATAATGCTAAATGCCGTAACTGCTTTTTTAAAAATAATTTATACAAACATAAATACAACACAAATAAAATAAAAACAGGAAAGGTTTAGGTTTTAGTGCTCCACAAGACTGAACCTTTCCTTCTTCTGATAGCTTCCAAACCAGTTACGCAGTTGGAGAATATCACCATTGATATGACTTTGAATACTATAAGTTTAAGGTATAGTGTTATATGATGCCAAGTTTAAGTAAACAATTTCTTTTAAAAGTACTGATCTAAATTTAATTTTTTACATCTTCCCATGGCTCATATTGTGACTAGAGACATGGCCTGTTTGACTTATATGAGAAGCTTGTTTCAAATCACAACTGTGATACCAGGGCCACAACTGCAATACTGAAGACATCTTATATTTCTTTCTTGGATGACCAAAGAGTGGATGCAACAGAAAGGTGTGTATATAGGAATTAGAAATTATGGATGACAAGTAAAAACCCAAATGTAAGAAATCCAATTTTTATCACTTGTTTTGTGTTACATTGTCAAAATTACACCAAATACTGACTAGGAAATTTGCAGCCACAATTGAGCAAAATATGAATAAGGCACAAGCCAGACAGAATTTTGTCATATTGAGACTTTGGGACTCTGAAAAATGGATTTTCTGCCTTTAAAATATATATATATATATATATATATATATATATATATATATATATATATATATATATATTACATTCATAATATTTTAAAAGGATCATGAAATAACTAATTTCTATCTTTTAAGGGCTCCAGCTTCGAACATTTTTAAGTAAGTTATTTCTTAATTTTTCTGAATGCTTCACAAAAATTTCGTACATTCATGCTATAGTGGAATTTTTTTTCAACATCTGTTTACTACAGACTCCCTGCAACCTGCTTGAGATTCACATTTAAATGCTTAGTAAATAGTAAAAAATAGTAAAAGAACTAAGGGATTTTCAGTTGGCTTCAGATTTCTTTTTGGTTTTCTAGTTGTATAATCCAAAGATAAGTTTTTTCTCATCATCCAGCCTTATAAAAGTGTCCAATATATTTTTTGCCTAGATATTTACCCGGAGTTGTATACATGTATGGCAAAGGAAAAGGGCTAATACAATTGAATCAAATTTCATATCACAATTCGACATGTTTTCATGACAAGCTGAGTCTCAACATTGAGTATTTTTTTTTCTTTGGTAACATTTCAATTTTCACACTATGCAGTTCATATGCTTGAAAGTCTTTCTTATATAATTTTGTCAGTTATTCATAAATATTCCTAATTGAATTAAAGTCAAATCAGATAATTTTTTATACTGGTATTTTTTGCAATCTTGAATAAATTAATTAATTTCATTAAATAATCTAAGATGCCGATATCAATTTCTCTACGTCTTTCTAGCCCAGTGACTATACAGCAGTTAGCACAGCTTATTCACATCTTTCAAAGAGGAGAGATTAGTAGCAGTTCACTTAGTATTGTAAGCTTCTTTTTTTTTACTTTTAATTTTTGTTTTTTACCATGGAAAAAAAGTAACATTTGCATGTTTGATGAGGATTAGTTCTTTCAAATCTATCCGACTGAAATCACTTTAATTAATTTATGGATTTGCTAAGGTGAGATTTTCTAATTTGACATAAAGAATGGTAATGGAAGCATTTAGAAACATATATGATTCAGGTACAGAATATTATTATTATTATTATTATTATTATTATTATTATTATTATTATTATTATTATTATTATTATTATTATTATTATGCAACATTTTTAGTATTCTAATGAGTACGAAATAAACCTTTTTTTTTTTATTAAATTAAAAGCATGTAAGATTTTATCATACATATCTATTTGTATCAATCAGTTAATTATTTTATTTAAAGCATGCTTTTTTGCTCCATGAATGCTGAAAGATGGGCAAAAAACAATTAGGAGTGAAACATGATCTGCAGTGAGTGATAAGAGAGGAATAGATTTGTACTCACACTTCCATGAAGAGGGTAGCATAAAAAAACATTTTTATACTAGTCAGAAAAAAAAATTAATGACAAAACAAATATTACATATGCTGAACTGATTTTGAGCATTTGGATACATTGTACATGATAATTATGTTATCCAAAGGAGGACACTAAAATGATCAACCCTGTGATACACATTACTTACTTTATGTATCCACAATGCTTGGGCAGAGCTGGTTCAAACTTTTCAGAAAATAAGCTTATAAATGTGAAACTTATGTATGAACTCATCATTCAAAGATGAAAGTAGAAATTTATAGACACAATGAGCAGATTTTAAAGTTTGATGAATTAAAAAATTTTTTTCAGGTGTTGAATGAGCTATCTGTGAGTTCTCAGCTATCTTGCCAAACCATTATTGAAGAAAAAGGTCTATGGATGGTGAGCAGCAATGAAGTTATACTTGCTGCAATTGATGAAGTCCTCACCAAAAATCCACAAAATGTAAGAGCACCTTTTTCTTTGCAGTTTGAAGAAAAAATTTCCTATCAGATTTGAAATGTATGTATGTACCTACAGTGCACACCACTTATATCGACATCGCCTCTATCGACTTTTTTCTTATATGGACATGCTTTAACAAGTCCAAACTTTTTCTCTATTTGCTGTCTTTAATAACAGTTCTCTATATCGACTCTTTCTCTCTTCTTTTCTCTTATATCGACATGGATACCATCAAGGTAACCGGGCAAAAAAGGCCCAGGGACAAAAAAAAAACAATCTCATTCACGTCTTTGTCACTCTCAAAGTGCCTCATTGTGGTGTGTTACATCGCAAAGCAAGTAGCAATCCTTTGGTCCTGGAGGTGTGGTGGTATAATAAGGGTGGGGAGGGGAAGAGGGGAGGTGAACCGTGGTGTGACCCTGGATCTGTAATTTAGTGTATCACATTCAATGATTAACAGGGAGTGGTGGGGCTTAGCCTACTGGGCTGAATGGTAGGCGTGTAGGGGCCTTGAAAAGTTAAACTTGAACTCCAAGCAGGAGAGTGATCAGTGATGCACAGTCAGTTAGTTAGGACCTAGGCTAGTACTGATCAGGCCTGCAGTACAACAAATGCCTGTACAGAACCCACAGGTTGAATCTAGATCTAGGGGAGGAGGGAAGGGAGAGACTGTACGTTTGGAAGAGAAAAGCCACGTGCATTTTTCAAAACAAGGGAAGTAACCAAAAGTTTACAAGCCACTGGTATTTGCTCTCTCTCTTAAGTATATAACCCTGCATGTACATGTATGTAGTGCAATTAAAAAAAAATAAAAAGACAACTTTATATAGACTTTTTCTTAAATCGACATAGAAATTTTGGACCCTAAAATGTGGATATATCAGGAGTGCATTGTATATATAGGCTTACTTGAGAAAATGTGATTGAATGATTCAAATTTTTAGCATTAGTGACAATGGTGGTAGCCTGCTACTAGTAGTAGTAGTAGTAGAAGTAATTTCAAATTTATATCTAGCAGACCACTGGGTTGATTATAAGTAAGAATTATAAGAGCTATAATTTTAGGTAGTGTTTAGCAGTGGTTAGGATAAGGCTTTATGTGAAAATGATCGAAAAATGTTTGAATTGTTTAATCCCACAAATTCAAACATTTTTTGGTCATTTTCACATAAAGCCTTATCCTAACCACTGTTAAGCTCTACCTAAAATTAGAGCTCTTATAATTCTTACTTGTAGTAGTAGTAGTAGTAGTAGTAGTAGTAGTAGCAGTAGCAGTAGCAGTAGCAGTAGCAGTAGCAGCAGCAGCAGTAGCAGTAAGTGAGTAACAACAGCAGCATCTGTATTAGAAGTAGTAGCAGCAGCAGCAGCAGCAGCAGCAATGACAGAAACAGTTAAGGGGATAGTGGTTGCAGTAGTGGTAGTGTAGTATTAAAGTATATTTATTATTTCAGATATTTTTTATTGATTTTTTTTAATTTTTAGGGGGGGTAGATTTTTTATTATTGCCTTTGTGCTTTTTTTCTCTCAGGTCAAATCTTACAAGAAAGGTAAAGTCAACCAGCTCAAAGTGTTTACGACTAAAGTGATGAAAATTTTGGAAGGGAAAGCCAGTGCCAGTCATATACAGTCATTGATCAAAGATAAACTTGATAAATATTAAACAATTTTTTGAACTGTTTATCACAATATCATATTATATTAGGCTAACTTCAAATAATATATAAACTTTCCAAGTGAAAAACTAGCTAAATTACACTATGACGTTTTTGAGGAAATCAAATGTTATAAAGTTTAAAGATTTATGATGAGTTCCCATGTAATTATAGAGCCAAATTGATTTTATTACCATTTTATTTTTGGACATAATGCGGCCTGTGTTTTTTGTTGGTTTTTTTTTTTTTTTAAATGTGGTTTCAATTTGGATTGTGCTGGTTTTCCACTTATTTGACAGTTGACATTTTTTTTTCATATCAACTGCTTAGAATCTTGAGTTAGATAAGCTCTTTGTCTTATCTTCCTTAGTCATATTCAATAATAATGAAAAAATAGCACTGTCAGATTTATGGATTACAAAAAAACTCAACTGATTATTGAGGTAAACCATCATATCCAAACTCAGGATTTTGTTGTATCATCTTGTAATTGTTTTTTTGTTTTGTTTTTTATGCATGAAGCTGACTTCTATTGATTTTACAGATCATAATGTAAAGGCAGCCACATATTTTTCACTAACCTTTGTAATAAACTGCAAACTTGGTAGATAAAATTTCAGATTTTGAAGTGCCAGTTGTGAGCTCTGACACTATTGAGTGGTATTTTATAGAATTTTTTTCTAGAGTTTTGCATAATTTTTTTTTCTTTGTTTTCACAATGCAACACCTTAAGGAAAACTGAGTTTAATTTAATATTTAAATTGATAGAAGAGGATAAAAAAAATCAGGAGATCCTATGAACAGACAAGGCATGGAAAGAGAGTCATTGACAAAAAAAAATTGCTGCAGTATAATGAACCATTTCATTTTTGTATGCATGTGTGTTTTTTTAAGTCGTTTGTTTCAAATTCGTAATTTTTGTTTTTTTCATACCCTTTGGAATAACTGTGAACTTGCATACTGAAGAAAAAATTGGATAAAGTCTGTGATATGAGTCTTTTTATAAAGATTCTAAAGTTTTGGACTTATTTGAAGAATTTGGTAATAGTAATAGTCACTTTCCAAATGCACAGCCTGGTGAACTTTGGCTTTGTAGTTTATGCACCCAAAAACACGCTTAGTTTGTATTCAAGATTTTAAACGCTTGAATTGGGTCAAAACAGCAGAAACTCCTCTAAAAAATTTGCTGCCAAAGTGCTAGATCTAGATCCCTCTCCTCTCTTCATTAAATCACATTTTATAATTGGAGATGGTTTGTTGCTTTGAATTGGTTCGAAATTGCTCCTCTGTTTTCAAACATGACGTGTAAATGAATTCTGTCAGGAAGGGAAGTAACCATTTTAATTTATGTAAAAGTTGCACTCACAGTCTAAACGATTGGTGCTAAGGAAAATAAAACACATGTAGGGCCTATCATTAGTATCAACAAAAGATAATTACGGATTTAGAGCAATAGATTCCATTTGTCTTTTGTTAAATTATGTAACCGTTCAAAATGCTACTGTGAATGAAATATTACATTGCTGTTGTTTTTTTAATTGGGTCAGATATTAATTTTATGTTCCAGCAGCTTTTTTATAACTTTTCACCTTTTTCTGTATTTCTTACTTTTAGATAAAGGATGAATAAGCAATGACTCAAATCAAGAAACATTCAGGTTCTGTGAAATCTAAGAAGAGAGGGGCAAACTTAGAAAAGCATCATTTTTTCAACTTTTCAATTCTTTCAATTCTTCTAAGTTTTATGCAAGTTAGTTTACATAGCAAAATTTAAAGTTTGTCAAACTGTAATTGTAACTGGGTGCTCTTATTAAGTATATCATCTATATGAAGAATTGCTTCCTTCCAGGTCATCCTTGAATGAAAATTTTGTTGTTTTGAAAAATGAATAGGACTGATCAAGTTGTGGTTACATTTACATTAAAGTGTTGCTTAATGTGTGGGCTGATGCTGTATGAGCTTATTCTTACTGCTTATATTCGTACTTGTGAATATAATAATGCATGCATTTAATAAAGACATGTTTTTGAAAAGCCTTGGTTGAACTTTTCACAAAATTTTGATTCATCCATTTTTTATCTGTATCTAAGAGGTAAGGTGATTATAGTGAATCAGGTATCGGTTGCACTTGGACTCAAATTTTTAGTAGCATTCTGAAGTATATTTTATCCCTTAAAAGTGAGAGAAAATTTTGACTACCAAAAGTTAAGCTTTTGTTAGTCCTGTGTCTTGGAATATTTTTGTTCAAGAAAATTAAGAGAGGTCATGTTAAAAGAAACTAACATTGAGCCTGAATCATCCTGATTGCTGAAAACAAAGGAGAAATTTCAGTTTCTGTTTAAGCAGATGAGAAAAGGAAATTAAGTCTCTTCAGTTTGTGCCAAGGGAGGCAGGAATTTTCAAGTTATTTGGCTTGCGCAATATAAAGAAAGTCATTGTATATTAAATTTCATGAACATGATTTTGAAAGTTGAAACCATGCTAGTTAATGTCAAAACTCAACTGTAAATTTGGGAGCCACGTTTTTCTCATCACTTTTGGACAAGTTCAATATTGAATGTTAAGTACATTGTTTATAATTAATAATAAACTGCAATTAAAACATATCAAATGGAAAGGAATTGAAATATTGGCTACTTTGTTGCTATGGTGGCTGTTCAAACTCAGTATACTGGTTTAGGAATTATGACAGGTGCTTCAAAGCTATGTTTTGCCAGTCAACCTGTTTTGTGGGGATCCATTACACCTCTGAACATGCTAAGGACTAATAAGTTTTTGAAGGCCAATGTTGCTGAACCAAGCTTACTTTTTACCTCCTTGCTACCTTTGGTCGCATTATGCAAAATCACGTTGATGAAAACCATCTAGCAAACCTGAAACGTTGAAAATCTTCAAAACCATCCTTTTTTTTTTAAATTGATTGGCTAATACATGTAATAGTTTTAATTTTTTACGACCATTTTATTTTGCATGTCTTTTTTTTTTATATTATAGTATAAAATCTTTGAATAGTTTTCCATGGCTAAACTTTTATTAAAAGTAATAAAAATTATTAAACCTTTTTATGTTTAATAAAAATACACTGCATGATCATTTTGTACAAATTTATGGTAGACCTGTCACCACATATTGTACATGTAGTTTTGACAAGAGAAAGAATATCTCGTGTGATTATGTTTTACACTCAGTTCTTCTCTCTGTCCTGTCGTAGGGCATTGTGTAAACAGAATCTTCTGAGCATATATGTATATCAGTATCATTCTACAGTTCTTTCATTCTCTGATTGGGGTGGGAATATTCAAATAAAGGTATTCATTGTAAGTGGGTGAAAAAAAAATACTGATCCGGGTCTGGGTTAACTTACAGATGTTAATAAAAATAACATAGGTGGGGCTTATGGTGTCACTCTTGAGAATTTAAATTATATCAAAGACAAACATGTGATGAAGCAGCTCATTAAAAAAACCTTAGAAGGATAAACAATATTAATATTAAAAACTTGATACTGTATGGCAAAGAGCATGATATTTCCTAAAAAGAAGCAGCAGTATGCAGGTTGAATTTTTCAGTCTAATTTTTTTTTTTTTGGCCTGGGTGCCTGATGAAAATATTGCATTAATTTTAGCCTTTTTCAGAAATGTCTCTGACTTTTGATGCTTACCACACTAAACCAAAGTGAAATGAATGCATACTTCCATTCACATGTGTAGTCCCTCATGAAGTCAAACAAAAGAGTAAAAAAGAAGCGTGTCTGAAATTCATTCTTTTAATCTTACAGAAAGTGATGGAACAAATATTAGCATTCAAAGGCAATAACAGTTTCGCAAGGAGAAAATGAATAGAGCAGAAAATTTAAATGAAACAAAATATAAATTAAATTATGATGCAAATTACAATGTATATCTGCAGTAATTGACTTTATTAATGAGCTTTGGGGAAAAATTAGATGGTTTTTTTTTAATCCTCATGATACAATGCCTGGCTGATATTCAATTTACTATGACCTTTAATAAAATATTCTCACTTTGTGGGCCTTGCATTATTCTCAGGTGTTATACAAATTAAACCTTTTTAAAAGTTTTATTTTAAAAACTATACAAAATTCACCATTGTTATATTTCAAAGTATTTCTAATGCTGCCTGTGATTGTGAATGTTACTAGGCATTATGTACCAGATGCTACCTTAAGTATACATGGTACTTAAGATGTACACTAGTAAAATGTGTTACAATGGATCTATAATCAGAGACCAATGACCAAATTTAATATACATTTACTTTAAAACAGAAGCTTTACTGAATAAAAGAAAAGATTGATTGCCTCTTTATTCTACAGAAATATTAAAACAACAATGTACCATCAACAAATAATCAAAATCATTTGAAAACTAGTATGTACTTTCAACATAAGAAAATGACCTATTTTCTTCCAGAAAACGGAAGAATTAAAAGTTTCATATAAAATTAACATGAGATGGATGTTTATCCAAAAGCAAATTAACTATAGACATACATGTACATGTACTATCAGAGAATTCATGACAATTTCAGTTCACAATACACCTGAATAGATACCAGTAATGTAAATGATCATTCAGAAGCCTTAAAGGAGACCTTCACTTCATTTCACACAATAAATTTTTGCACCAGTTGAACAGACAACAAAGATAAGCTAAGGCAGGGTCCAAGAATATAACAAGATGTAGGAATAATTTTAACAAAACTTACCCCAGTATGCATATGAAAAACAAATAGATTAAGTATCTCTTCTCTACATCATATGTACCTGTATAAGTATTTCTCCTCTACTTTTATCTTCAATCATTTGTCCCCTCCTCAAATCACTGGAGCAATTTATCTTTTCCCAGCTAAGAATAAGACACACAATTTGAAGAGCTTTGATTTCAAAATGGAAATGGTTTTACACACTGTGGGTGGACTGAAAATACTTTCTTTGTATAACCTGTCCATTCCTTTAATTTTCAAGCGTCAAGCACTGAGAGTAGGCTTATACCTTAAAATTTGATAATTGTATGAAATTTTTATACCTGTTTATCCCCAGTTAATATTGAAAGTCAAGAGCCACTTGTTGGCTAATTTATTTAATTCAACTGTTAAACTTAAAATATTTAAAAAAAAAACAACTAATAAAACAATATATAAGGCATAAAATATACAAAACAAATTTAGAAATGATAACTTTTCAATTATTTTACATGTTATGAAAGATCAAAGTCATATTTTGTAAAAGATCTTATCTAGAGAATTATTATAATACACATATACAGCAATATGTTCTCTGTCAAGGATGGATTGTTCAAAACTGCAAAAACATGATGCAGTCCAACAGCCTTTTCATCCAAGAGATTATCCAACACACTGCAACTGACTGCTAGCTGAGAAAGAAAAAAATAAAAAATGCACTGAAAATTTCCCACAGAGATTTATTGTTTGTATCATTTAAAACTTATTCCTGATTCACAAGGGGGAAAAAAAAGAGATTGGTTAAGGGTTAAGTCAGAAGTGTTAAATACTTCACAAATATGTGCCATTGTATTCGAATTACCTACAGTATATTCTTCAAATCTTTAAAAGTACCAATATCTTTAAATTTTGTTGTCACATAACTTGACACATTTAATGATGTCAAAATATTTTCCATGTTACTCTTTTGATTATTTTTTCGCTGCACACTTGTGTTTGAAATATATGTTGGTCTATTCATTGAATTGCAGTATTGTCAATACAGTTTAAGACAGTTACACTAAATGGTGGTTAGATTATAAAGAACACTTAATACCCTGTCGTTTAAAACATAAACGTTTTTAATATCCCATTTACTTTTCTGGCTTCTTCCTTGTAGTTTTAAATTTTCATATCAGCCTATGTACACCTGGTTTAAAATCTTTCTCAAACCATTACCAGGTTTTATCACAGGAGTTCTTGGGTGATCAAAAATATTTTGTGATTTTGCCAATCCTACAGTTTCAGCACAAAGTCAAAGAAAAGTAATCTGTGATAATGTCACCCCCACCCCCCTTCTTTTTCCCTGACAAAGCTTAATTTGCATTACATGTATTGTCCTTTGAGAGCGGGAGTGTCATAAACATATTATAAAACTTCGGACAAACTTGCCCTGGGTAGGCACTAGGTGATGTTTGTAAAACTCGCCTACATGAAGATTAAACAATTTTTGCAAAGGATCAGATCCCTTATATAATACTCTCACTTCAGGGATGTAATACTTTTTTTTCTCATTGCTATCATATTTTGCAGGCTCAAGACAATTTACTGATCTAATTAAGAACATTTATCAGTATTAACTCCATAACCCATTTAAAGCATTAACATGAATTTGCAGACTCTACTTTCAAAAGACAGACAAACTGACTATAAGCAACTTACAGTTATCAATGACTTAGGCTGGATATAACGTGATAATGTTCTGGCGACACCGTTTCATGTTGAGGTTGCCCAGTGCCCGCTCTGCTTCCTCTCTGTATGCAAATCCTACAACTGCATTGCCAGTGGGCTTGCCATCACTTGAGTAATGCAGTCTGATGGAGTGACCCAGTGGGCGAAAGCCTTGAAAAAAGTGAAGGATCTCAGAAATGGAGATGTCTGGAGGAAAATTCTGACAGCGCACATAAAACCAGCTCTGGTTGAGAACACCTGGAGGGATGCTTTTATTGGAAGGTCCAGGTCCAGGACCAGGTTGCATTTCAGCACCCTTGCCTGGAACCATGCTTGACATAAGAGGTTTTGGACGTTGCTGAGGCTGTTGTGGCTGCGACATTCGTTGTTGGGCTCCATTCTGAGGTTGAGGGTCTCCTGATGTGGAAGATTGTTGCTGTTGTCCACTATTATTTTGGTTGCTGGCAATTGGTGTAGCCAATAAAGCCTGTCCACTAGTTTGATCTTTTTTAACCTCTTCTGCTTTACTTGGTGATGGCTCAGTAGTCTTATGAGAGATTCCCAGTCTTGCCTGCATCTCTTTCTTGCCTATGGGTTTCACTGCAACAATGTGTCTTCCAAGAGATGTCTTGTCCTTTTTTAGTGCCTTATCAAAATCGGCCCTGCCTCTAAACTCTACAAAACCCTCACCAAGTGGTTTACCACGATTATCATGGGCAATGTTGATACCACGCAAAGCTATCTGGGATTCACTAAAGAATTGTCTGATGTCCTGAGGCGTTGCCAGTAAAGGAAGCCCTTGAATATGAACGCACACTGTGTCCATAGTTTTTGCACTCTCCTCTTGAGATATAGATTTAACAGGGCTTGACATTTGAGGAGGCTGTTGAGATTGTTGCTGTTGATTTTGAGAAGTTGCTGGTCCCTGAGGCTTCACAGCTCCAGGCCCTGGTGGCTGTAATTGACCTACAGACTGTTGTGGTGCCTGACTAGCTGGAGGCTTGGGATTAGTGACAGAAGCTGTTTGTGGTGGCCTCACCTGACTGGGACTCGGCATCTGTGTTTGAGGTTGTGTCTGCTGTGGAGGTACACCTGGCCTTGGTCCCATGAGACCTGGTCGTGCTAAGTGAGCCCCAGGTCCAGTCACTTTGGGCCCAGATGCATTTCTCAGGGCAGCACGCTGCAGCATCTCCATTTGTTTTCCTTTTAAATCATCTGCTTCATCTGTTTTTCCTGGTAAAACCCGTATTGCATTAATACCTATTTTCGAACCATCAAAAGTAAGGCCTTTTTTGTAATCAATATCAGCTTTAACTTCAACAAAACCAATGCCTGTTGCAACACCTGATTGGTCGAATTCTATGTACGCTGCTTGTCCATTATTTTCAACTGTGACACCCTTAAAGAACTGGAGAATGTCTTGTTTAGTTATGGACTGTGGCAAATTTTTCATCTGAAGAATATATCTGATCTTGTCGGGATTGACAGGTTTGTCTTTCCCTTGACTTGGTGGAAGTTTAATATCTGCAACATCAGTTGCAGACTGATCTGTTGAGGGAACATATGAATCTACTGCTTTAGAAAACTCTTCATCTGAGCAGATAGTTACATTCACAGTATTTGATTCTATTTTGTCCCCATTTCTTCTAAGCGCTTTCTGAATATCATCTGCTCGTCGTAGCTGTACATAGGCTACACCTGTTCGATTTCCTTTCTCATCATTTATTATTTTTAACCCATCAAATGGTATGTCAAAAGGTTGGAAAAATCTGCGGATTTCTTTATAGTTTGCTGTCAATGGCATGTTTTTCACACAAAGACTTCTGCCAAGAGTATCAACTTTTGTTCTGGGAGAGCCTGATTTGCCTGATGAGGAATAGCGATCTTTGTCTCTGCTGCGATCTCTCGAACGTGATCTGGACCTTCTGTATCTATCCCTTGAAAATCGATAACGAGATCTGTCTTCATACCGCCTATCATCTCTGTCCCTGCCTCGTCGATCATCATAACGCCTCTCTCTATCACTTTCACGATCTCTGTCATAACTCCTTCTGACACCTTTGTTGTCTGCATCTCGGCGAGAAGCAGTATCAGGACGCTGTTGATCTCTCTTCCTGTCATCTCCATCTTCTCTATTAGAAGTACCTCTTTCTTCACTTGAATTTTCACCTTGTAGGGTATTCCCCTGCAGACTTTTCATATGAGGAGGAACACGTGGAACGTCTGGATGACCTCCCATATTTCTAGCATCCACATCCCTTGGGCTTGCATCCTCAAATCTGTCCATTCCTCGTCCTCTGCCATAAGGTCCCGGTGGACCTCCTCTTCCTCTAAAGAATGGGTCACCTCTACCACGGAAAGGTCTATCAAACATAGGGCCTCCCCTTCCTGGTATGCGATTATCAAAATCTTCCATTTCACTGTCACCATAGGGTGCATGTAAAGCTCTATCACGACCAAAAGGCTCGTCTGAAAAGCCCCGCCCTCGTGCCATCTCTGTCCCTGGGCCTCCCCGGCCTCTCATTACGTCAGAGCCTCTTCCTCGCATTCCTGGCCCTCCCCTTCCATAACCTGCTCCTCTGATTCTACTCGCTTCAGGTTCTTCTCTGCCATCAAAATCAGGGTTCTCCCTTCTATCCACATCCAATTCATGCATGCCTTCAAAACCTGGACCTCTCCTTCCTTCAAAACTAGGTCCATGACTCTCAAACCTAGATCCTCTCCCTTCAAAAGATGGACCTACCCCCTCCTCAAAACCATATCTCCCTTGTCTCCCTTCAAATCGCATTCTTCTTTCAAATTCTTGTCTTCCTTGAGAGTCCATTCCAGCTTTCTCTCTTCCCTCTATATCCATATCTTCAAAATGTTCAAACTCAGCCCTTCTGTTTTCAGGGCCCATTTCTTCTCGCCTCCCTTCAAAATCTGGCCTTCTCCTTTCAAATCCTGGTCCTCTTCCTTCAAATCCTGGGTCCCTTCCATCAAAACCGAGAGCTCTTCCTTCAAATCCCTCAAAACCTGGTCCTCTCCCTTCAAATCCACGCCCTCGTCCCTCAAATCCTGGTCCTCTTCCTTCAAATCCAGGTCCTCGTCCCTCAAATCCAGGTCCTCTTCCTTCAAATCCGGGTCCTCTTCCTTCAAATCCAGGTCCTCTTCCTTCAAATCCAGGTCCTCTTCCTTCAAATCCAGATCCTCGTCCCTCAAATCCGGGTCCCCTTCCTTCAAATCCAGGTCCCCTTCCATCAAATCCAGGTCCTCTTCCTTCAAATCCAGGTCCTCTTCCTTCAAACCCAGGACCTCTTCCTTCAAACCCAGGACCTCTTCTTTCAAATCCAGGACCTCTTCCTTCAAATCCAGGATCTCGGCCTTCAAATCCGGGTCGACCTTCAAATCCAAAAACCTCTCTTTCAAATTCAGGCCTTCTGTTTTCATTACTGGTTCCCTGGCCTTCAAATGCTGCATTTCTATCTTCAAATTCAGATCCAGGCCCTCCGTTATTAAATCCGGGTCTTCTTCCTTGAAACCTTGGCCCTTGATCTTCAAAGGGTTCTCCTTTGCGCTCAACACTGACTCTGGCTTCTAGTCTCGAAGCATTATTTCCTAAGGAACTTGCTCTCAGAACAGTCCCACTTTCTGCTGCGTTTATATCAATACCAGACGCATTAGGTTTTTCCATTGTATTTGCTTTGACTAAAGGGTCTGTATTGCCTCTTTCCATCGAGCCTGTTCTTTGATCCTTGTCCACAACAGTCTCTTCCGAGTTGTTTCCTTCAGGCTTGCTGTTAGAATTTTCAAGTGAAGTTTTGCTAGGTGGTGCTGGCTCAGAAACGTCTTCTTTGGCAGTATCCCACCTTGAGGGGCCACGGCGACCCGATTCTCTGGCATTTCCCCACATGCTCTCCACTCCAGCAGCACTCCTAAAGTCTCGTCTGTCACCTGGAGGAACACCTGGTAGAAATCGTTCTCTATTTTCACCACTATTACCAGGACCTGGCCGCCTATCCCAAGGATCATCTGGGCGACGTCTTTCAAAAGTTTCTCTATCTCTGTATCTGTTATCTCCAGATGCATCATTTGGGCGTCTGCCAAAGTACTGATCATCTAGAGCAGCGTGATTACCTGGTGGAAAGCGACTACCACTTGGGCCAAAAGAACCCATCCCTTCTCCTGTATCGGGACGCATCCTATTTTCACCACCTGGGAATTTTCTTCCAGGGTGAGCTTCCAAATTGAATCGACGGTTATGGTCTGAAAATCTCTCTTTCTCTTCATCAATTCCTTTTGCCATTAATCGGTCACCAGCAGAAAAATTGGACCCACTCATTGATTTTTCATCTCGATTAAATGAATGCATGTGCGGGAATCTGCTTTGCATTCTTATTTCACTTTCAGGATCCATAGAAGGCTCGTCTGGTGGATAAGATGTGCTGGGCAATGATTCTTCGTCCATTTTTTCAGGAAACTGATTTGGGGGCATTCCTGGTCTACGATTTGATCCATACAAACTGCCTGGTCCAAGAGAAGGTCTGCTCATTGCATCATGAGAACTGAGGGCGTTAGGATTTTGCATGTCCTCCTTCGCTCGATCAAAATTCATATTTCCAGGAAACTGGTTTCTACTCATATGGGGGCCTTGCATCGTAGTGTTTGCCCATGGCATGGCTGCTCTTCCTTTTTCAAAGTCTCGAATAGCTCCAGGATCCCCAGAAAATTGATTCCCCATCCGATCCATTGATACAGAAGGCTTATGAACTCCCATTCTTGAATCAGGCCCTCTGTTATCAGGCAAGTTAGGTTGGCTCATCCCAGAAGGAAAAATATCACCTCCAATGCCTTGTCTCCCGACTGCAGAGGCATGTCCACCCTGGTTTTGTTCCATGGACATATTCTGATTAAAAGGGGGTCTGCCTGGCATATTGCCCTGCATATGGCCACGAATTTCGCCTTGATTTACACCCATTGGCCTAGGGCCACCCACATGATATTGGTTGACGAAATCTTGGTTTCGGGGACCACCTTGTTGATTCATATTTCCATATCCCATTGGCCCTTGATTCATAGATCTCTGAGCATCTATACCTTGGTCCATTTGACCTTCGGTTGAGCTTTGTCCTTGGTTAGTGTGACCTGTTCTTTGTCCCATCATTGGACCAAAACCCATGCCACGAGCTTGATGATCCATAAGGGTGTCCCCTATATCCATCCCTTGTTTGTTATAACCTCTATTTCCAAACTGATTATCTCCACCATCTGGATAACCCCCCATTCCATGTTGCTGCGGTTGCCCGATCATGGTATTCTGTCTTGACTTATCAGCACCATCTCCAGCTCCAGTGCCGCCATGAAAACCTTGCCACTGGTTTGGCTGCATCTGTGATCCAAAATCATTTCCACCACCAGAACTTTGCTGCACATTGGGTTTGCTGTGCACATCCATACCTGCCATGGTCATATTAGGTGGAGGAAAGTTTGACATTTGCATTCCAGCCTGAGCAGGACCAGCCATCCCAGGGGGGGTATCGGCAGTTACTCCTGATGCAGCCTGCTGAGTTGACACCGCTTGGCTGGATACACCAGAACGAGCAGCATCGATTACACTTTGCATCTCAGCTTTGCTACTGAGAAATAGCTGAATAGGAGTGTCGTTCAGACAGCACATGTTCTTTTTCATCGCCATTCGAGCATCATCGTCAGAGCTAAAAGCTATGAAGGCATCACCACCATCACCGCCAATAATGTGTACGCCTCCCGCCGGGATGCTCAATCCCGAGAAGAAGTGACGGATGTTCATGGCGCTGGCTGACCAGGGTAGTCCCTGTAGTCGAATTATGACAGACATTGTTATGTTTCTGTGGAATAAAGGACAAACATCTTGAATAAAATTGCGTCACCAAACTTATATGTTTGGCTCTTTACTAATAGTTGCTCCTGTTATATATTGTCTCTAATTTAGTCTAAAGATTAATTTTCATATTAAGTGAAAATAGGCGAATACATGTACATGTAATAGTGTTCAAAATAACCTGTGATTCTTTAGTATTGACCAAAAATTATTTTTAAAAAGTGCGGGATTCGAATCCGACCACTTCCACTCAAAACCTATTTCTAGTACATACATGTATGCAAAACACAACCTTTACTTTAGGCTTTACAATTCGCACTACATATATCTGCGTATATTCATTGTCAAGGTGATACCAATGCCTGCTAAGGCTAGTATTAAAATAGCGTCAATCCTTTCACCTTCCACGTTAAGCATAAAATTAAAGATGCCTATAGAAATTAGCGCTAAGGCGAGCGAACTTTTTTTTTTTTTTTTTAAATCGACGGTAACCAAAACGACTTGGTAGGCCTATATGATTAAAGACGTTGGGCTGCTCAATTCGATGTCTTGAAATGTAGACATGCCGTGCCTAGATAGTGATATTGGCTTGCAACATCGCCTAGATCGTGACTACAAGACTAATATTAGATGAACAATAACTCAGTTACGCCCGCACTCATCTTCACCAACATGCTCTTCCCCATTGAAAGAGACATTTGACCGAGTAAGAATTTCTTTTTTAAATTTTAGTTTCATTATAAGCACTGCATTGGCTATTCAAAACCGCTCCACTCGCTCGCAACACCTCTGAACTTGCGACCATTAGGATCCTAGGCACGATTTTCCACAGTGGGATTCGTAGCATATGTTTCTTAGTTTTAAAAAAATTGACCAATTTCAACTCACCCTCCTCATGTCATTATTGATATTTGCCCCACACATTTCTAAGAATTGATTGACACAAATAATTTTAGGAAACGCTTTAGTAAATGTAGGCCTCCTGCACCTAGTCTCATTTTAGGATGACAAATGACATAGATTTTCTAAAGTTAAAACTTTGAGTTTCACTCATGTATACGTATGTACAGTTCTGATCAAGCTGTCCTATTTGTAGAGGGAGACAGACACTCAGACAAACAGACTCATGCTAGAGATAGAGACAAAGACATAAAGGTAGCCAATGAGAATTTTTAATCAAACGTTTCCAGCTCCATACACGTGGCTAATTTCCATGCCTATCTGAAATGTGCCCTGTGGGTGTAACCTTTGGTTAACCCCAATTCTCAGCAGCCTACATTATTACGACAAACCAGACTACATTTTTTGTAAAAGTGATCTTTTAATATTATATCAGATCATTTTAGTTTGAAAAAAAAAAAAAGTTATTCGATCTGCAAAATTTTCTACAGAGTGTAACTAACTAACTAACACACACACTCACTCTCTCTCTCTCTCTCTGAATATGGGCCTATGTAATTGAGGAAAGTTAACTGATTATTTATCCAAATCTAAATAAATTTTATGGATCCTTTAAAACATTTTTATTACGGTACCGTATATTTGTAGGTTTAAAGAAATGCCCGCAAAGACAGTGCGCCATTAGGCACTTTTTTCGGGAATTATTGCATTTTGATTAGTACGGCAGTAGGCCTACATACATTTACATGTATTATAACCAGGACATTTTACACTCACAGGAAAATGATAAGTACAAAATGAGTCGACTTCCCATAATCAAGGACCGACTGCTTGGGTCGTCTACTGTTTTCTATTCTTGTACGGTATGTATAAAATTCCTGCCATTCATTCAAATAGATCAATGTTTCGGTTTAGTCAAATTTGGCTTGATGTGTGCGTGTGTATGTCTCAGTAGAGCCTACTCACATACACACATTAACTCTATCTTTTAAAAGATACCGTAAACAATTTAAAACTGTCCCAAATATTTGAAATGCATGTACATATATATACCCACATGTATAGGCCTACATCTTAATCAATAAAAACAAAGACCGATAAACACTAGAATACAATACAATACATGGAATTTACAGGTTTTGTAAGATCTTAATTTGGAAGTGTGTGACTGTGAGTTCCACTATCCAGATCCGTAAAAACATTCTTTTCGGATTCGACCACCACAAAATATTGGATGGCTTTGGGACCTTATCTTATTTCTTGCTATGCCCACCGGAGACTGTTCATTATGCAGGAAAGCGTTAAGCTCATCCCGCTTTGGATGAGGTATAAGATATCACATTATCAATCAAACAAAAACTTCTACCGTACCGTACTTAGGAGTGTGGGTTTTACTCGTCTGAACGATTTCTTGTCATTGTGTACTCATCGATTGTAAGGATTTGACAAAATTAGCTATAGGAAACTATTTTTATTGCTGCGGGATAAAAGGTTGCTGATTTCGCTCAAGAAAGAAATAAATTTACGGTACATGTAGTACCGATAATGTAATATTAATAATAATAATAATAATGTTACCGGATACTCAAAAAACTAACATGCTGGGTATACATATAATTTATATATATATATATATATAAACAGCACGAAACTTCGAAGTCCCGGACCGAATAACTCGGTAGGACAAATTTTCTAAATAATATATATGATATACTTTTCAGTTCTATCGAATAAATAAGTAATTTTATCGCGTTTTTTAATGCCCCATCCCTTTCCCTGAACTACAAAGGTTTGACAAAGTCCTGCCTAGTTTTTGAAAAACAGAATTGAAAACCAGAAATTAAAAAAAACAAAAAAACTAGATCCTTCTCGGGGACATTGGTTAGAGAGGTCAATTTCGAGCCTTTGTTTCTAAAGTAACAATCATCATGACTTTGTATTTTTTATTATTTTATCTCTTTTATTAAACACCGAGACCATTAAAACCAGTGTGATAAAATTACATTAATTAAAAATCTTTAAAAGAAAAACTGTGTAATGTACACACAAATTGTGCACACATACAAACCTAGCATAACGAACATCACCTGACACCAATCTTGTGTTCTGTGTTAGCCTTTCCAAATAATCACCAGAAACAGTTGAACCTTCTTTGGTGTACATGTATTTGATAAGCATGGAGAACTCAATAGGTCTAGATGATCATTATTCTATACGGAACATGCATTTCATACACAAGTTTGACCCAATGAAGTTAAACAATTGAAGATGTGTAGCTTGATTTGATAAACACTACATTCTTTCTCTATGTGGTTTCAAGGGAATTTTTGGAGGCTAAAACATTTCTTTTTTTTTTTTTTTTTTTTTTTTTGCAACTTTATAGTTACTCGTAGACACTAAGCTTCCTTACTTATAGGCAAATTTAAATGTTACAGAAGTATTTTTTCTTCTAAAATATGGTACCGGTACATACAATATTAATTGAACAATTCTACGTTTACATAATGTACGGTATGTATGTTGTTGAGTTGTTTTTTTTTTCTGAAAATTTTCATTAAAAAAAAAAAAAATGGATGATATAGAATATGTTTCCTATTACATGAAGCTAAAATTATTGAACATTTTTACTTAGGTTACTGACGATATCAATCTCAATGTTTTTCTCATCTTCTGGAAAGCCTCAAACTCAAAGAGACACACCTTGCGGGCTGCACCGGATTTGTGATGATTAGGAACAGCCGTGTAGAGTGGTGGTTGCAACAGAGCAACTACAGAGCAATGAAGGTTATAATAGATATTTCAATTATTATTTCGATCATCAGGAAAATAAATTTTCTTTTTAATTAGATGAGCAATTCTCTCTAAACACATTTAATGTTTTACTTTTCTTTCCAATGATTAGTTTTTCAATTTCTATTTTTTTTTTCAGATGCTCTAACTACTTAATTAATGCTTGTTGAACAGAATGACTCGTTTAGCACTGTTTGTCACAACTTATAATGTATCACTATCAGTATGTTACAAAATTATCAGGAAAAAAATTTCCCCTTCTTTATGACCAAAGAGTTTATTCAATGAAGTTTAAATAAATACAAATTACATGCATACAATACACCTCGGACTCAACGAACTGTTGCAACTGCAAGGTTCGTTGGAGCCATGACATAAGGCACCACAAGGGAAGTAACCAACCAAAGTGAAATTACCACATAATTATCTCTCTTTTTTGTCAACTAACCATTAATTTGTCTATAATTTGATAAAGCCATTCTTTACCCTTCCCACTATCGCCCAAGTTACCGCCGCTTTTGCTCTCTGATCCTGTATCATGATCTCCCCATGCATTTGCTGTCGCTTCCTGCCCAGTTTCCCCTCTCTTTTTATTATCTTCTCAACACCTATACACTTCAGGCATTTCTGAATAGCCGACAGGGGATCTTTTTATTGAATTTCAACATCCTAGTTCCTAAGCAGAAAAGCACTCTATAGCGGATTTGCCAATACTTGCAGTTCGTTGAACCCGAGGACGGGTCTGAGATTAGTTTGTTTGATGCAAGATATTTTAAGAGAGTCAAAGAAGGAAAAAAAATACGGGGATTCTACTCTGTTCGTTGAATGCAAGGTGTTCTTTGAATCCGAGTTCGTTGCATTAAATGTTTTAGATCATTTCTAGAGACTTTCATAAATTACATTGTTGTGGTTTTTATGAAATGTCCTGGTTTAATGATTTAGGACATGATTAGTCGCGATTTATGCGAATCACAGAATGCATAATTGACCGTATTCTTTTTTGGATATTCTGTGTTTTTCTATGGCCGTTTTAGATCTTGTCTTTTACTAATTTAATTGTCCAAATATTAAAACATCATCATAAGAGTTTTAAAAAAAAGTAGTAGGAGGTTGTTTTTGTTTTTTTGTTTTTTTTTGTTTTTTCCACCAGTGATGTACCGGTTCTTTACAAAGTGATTAAAAGTTATTTTTTCTTATTTCAAACGAATAATTTATACTTCAAAACTTGTAGACTTGAAGAATACATGTACACATTTCTAAGACTATCTAGATTTGTCTGTTGATATAACATATATTGTAAATAAAATGATAATGTCACTCAAGTGGAAAAGTTGTGTACGTCGTTTGACTCCAAGTCAAACTATAGTTGTTTTTTTATCCACAATCTGTTGCTGTGCTCATTGAGTTTATTTTTTTAACCTTTCAAACACTTACAAGTGGAAAGTGATTAAATGTAGTTCGATTAAATTTAAACCTCAAATGAGGGTGATTTACCTATCCTTTTGGTGTCAGACATGAATAGATGTACGTTAGACTTATGACCCGATTACATAACTATCAATATCTAAAAAATTATGAGAGCTCTTGTCCAATAATTTACATGTATAAAATATGATCCCTCACATATATTCGTACACTCTTTGAACAAAAAAAACAAAAAAAAAATTCCATGTTTAGGTTAACCCCCACCCCCCCTACCCACCCCAAAATATAAATATATAAAAAAAAAGGAAGATCGTTCCAAATTTCGCTGAATACGTATACAAAATTACAAGTAGTACATTCTTGCTCGGTTCGGCACATGAAGAAAAGTCGCCGTTTCCTTGTAGGCCAACAACAAGTGCACGGTACAGGTACGTCTACTGATGTCGTCAAGCTCCCATGGTGATTGTTTATTTAGGCGGATAACTTTCCGGGCGTGTGGGTGAGTAACGCATTCAGTCCGAGAACTGAAGCAATTTAATTAAAAAAGAAAAAAAAAAAAGACCAAACACCTTATAACTTTAGAATGAATGAAATTTTAGCTCTGATATTATGCCATAAAGATCTTTGAAACGATCTTTGAACGAAAATTGAGAGAGTTTGGCCAATGAGTTCAAGATTGCATTTTGTCTTAGTTGATTAATTAAAACAGGTAGTTAAAAATACTCCTTGAAGCAGTATAGGAATTGGAAGACCTACTATTACTAGCGTACTGTTAGAAAGACAATGGGTCCAAATCGTCAATACCATAAATTTATTAAAAATTGAATATAACCTTGCATATTTCTTTACCACAAAATTATTTAAACTACCGGTATTTAACCAAAATTAAAAGGCTGAACAAATAGATGGGAGAGTTTTAAAACCTTATTGTCGTGAAAAAAAAAAAAACTGATTGGTCTGATATTTTGCGAGTCGCCCACAGTGTTCCATAATTCCAATGCCTTAAGAATGGTTATCTTTTTATTAAAATGTAGGCTAGAATGTTTGTTGTGTAAGATACCTCGCCTGAAAAGTCTGTATTGCGCGTAAAGCGGCTATAAAGATTGAGATAACAATAGCAGCTAATTATATCAAACATCAAAACCGAAAAAAAAAAAAAAAAAGAAAACAATATTGTATGTGATCAGATTCTTAATCCTAGTGCTACCGGTACATGTGCTACTAGGACTCATTCATGTGGACAACTTTCCAGCGTGGAACATGTACCGCGGACTGAGCTTGCAACTCGGTTTTCTGATAAAGAACAAGGGGTCAACATCCAGGAGACTACGGTGGAACAGAAGCAGGCAAGCCAAGTCACCTCTCAATTGATAAGGTAGACCTACATAAGCCTCCTATTACTATAGCCTACTAAACTACTAATGCAGAAAATTTCCATTCATTTGGGCCCAAACAGTCAAGAGGAACTTTCTCATACCAACCCCAATATTTGAATGAAGCAGAAGAGTTAGGAAAAATAGTTTTCTTCGTCTAGAACCCTTCAAGCTTAACACCTTAAAAGACTTTTGCTTTTGGCACGTCAAATTATAGGAACAGTTAAGCAAAATAACAGTAACATACCGGTACTAACAACAATGATAATTGGGCTAGCATAAATTTGGGCCAAGTACGTGTAATAGTCCGCAGTGATGCATTTCCTCGACACCTGACGCAAGCCCAAGATGATCTAGAAATAGAATGCTACGGTACCGCCTGAATCATACTCATAGCCGTTACGGTGACATTAAAGAAGAATTAGAGGGAAAAGAATAAGAAAAAATCGAAGTAAATAACAGTAAAGAGTGGTGCAAAGAGCAGGTAGTCTGAACCCAAAGAAGCAGTCGCAAGTACATGTGATACCATCCGGGACTGGTCTGAGTGAGAGGAAATCTTTCACGGTTCTAGATCTTTAGCCCACGATCAGTGAACCCTCTGACTCTGAGAACCCTCTTTCCAGAGGTGAACTGAAAGTGAAAATTAGAGGAGAGGGAAAATTGCATAGTCTCTATTGACAGTACTTGATCCACGTGGACTACCGTACCGATACTTCTCTAAAGTAGGCTACCGGTACTAGATCTACATCAGCAAAATCTACTCTTAATTTAAGAAGTTATCCTCAGATCACCTCCCATCCGCCATTGAGTGTTCATGATACATGAAATCGTAATGAGCATCGTAATTTGTTACTGGATTTCTTCAGCCGAGGGCAACGTACATAAATTCTAAAATGACAGAATATACCGGGTAGTACAGTACAAGCCTAGCCTAAAAAAAAAAGTACTAGTAGCAGTACTACATCATGCCAATTTTCGCAAGGTCTTCACCAGAAAATGAGCAAGCTAAGAAGGCCTTTAATTACTAGTAGAAGCAGCAGTGAAAAAAAGTGTTAGCTAGTTTTGCAGTTGTTTATAATTTTCCGTCTTATTCATTTATTAAATAAAAAAAAAAAAAGAAGGGGCTTCATCAAGCTACAGTGCACATCACGTATAATATAGTTAATATCGACATCGTCGCTATCTGTACAAAACCATATTCACGTATACTGGGCCTATGTGATGAAGTTTTATTTTAATTTTGATTTGCCAAGATCAATGTCACACTCGATACATAAAAAAAAATTAAAGAAAATTGATTAATTTAAGCTAAAAAATGCTCTTGAAACCTTATACCGAACATGATTGTACACATTACATGTAATAAATTCATCAATTTTTTTTTTGGGGTCAAATTTGTTAAGATTAATCAAATGACATACATGACTGTTCTCAGCGGTTTACAATTTTCAAATCGGGTGATGCTTTTTTTTTTAACAAATTGTTAATAGTACCGGTATTTCTACTAAAAACAAAACAAAACAAAACAAAAAACACGTTACATCTATTTTACTTTGGTGGAGTTAAAAGTGAAAAAAAAAAAATTAATGAAATCTGACCATACGATCTAACGATTAACATGTACTAACGTTACCAAAAGCTACAGAGGTTGAACGAGTTAAAAAAAAAAACATTTTTATTTTCCACTTCAATTTACAGAACATGTATTGAAAGTGAGGATTTATAATTTATCATTAATGAAGAATCTAAATCTTTAATTCCATTTTTCGCAGAACAGTTAAAATAGACTAATACCGGTAGTCTATTTTATAGTATGCATTGACCCACCCCCTTCTACACGAAAGTACCGTACCGGTAGTATAAAACTTTTGCTTTCTGCTCCTATTTTACCTCACCTTCTGCATAGAGTACTAAGTAAAAATAAGACATTCTTTCCTCATTTTGCCAAGTAAGCCTACCGGTATACGTCATTTCATTAGGCGACAAATGAGTTAAAATGTTTCATGTGAGGAAGGAATGCTGGATATATCATTCTTTTTAACTCAACTCCACCTATATCGCCCGCCGTCACCAGTATGGACCACTATATTGTGTACGGTACCTATATTACTTTCACTTTCTGGGTGTCTACTTTCTTTCCGTATGGCTACCAGAAATCTCGTGCAAACCTCATTTACGTTTAGGGGACACTTTAGACTTTGTTTTGGTTAGTTTAATTTCGCTTTCGGATTAAATTTAGATCTAAAAATGCGGTTCGAAATTGACCGTGTTTGTCCGCGATTTCAAGGCCTAGGCTAGATCTTAACTTTGAATTAGGATGGATGATCACTAAAATCATCTCAGGGATGGTATAGAAACCATTTATTTTGGTTGTCTGGGGTCAGATTGTGATGTTGAGATGGTGGTGAAGTGGGATGTTGATGATGAAAAAATGAAATGGTGGTGGAGTCAGCCTGAAGTGAAGGAGAAGTCTTAAAAAAATTGGTTTACTATCATGAAACCTTGCTTTAAGAAAAATTCAACACCTCTAGGTTTTTTTTTACAGTTTATTCCATAATTTTATCTTGTTTTGTTTGACTGTAATATTTTTTTAAATGTATAGATCTATTTTTTGTACGGAGTTACGTCTCTTCTCTTAGGGTCAGGCCTTTACTTAAACTGGAGTTACTTAGGTGGGGTTGGGTTAAAAGAACTGAATGCTCTGATCCTGAAGGAAAATGATATACAGACCCCTAGTACCTGTAGCTTATGATAAGTCAGGATCAAGTGTGAATTTGCTCATTGATCAAAATTCATGTTAAGCCTAGGTTCATTGTTTTTGAAGAGTGCAATTTTTTCTTCCATGTTCGAATTAATTATAGTGTACTTTTTAAAATATACGCTTTCCAAGACTAAACAAGCTTAAAAGAACTGAACTATGAACATTTTATAACCGTTAATGTGCTCGAGTCTCTTCTTATACAGTACTTTATCATTTCTTTTTAATCCAAATCGGGTATAAATTTGGGATTCATGAGTAACAGGTCTGATTTTTTTTTGGTTTTGTTTTTTCTTTAAGTTTTCCTTTGTTTTAAGTATCAATGAATAAAACTTATGTGTGTAACCCTTTTTAATTTCATCGCATATTTTGAGACCTCGGTACCAAAAGTAATCGTTAATCCATAGGCAATGTCCTATATTATTACAATGTACAAGTACATGTAGTTCTCGGTTGGTGTCAGTGGCTAAACTAGCTCTTCTAGTTTGGCTACACACATAGCGCAATCTGGCTTTGCGCCGCCATACTATTTTTCTTTGCTTCCGCGCCTGCCACTAGTGCTAGAGCTACTGCTCTACATAACAGTATGGTATACTGTTCATTACCAGGCCTTGGATCTAAGCGTTGTTGTGTGATATTGGTAAGAAAAAATGAGTGCTAACTCATCCTTACTCGAATTATCTCGGAATCAGGATCCTCTGTTTCCCGCTTACGGTGCCGATAAATCATGACCCATACTGTATCCGTGGATTCAGTTGCTGTTAAAAAAAATGAGCCAAAATCTTTCGAAAAATTGAAAACAATGCAGTACGGTAATGGATTCACGTGTCTAACAAGGCCTTAGTAAAATCAGACTCTTTACTCTTAGAGCTCTACGAAGAGAAGTTGTAAAAAGTGCAAAAGTTTTTGTTTTAGTTTTGGTTTTTTGTTGGTTATTTTTTCTAACATTGTTGACACTAGGCTAAACGGAACACAATTTTAATAATAAAAAAAAAGTCCAACGGTCTGGATATGAAATGAACGCATGCACATTCAGTAAACTACTGACTGAATCAACCACTTAACATCATCCAATAATGTATTACACTTGCCGGTAACTAGACGCTTATTGGCATGTTTTTCCATTAAAAAAGAATCAGATTTTGAAATATATTGCGAAATTATGCGAATGCGTGAATGTTAAGAGAAGAATAGTAAGTAATAATTGGGTAGGCCTTACTATCAGTGTGATGTTTAGTTACGTTTCTAACGTCACGATGGGGCAATGGATAGAAAATTTGAAATAAAGATAAGATAATAAGTACAGACAGAGATTGACATCATTTTTAGCTAGCTATGTCATTGCAATTTTTTTAAGAATGCAAACTAAAAAACACACTGGGCAGTTATCGACGTCTCTGTTATTATTACATACATGTACATATTATTATGTTTCATCTATCTCCAGAATATTTTTCCGAGGTAGAGTTCTTCAGATTAAAACTGTAGTAAGAATAAGAGTAAAATTCTCAACTAAGATAGGCCGCGTGTAATTAAAACTTGATTCTATGAGTAACTCACTAAAACAGCTTTATTTGTTTCCGGTACCAGTACACTGTTAGTGTTACAGGTATCACTATCAGGTTAGTTGTAGGGCTTTTACATGCACATGTAGAATGATGCACATGCTGTTGTTGTTTTTATTAATTAATATTACAGTGATACCGTGCCTCGGCTTGTCTATTGTACATTGTATGCATCATGATTCCATGTAATCTAGTCTTGGGAATTAGCCCAGCGGTGAAACAAATTATATATATATATATATATACATGTACACACGGTGCCGAGCATACTAATACTAATAGACCTACACGTTCACTGATCACTACAGTACGGCAAATTGCAAGTCAACCTCGCTCAAACTTACTGTTGTAGCCTGAAATAGTAAAACATGTATGTACCAGTAGCCATAAATTTGTCATATTAAAACTAAATTTTTGAGGGAAAAAAAAGGTAGCCAATTGTGACCGGTTTGTGGCAACTATCGGCTGCTCTGCCGGAAGTTGGGTGGCCTAGTGTAAAAACTACGGTGGGCCTACGGTACCTATCACTCAGTATCAATTGTCGCAGCTGCAAGTTTAGCATCTTCCGCAAATTATTCGCATGCCCGTCGGCAGCAAATGGCAAAATCTCATTTTGATGGGACATGTATTTTGCCCTAATCTCTACATTTACATTACAATACATATGAAACAACCATTTTTTTCGGCTAGAGCAAGCTATGTACACGGTACCGGTATGACTATGTCACATTCCTTAATAATAGTAGATACGTACAACTATGTATGATGGTGATGCATCACGTGCAATTTCGGGACAGAAAGGCCAAAAAATTGCTTAAGAGTAACTTTAATACAAATCTTTTGACCCTCTAACCCTACGGAATTTGGCTTATTTGAACTCATAATTACCGGTAGTTTTTTTTCGTAAATGAAGGAAAATTGTGTAAACGGTTGCAGTCGCAAAAAAAAAAAAAGAAAAAAGAAAGAAAAAGAAAGACTTTTGTGTGAAATTTCAATGGTCCAGGATCTAGAGATACCGCACCGGAAAAGTTAGATTTAGAATCCAGAAGGAATCTCAAGATCATCTTATAATTAATATAAATCATAACGATATATCATTATACACCTACATCAATTCATGTGATAGTATTAATTCATGTGAGAGATAGTATTAAGTACAGTGTCAGTTCAGCGAGCCTGGCTGCTGTGACCCAATTTAGCCGCCTAAAGCCCCGTTCGTTTTTGTGACCGGCCGTTAGGCCTTTCGTTTCGGTGGGTCTAAACATCCTAAGGTTTCGTTTCGTTACCGGCAGGACCGGTGAACTTCCGATGAATATTTTTAAAGAAGAAAGAAAGCGTTTTTCAATGGCGTTTATCCGAGTTAAATCCATGCGGTAGAACTGGAGTTATTTTTCATTGAAATTAAGGTAATATTGAAGGTGTGATAAAATAAAAACCATTCGCTGTGGGATTTTCAAACTTTCAGTGTTCTTAGATTACCCTTTTTTCTACACCATAGTACCAGTTTCATGTTTATGTATGTTTTCCTTTAGCCATGGTCGAATGCACCAAAAAAGCAATATTTAGGTCACCAGACGAAAATTGACGAGCTAGGCCAAGCGGCTTGATGACTGACCTAGCATCGGGAGATGGTTGTTTACTTTAGTACTTTAGCTTAGGAAAAGTTAATTTCTTCTTTCAATTTTATTATTTTTTTTTTCAGTGATTAGCCATGGGATCTACTATTTTCACATTATTTAGTAAAAAAAGAATATTAGGCGTATTATTTTTTTTTTATAATCGTAAAATTAAATTGTAGGTCCCAATGAATGGAAGCTCCCTGTTGTTTAGATTAGCGATGGAGGCCTTAGTTACAGTTTCACTGCAAACAGTTAATTCCTTTTCGGATTTTAAAACTTTAGTTAAAGTTCAGTGATGTAATTAATTAAAATTTAATTTGTTGAGTTGACTAGATCTAGAAATCTGGTCTGCATACACTACGAGGCATCTCGTTCATAAGGCAATTAGATCTACCTACATTATAATCAAATGACTAACTCTAACTCTAGATTTAGATCTAGAATCATGTATCTATCTTTCAATCAAATATTCTAAAGCCTAAAATAGGATTAAGAAATTTATTGCACTAAATTTTTTTTAAGTTGCCGCACAAATGTCTTTTAAATTTGAAAAAAAAATGTTCAATTTTTTTTCTTTGCTTTATTTCTTTGTTATTTTAAAGACTTACAATTCTCTCAGTTTTGTCAATTGGCTGTTTCTATTTGTATTGGTTCTTGGAGACTCTTTACCATTTCTTATTTTCCTTTTTTTTTTTTTCAGATATCACCCTTGCAATATGGATTTTCCAACTGCACAAGATGTCAAAAACAGAATAGCATTTCTTGCTAATCAGTCTCTACATTGCACCAACGGAGTTGTAATTCACCAATCAATTCAGTTCACATAATTTACCAAGGGAAAAAAATTTATTGCCTTCAAAGACCTTGCAAATTCTCTTGTTTTAAAATATTCAGAGACTCATCCAGTATCAGTGCCACACCTTGTGACTAAAATTAGGAATAAGAGCATTTTGGATCGGTCCTTAATTAAAAGATATCTGCCAACAGTGTTCTCATTGGCAATTTCATACAGGAAAAGTTCGAACTTTCCCTCTTGGATGCTACATCTACAACAAGTGCAAAGCCAGCCTCTGAAGAATTAAAAATCCCACCCCAGCACCATTCACCAGAGAAACCGGCTCATAAAACATTACAAGTAACAACTCCTGTCAAGACTCGCCGAGAGTGGAAATTGCTCAGTTGCCAAAAAAAGTGCATTCGTCTTTGCAGAAATCACTGAAATTAGAAAAGAGCAAACAGCACAAATTAAAACGATTTGCGTCTAATGTAAAAAAAAAAAAGTCTCAATCTTATGGCTCAAAAGCAAAAAATCTCAAGACCTGAACAACGACTTGCTGATAAAAAAATAACCATCCGAAAATTACAAATACAATTAAATCATGTTGAAAGGCAATTATTAAAATCCCACCGTAGCAATGACAATCATACCAAAGATGTTTCCAAACTTGTTTTAGAAAATGAATCCTTAAGGAAAACTGTACATGAGCTCCAACGCACCATAACAGCAAAAAACTGAGATAGCCAAACTTCATCAATATTCAGAAAATTTAAAACTTACACTAAAAGACAATCAGCTTGAAAAGAAAGAACTGAAAACTAAAAAAAAGGAAAGGCTTACTCATCAGACTTGCGTTGTCTTGTTTATAACCAGCTTGTTTGTGATGTGCCTGTTAAGAACTGTGGCTTTTTGGTAAATATTTTTTCAAGAGTGTTGTAAAGCAGACCTTGCATTAGTTGCAAGCACCCCCAGTCCAGCAACATGTGCCCAAATGGCATATGAATTGGGAGTTATAACAACCAGCTTATGTAGCGCATGCTGATGCAAAACGGCCACATATATCTATATATATATATATATATATATATATATATATATATATATATATATATATATATATATATGTCTCTCCTGGGATGCGACAACCTTAGATGGTGCCCACATCAATGAAATTCACTTGACTGTGAACAGGTCAGAGTGCCTCACTCTTGATGTTCGGCACATACCAGGGGGGAAGGCTTCGGACTATGTGTCCCATATTATATCTTCTCTGACAGAGGCCGCTGATGTGTATGGAAGATACGTGGGGAAATCACAGGAGGACATATTTTTTCAAGTGAAATCGAAAATCACGTGCACATTGTCTGACCGTGCAGCTGTAAATGCCTGCGTCACTAGACAGCTGCGTGATGAACTTGAATCTTATTTGCTGCAGCTCAACTGCAATGTTTGTCAATTGGAGGACAGTGTGGCAAGACGTGCCAAACAGAACCTCACCAAGTTGGATGCGAGCGGGCAGACCAGAGGCTCTTGTTTTGGAACAGAGGGTTCTGCCACCAATTTAATAAATGCAGTCTCTATGTTGAGGTGAGTGTACTCATGCCATGATAGATTCTCTATAGTTTTATCAACTCTTCATTGTTCAATTGTTTTTAAGAAGTGTTCTCATTTTCTTTAATAAGTTATACATTTCCAAAAGCAAAAATACCAGTCTTTGTTTTGTCTTCTTTTTCTCGTTCATAATCATATTTTTTTTAAAAGAATATTGCTGTTAAATTAATAGTTACCGAGAGAATTTTATGCTAACATGAGGTATTTTTTATTATCACTTCATTTTTTTTTGCTGACATAATTCTGAGATCTGGTACAATTTTTCACTGCAGGTTCAAATATGGTTCTGTTGATCCTGCAGGATTTAAGGACATGCTTCGACGCCACAACCTACCTGTCGGAACATTTGTCAGATAGTGAGATACGTGGGAAATCGGATGCATGTTCTGTTCCATCTTGCTGGAATTCTCATGCTTCATTGAAGTAGAGTGAAGGAGTTTTTAGAGACGCGTTGCATTGCAGGTAAGTTCTCTCTTGTATTTTTTTACTAGGGAAACATATCCACACAGCTTGAAATTTGCCATTTTTATGTCACGTGATCCATTAAACACATCATTGGATAAGATAATTTTAAGGAATAAATGTTTTTGTGGCAAGATGGTTTTTAGCTTAATTTAGTCAGTTCTGATAGTAGTAACAAATTTCTTTCTTGCAATAATTATTCAATATTTTTGTTTTTAAATGACTATCACAAGTATCAGTATCACTAATTGCGGCAAACATCAATAACAATGATTCAAAATTAAACCTATAAAAAGGTAGGGGACGCGTTGATTTAGAACCAAAATATAAATGATGTTAACAAGATTTAATTAAGTTATATCATCTTATTTTGAATTGATATATAAAATTAAAACCATTATAAATAACACAAGCAATTATCTACTTTTATGTGGACTTCTGATATCTAGGCTACTAAGGACTTGACGGACGACAAAAGGATGTTCAAGTATGGGCTCTTGCTGTCATTGGAAAGGTGTTCACTGGACCATGGATGAACAAGTTTTATTCTTCAGAGATGTCCAATCTTGATATGGTAGGATGCATCTTTAATTTCATTGAAATTGTTTTCATTTGTTGACTTAAACAATTTTTTTTCAGAATTCTCTAAGTGTTACTGTTTTGTTTCTTTGTAAAATCTTAGTCTTTTACTGTAGTAAATCAGATTAATTTTTATCTTTTACCTGCTTAACCCTTTTTCAAATGCGCAGACTAATTTATAGGGAGAAGTGGCCATGCATTTTTTTAAATTTTATTCCATTGTTTACACATGTTTTTTTTTTTAGTAATATACATGTAATGGTTTGGGTTTTTTCCCCTTGTTACAGCGTCCATTTGTACAGAAGAGTGAGCAGCAACTTCGGCTATGGCATTCGGCACCAGAGCTCCTCATGTCACCTACATTGAATGCTTTTGGGGAGCCCTTGTGCCCTGAATCGGATGATGTCCTTTCAGCGCTACTGTGCTTAGTTTCAGGGGAAGATGACATTCAACGGGAAGCCCTCAAGGCATTGGTTCAGGCGTGCCTAGATATTCTGCATTCCCAGCTTGGTCTTTTTCTCACAAACCCTGAGCCATCAGCAGACATAATAAAAAATCAATATGTGCGCCAACTCACAATATGGCATCTGAAAGAGCCTTGGGTTGCCTGGATAAAATGTTTCGCCGTGCCCCAGTCGCTACTGGTGGTTTCCTCAATGGGAAAGTACGGTCAAAACTTAATAAATGCACCCAGTGGTTGGAGAGCCAAGAGCCAAGTGTCCAAGACTATCATTTCTTTTGCCATTTCAGAAGCAAAGCTGGAGAGAGTCCGGAGATGTGTTTCGGATAGGGAAGTTATTGAAGAGATTGACAGGAGAAAGGGTGTGGTTGCTACTGAACGAAATGAAAAAGAGAAAAAGCTTGCTCTTAAATCAATTTCAAAATGTCTGAAGGAGAAGTCGATCGAAGGACTAGTAGAATGCTCTGAAATTGTGAAAGAAAAAGTGCAAAGATTCATTAATGAGCCTAAAAACTTGTTAGGATTAGCTTTCCTACATTCTAGAGACTCTGAAGACTTCAATGGTCGTTTTCAGGGATTTGAGGCTAGTTCAGACTAGTTGGGTTGGTTTTTTTTTCTTAATGTTGAAACTATCTGGATATATACTTAATTCTCTACACACAAAAATATAATTTATAATCATAAAAATACCAGTATAGCAATAAATACGATGTAAAATAAAGATGTAGCACAAATTTGTGCAAGTACTATGAAGAAAGCTACCGCCTCTTTCATATCTTCTAATCACACTGTATGTGTTACTGTTAGACTGTTACCTAACGCGCACAGGTAGGCAAGCCTACTGATGCTTTTTTTGAGTCTTTGTTTTATTGTTTCCAATTTCGTACAAGTTTTTGATGTTCTGGATCTTTTCCAACTCCCAAATATTCGTCGGAGGGTGTACTTTCTACTTTTTTTTTTTTTAAGTTTGATTAAATAACAAAATGTACCGTGTCCCAAAACAAAAATTTCACGGCACATTTTTCTTTAGGAAATTTCGTGCACTAATTTGGCAATTTCAAATTCAATGGCAAATTTTGTAAATTTGAGAAAAAACTCGCGGCCGCAGTTTTTCTATGAACTGTTCGAAAATAATCACAAATTTGATATTATCTAGAAATTAAAACTAAGTAAAACACTGTGCGGACAATTTACCTAGCCTACAACAGAGTTTCAGTTTAGAAAAACACAGATTCGATGCTAGTACTAGTAAAGTAATAGTATATGTAGTACATGAACTGGAAACTACCGATACGAACATGTAAAAATTTGTTTTTGTTATCTGAGACTGAGTGAGAGGAGTAGGATCTACCAGTACAACCACTACTGAGGTTTAAGAATATCTTGATTTGGATTGTATTCAATGAGTTCTCAATTTTTTTTTAATCAAACACAAAGATATATATGCCTACACATGCAACGTGTAATGATACACGTTTGCTTCTGTTAGCTGAGATGGATCTGGCTGGCCGCTGTGACGTGAGTTAACAGAGCATGAAAATTGGTGGTGGGCAAAATAAGTTTGAAAACCACTGCTCTAGAGGGAAAGTTTTTGTGAAACTGGTACGCCTGGAGTATTCTGATTTATATGTTCACACTACAATTTTATTTTCTTTCTTTACTTCTTTTTTCCAATTTTGTAGGCCTATGTTTCTCACTAATAAGTAATATTCATAAGTTTTTGGTTGTTTTTTTAAAACTCTGCAGGGGTCTAATTGAGTTAGAATGACCGTGGAAATCTTGTTCGAGTTGGACCAAGTAGCTACTCAACATTAACAAATAACAGTAGGCTTACGCCAAAACTCCTCATTTAGTTATTTTGCTGAGAGTGAGACTGTATTGGCCATGCACTACCGGTACACAAAGAAGCACTGGACTGCTGTGCTGGTAGTTTCACTACTTAAAAAATCCTCACTTTTCCTTTTTTTTTTTTTAAGTATATAAATTAATCAATTGAACATGCATAGTGGCTGTTGCGAACCTACAGAAGGCTCTTACCTCTTGTGAGAGAGGTTATTATTGCCTTGTTAAATGTTGCTGCGATGATATAGGCAGCTCAGTGGATAGGCATCGGAAAGATTTTCAGCCACTAGTCAGTTCAGGAATTAGGATGTATCGCCAAGGGAAAGAGAGTTGCGGTACCGTATGGATTTTTCATCCTCTGCATCGATGTTATTTTGATACTATAGGTTAGAAATGTGCAAAGCCGTGGGAATGGCAGCGCCTTTACTTTACTTCTAGTTTTAAATTGCTTTGGTTTTAGTACTGCCCGCTGACCGGCGGGAAAGCCTTGGGACCTATCGGGTAGGACTAGGAGTAGGCTCTGCAGGTCTGTTTCTCGGAAATCAGCAAAAAGTGCGGTTTCGACGATCCATAGTCGTAGAGGCCCACTCTCTAGTAGTAGCAGTTTTACTTTTACCACTACTATAAGTATCATAGGTACCAGTAGTGGCGGAGTCCTGGTGTTCAATTTATGGCCATACTGAATACACGTACATGATCTACTTTGGCTTGATTTAAAAAAAAAAAAAAAGAAGATTTTTCGCCTCTCATGATTGCTCCGTCAGGAATTTGATGGGAATTTCAAAATTATCTCACTAAGGCAAGCAATTGGACTTAGAAACATGAACAGGTGGTGGAGCAAAAGCAAAGTTCACAATCACAAAGTACAGTGCGTTCTCCAGAGTGATAAAAAAAAAATTCAATACACTGCTGTTTTTCTTTTTTTATAAAGAAAAAAATTCAAGTGTACAGAGCAATGAGACTGAGCTATTGAAATTCTTTCCATGTCGCCAAGAGAATATTGTTTAATACCGGTACGGTAGGGATCTCAAGCAAAGCATTAACTTCTTCACAGTAAATCACACATCTCTCCACCAAGACCATGTTGTGCTAATGTCATCCACTGTAGAATGTACGGTAGTGCGCGACATGGTGTAGTGGAACAGTGGTGTGTTTTGAAATTTAAAGGAAAAAAAGGCAAAGAGTGTTTGGTTTCTTATTGTATTACATGTACCGTACTTTTGCTAAGCAGCCTTCATTAGTTCGTCTATCCACGGCAGCCCACATTAGTTCAGACCACCTCTTCCAGTAGTAGTAAACTAGTTTGTATTCTATATTATAAATACAAACAGGAAAAGAAAAAGATAAAGGTGTACCTATACAACTACAACTATATACATGTATAATCTATAAACAAAATGCATCACTAAAAAAAACAAAATACAAGAACTGAAATATTAGGCAGAAAAAGACCCTTTGTACAATGTGCATGATGATGAAGAGAGGCCAGTAAAAGAATCGTATTTACTGACTTGTAATGTGTATAAAATTTACACGGTGTATTTTTCAAGATAGTGCTACAGGTGGATGGCAAACGACAGTATTCAAAATACATTATGTACAAAATGAAGTCGTTGAATCGAGCTGTGTAAGGCTCTGAAAGCTACCGTCTCCTCCAGCCATAGCAGTTTCTCTATTATCTAGTCTAACCATGATCCCTTTTTATCACTGGGTAACTACGTTTTTTGATGTTTTTTTTTCTTCACGCGTGTTTTGAACTTGAAGGCGCGAACATGTACATTTTGTTTTTGTTTTGCTTTGTTAATGTTTATTTTAGTGGGGTTTTTTTCCAGCAATCTATTTGAGGATGTTTGTTATCAACTTTTTTCCTTAATAAAATTCAGATTAGCACAAATTTATAAAGGTTTATACCTGTCTATTGATACATACAGTACCTACAAAAATTTTACGGCGCACTTTGGCAATTTTTTGCAATTACAAATTTACATACCGTGGCAAATTCTCTAAAGTAAATATCTATGGCAAATGTGGTAATTTATGAAGATTTCAATTTGCAATATCTCTCCCAACAAGAAGTCGAACACATTATACAGTACACTACTAAGTATAATCCCCTTCCCTCCCACCCCCGGCAATTTTTTTTTTTAATTCTTTAAGTTTGAAGTGTTTTGCATCCCTATCCGTCCCGGGAGAGAGGCTTACGTCGAAACGTCGAAGGTCTGTGGTTTGAGAGCCCCACTCCGCCCCCCCCCCCCAACTTTTTTCTTAGTACGGTAACTCATAGTCATACGTGCTGAGCACCCACACGTAGGCGTCGTCGTGAGGATCATCTGCCAACTGCAAGCACGAGGCTCCGGAAAGGGTCAAGCGGCACTTACGTATCACCGGCAACCCTATTCCATACCGGCATTATTTTGAAAAAACGTCTTTCTCCAATAGATGCCGTATGGCTTATTTGACTGAGTAAGGTACTTCGGAGACTTGCGAAGAATGTCAACCCGTTAGTACATATCCATGGTACATGTAATGTATTCTGCCCCTTCCCCCCTCTTCTTTGAACCGATGGTAAGAAAGATCCATGATGTGAGAATAATTTGCCTGTTGCTACACTGTAACAGTAACACTAACAGTAACCGTGCCGGTACTAAGGTAAAACAAGAGATTACGAGTTCAGTACCGTAATGTAACGTACGGTAGGCCTACTTGAACTGTTCAAGTTACTGACCCGTGGGAACTGCTTCCTACACGGTAAACCATGATTGATTGTAACTGATTTTGTGATTATCACGACCGAAGGGCAAACAAAAGAATTACACTATTTTAGTATTAAATTAAAGTGATGATTGTAGACTTTTCTTCAACATACGCTTCTTTAATCTTTTCCCCCTTAACGTACTCACTACCAACTTTTCCTTCACAGTTCACCCTCATTGTACTTGTAGTGCTATACTTCGTGCGGCAAGCGATTCTGGTGAGTATGTGTTTGTTATACAGGCAATAAGGCTAAGAGAAGGAGAGTGAAAGGGGTTAGGTCCAGGACCAGGTAACGTATCGTCGTAGCACCCCGCACACACTAGTTTTAGACATTCCTCATCCATCATTTTTTTATTTTTTATCTCTCACTCTATGTATCCTGAAAATTCGAATTACGGATAATTCGAAGTCCTTTTTTTATCCCACTGACTTCGAAATAACCGGACTCGACTGATTAAAGAGTTTGATTTAAGCCATTGAGTGAAGTTACGGAAAAAAATGAAAATTTACTGTGGCTGACGAGCTTTTGAGGCGGGTTTGGGGTACCTAGTAATATTATTTAGTACCGGTATTACTATTAGTATGTTCCGTTTATTTACGATTCATGTGCTGTCGATATGTCACGTGTAGGTCAATATAAGGTGACTATAAAAAATTAATAATGCAAAATGATCATACATTTCTGCAGAAAAAAAAAATAAATTATAATTTACAGAATTACATGTACAGCGTAAAGTCGTATCAATGATCTAATCCGAGCATGACACTAGTGACAGTGTTTATGATTATCCCTGTTTTACTTCCTCTCTCGCTCTCTCTTTCTCTAGTCTTGATCTTGCTCTGACGTCGTTCTACGCGGATTGTGGATCACGCCCCTCTTTTTTCTCTGTCGCTTTTATTTTAGTATTTTACTTATTTTTAGTCATCGCTTTCTCATTTCCACCCTCTCTCTCTCTCTCTCTCTTTCTCTCTCTCTCTCTCTCTCTCTCTCTCTCTCTCTCTCTCTCTCTCTCTCTCTCTCTCTCTCTCTCTCTCTCTCTCCCGTGTTTTATAAATTACAAAACAGAACATTATCATTATAAAACATGTATAATGATTATGACGGACAATTCGTGCCGTTGGATGCAGATTGTAAGGCTGTGACGGATCCCCATTTTTAAGTAATCACGATTACCCGGGTTCCGTAGCAGAAGATCCGCGGGGTCCCGGTAATCAGAAGAGAACATGTAATCATTTCCGGTGAAGTTAGGAGTGGTGATGACGGGGGTCGCGGAATCAAAACAGTAATCATTTCCGGTGAAATGACGAAAGGTTACGGGAGGTTACGGGACTGACGGTAGGCTAAGATCAGCTGGGTCCCGGAATAAAAAAAAAAGTAATCATATCCCGTGAACGTGAAGTGAGGAATGGTGACGGACTCTCCCGTTGAGACAAGGTCAAAAGGCCATGATTACATCGACGGTTCTCATTTCAATCTCTCGTTGATTTCCGCTGACATCTTACTTAGGACCAAGGGTTATGATTACTCCAGCGGATCTCACTAGAGGATCCGTAGAACCGTTTCGTCAGGAAAATCCGTGATTACTCATTACTTTTACGGGACCCGTCCCAGCCTTAGCAGATGGTATTGGCAAGGTGTACATGAAGGGAGAATGAGAGATGAAAGTGATACATGTCGATGTACAAGACAAGTCATCGAGAGAGCGATTTATAAAAGACGAAGTGAGACAGACTGTGACCGTGTGTGTGTGTGTGTGTGTGAGAGAGAGAGAGAGAGAGAGAGAGAGATGGATGTACCGTAATGAAAATTAATAGGGAGCATATGATGAGGAAAGAGGGAATGGGCAAGAGAAACAGAGAGCTAAAGAGACTAAGACAGACGAGAAATAAGAACGAGAGAAAAAGAGGAAGAGCACGAGCGGGCGGTGAAAGAAAGGGTATTGACAATTTTGAGCACGTTGAAGATTACTAGTACTACGGAGAAAAGAGGCGAGAGCAAGAGAGAGACGTCAATCTTGCTTTCGGCTGTGGGATGGAAGAAATCAACACCAAGCCACGAATACGAATGCATACGTAGGACTACCTTACCGGTATTGTTTCGTTTCTTTGGGGTTTTTTGACCTCAAGAATGAAGAAAGGCACTAGAAGAAGTGGACAAAGAAATAAACAGATACAGGTAGACCTGTTGCGCTTTAGAAAAATAGAAACGATCGCTTATTCGGTGGTAACCAAAAACTGATTATATATATATATATATAGTTTTTAACGAAACAGAATGTATCCTACCGGTTATCTTGTTTTGTATACATGTAATGACGTACATAAAAAGACACTGAACTTCAAAAATAGCTTTTTTAGTTTTACTACTTCAAATAACATGCTATTGCTAGTACTATGTAAAATGTTTCATTTGCCTAAAGTTTATTCTTTTGAAGTTGAACGTGCTCATTCAAAAACCCTAGAAAAAATATATAAACTGTTAACACTGTTATTGTGTTAATGTTATTTCACTGTCTGGCTAGTCACAGTTCCATGCTTTGACAACACTGACAGTGTCACTACGCATTATTCCCGCTTTTCTTTCCTCTTTTCTTCCAGTTTCATTGAGCTTTGCGTCCAATTAGGGTAGATTCCTTGAAGTGCGCTGCTTATGATTTTTCATGCGAAAAACGGGGCCTACGAACATGTAGGGCCTACAGTAACTACATACGTTTAATTTGTGACATTTTACGGTTGCATTCTGATTTCTTATCAGTTTTTATAATTTTAGAGAATTCAGATGATGTGGGCCTAGATCTATCCCTTGTTAGAAATAAAAAAAAAAACAAAAAAACATACGTATGTAAATTTAAAAAAATGGTCAAAGACTCATCCATATCTGGATCTTTTCATCACCAAATCACTCACTTGACTGGTACTGGTAGTGATACTGGTGGTAGACATAGATCTAAGTACTAGCCCTGGTTTTTGTTTTAAACTAAATGTATTGGTATCGTAGGCCTTTGCGGTTATTACTGCTCTTCAAACCTCTAGTGATAGTAATCTTGCAAGTCAACAGTAATTTAAACTTATTCTGAATAGATCAAATAGCATGTATTTTACTAAATTACATGCTATTATTAGTAAATAGTATCGGTACCGGCAGCCCCTTAGAAATAATCTAGCGAAAATCGTAACCAAAATTGTAATGATCTTATACCGACATGCAAAGGATTGTAAATTGAGAAAAATCTTATTAAATTATTTTATGCCTTGAAATGTTAATGTCCTTTGACTGAAAGTGTCCCTAGCCATGCTTGTTTTTTCAAATGATGTTTTGTGCGTCAATGGCTCAAATTGAGCGGGTGGCTAGAAGAATGCTGCATCATGGCAAAGGGATACAAAAAATTTTGGCCATTAATGGTACCGCACATCGTTTATCACGTTATTCTGACTAAGGGAACAACTTTTGATTCTGTTACCTTTAGTTTTACCGGTCTTCCTATTAATGGGCTCTTCTTAAAAATGAAAATTTAATTGTACTTCTTAAATAAAACAACTTCTAACTCATTAACAGTATGGAACTGATGACCTGTTGCAGACTGGATGTGGAAAAAGTTCAGTGTTTGGTTTGCAGAAGTTTTTTGACACTGACAGTGACAGCAGATAAAGGGAGGGGACAAAATAAAATAAGATGTTTAACTGTGTGTTCTTATTCCAAAACGATTATATTAATGTGCAAAAATCAGAAAACAAGTAGAATTTTAGTAGAACTAGAAATAAGTGGAAAGGACAGGAGAGAAGAGGAACAAAGATCGTTTTTCCCGGCATGGCACTATTCAAAAATTCAATACCGGAATCATTTACTTTTTAGAAAGGCAGGGTAAAGCCTGTGGTTTTGAAAATATCTGAAACTCATTTTTTTTTTTCAAATACCAAGATATCTTTTTTTATTCCAGTTGTGGAAGATGCTGCATATATATATAGTACTCAGTTGTGGATACCATAACGGCATAAGCAAACCACCTCAATCAATGCTATGAGGAACGGTTCATCATGCGAAGTCACTTTCAATAAGAAGGTTTTGATATTTTGTCCACAAATTAGCAAAACACATTTATAATGTGGCACTGGATAATAACCTTGCAAGCTGTATGTGAAGCGTAAAAAGGGATGTGGAAAAACTTCTAAGTTAAAATTCATCTTACCAAAACAAAACTTCATTTAAATTTGAGATACAATGTACTCATGTAGGAAAGGGAATATTTTTTTTTTTTTTTTTGTTAACCGCAAAAACTGATCTTTGCTTTCACAAGTTAATTTTTTTTTTTTTCATATTTTGTACTAAGGTAGAAATGCAGAAAAATAAAGACTTATTTGAACAGCCTTCCCCCCCCAATCCTCTATGTACTGCCCTTTATCACCGATAACTCCTCTGTTACAGTGTTAGTCAACATCTTTGTGTCTCAACGAGCAAGTTCTCATTTTTTTTTAGAAATATTTCGACTGCTGCATGTACTTGGTTCTAGATATCTATAGATCTATAATAAAATTAAACGTCTCTCATTACTCATTTACTCACTTTACTGATAGTAATACTATGCCCATCTGATTTAGTTGGGGTTTGATGGGTAGGCCTACCTCTTTGTTTTGTTGTGATTTTACTGTTTCCTGTTTTTGCCCCCATTCTTTCTTTGTGTCATGAAGTGATGAACCAGTGAACTTTACTTCTAACACTCTGTCCTGCGCTGTGTTGCATAGGTTAACTTTGCTTTAAAAAAAAAAAAAAAACTTAAAATATTAAATGCATTATATGAATGCTAGTTTTTTTTTTTTTTTTTTTTTTTTTTTTTTTGGGGGGGGGTATCCATTCTACTCAGTAGTCTAATCATCTTACTGTAACTTACTTAGTTCTTGGTAGAAATAGAATTCTTAAACCTAGTCGAAAGTCAAAAGAATAGCTACGACTAGGAGACCTTGAATGATTGACTGAGACTACTGTATACCTGTAATCAGAATCCAGAACCTAGTACCGGTATCATGAGTAGCCTTTATTTTTTTTTTTAAACTGTATGAACTTGGATATGTGCAACAGTTTGGTTTTTGTCGAGGCAAATTGAAAGAAGAAAAGGAAATTATCCTGGAAGTCTCGTAATGATCTTCGTTTCTTTCTTTCGACAAAAAAAAGTCTCAAAACAAGCATCTCATGGAGTGATGGATTCAGAGTAAGGTATTTTTACACTATGGCTTGCCTGAGAGTGAGAAGTAGGTCAGGTCACTAAAATAGCAAGTATACTGATTCTTGACTTACAGTAGAATGATTTTTTAAAATGCTACGATCAAAATCGGGCGATTTTACAAAAGATACTAGATTTAGCAAGACGTTTCACGTTGCAACCTGAGCCCTCAATGTGTTTGCGTGACATGTGCTCAAGGTGTTTCATAGGAGATAAGGGCAGCACTATCGGCACACACTGTTTTCACTAAGGACTACAGAGAAAAAGCTACACTGTACCGTCTCGATTGCTCTTACCCACATTCGCGAAATCCTGTCCTTTAAACTTCTCCCTATTTTACACTTTTTGTTTTTTTCTAAGCATTAGGTGAATTAGCCATGTCAGAGCATTCCAATACGTGTCGTAATTGAGATACCCACCAGATTCTTACAGCTGATTTTTAAACTCAATTTGGTCAACAATTTCCTCCAAGACAATGAACGCAAACTTAGCAAACATGGCTAGCACTGCTGTTTTCATTTAATTGTGGGGATGATAGATTTTGTTCAGCTAAGATTTATAAGCAATGAAAATTATATAAATTTTCAGATGGATAGCTCCTTATAGAGCACATTGTAAACTTTATACCGTATCTTATTTTACTATCGTAAATGTACATTTGACTATTGTATTTGTGGATAGGGGGTGGGGATGGGGGATGATTTCAATTTAGCAAAAATAAAACAAAACAAAACAAAAAACACTGGTTTATACTTATCCGTAGGGTTACAAGATCACCCGACTTCTACTGTAGAAAATAAATCACCATCCTCAATTGGATTTGGAATGGTCTTTGACATGGTATTTCTAGGTATTCGCACAATCAATCAGACTTGCTGTTCTTTAGTTAGGCTAATGATTCAATTCCTTCAGATAACTAAAAGGTTCTTTACACAATTCGATTTCTGTGCGGCACTAGCCGTATTTAAAGCACATTGATTGATTCATAAATTACCAACAGTCAATGTAGTTTCGACTTATTTGCCACAAATATGGCATGATCATTTGGCAAAATGAATGGTTGAGGCATACTGAAATTTCAGTAGCAACAACCATTGCTATCGTAGTATTAATAACGACAGATCTGAAAATCTCCATTTTTTTTTCTTCTTTATTTAAGTCATTCAGTTTTATTTCTGCAATAACGAGTATTGATACCGCGTCCCTCCTGTAATAACAACTAGATCTGAGGGTACAAAAGAAAGCACCAAAATTTATAAAATGAAAAAAATCTCGAGCATTTTGTCTTGCCTGCATTACTACGGTACAAACAAACACGCGATGCTGGCTTCCCTGCCTATTCTCCGCACAGTTCCGTCCCGTTAAGTGCAGTCTGAGCCTTGAACACACACACACACACACACATATATATCAGTGTCACCAGAGCTCTGGTATAGTAGGTATCACACAGCGTATGGTCCAGGGAGCTGCCCGTGGTGGTACACAAGACCTTTGCATCTCACCCACAGCAAAGATTTTCGAAAACCACTGATCTCCCATTCATCACGATAAATTCTTCTTTATTCTCTTTTGTGCCGGAATAACGACAACCCTTGCTACAAGAATACTTTATCAAAAGATCAAGAGATGTCGTTATTCTCGAGCTCCACTGGGATAAGTATTTTTTAACAAATAAAAAGCAAACCCTGAAGTAACAAAGTCACCCCCACACACACCCATGTTTGAATCGGTTTATGAACCCTGAATTTCAAAATTATTTTTCGATAGATTTCAGTGGGATCCATTTTATTTTCATTTTTTTTATGCAATGCTTATAATGAATTTAATAATTTTATTTATTTTTGTTGGTTGTGTTTTGTTTTTTCTATTAAGCTTTTCAGCAGTTAATATGGAATTGCATTTTATGCTTTCATGAAACAACTCTTTTAATTTTGGGATGACTAGAACTTTTAGGGCAGATTTAGGCCAATATTACTTTCATAAGGATGATAGTTTTTAACAATTCATGCATTCAGATGGTTTAATTTAAAACTTAATGGAACCAGCAATGTGTCCAAAGAAAATTGTTTGCCGACACTGGACAAATTTATCGACTCTTTTCTTAAATCATGCCACCGGTGTGATTAGCGTTGATTCAGAGCCCTTGAAAAGTAATGACATTTTTTTTATATGGATTAACTTGGAAAACCACTACTCAAGAGCGAAATATTTGAAATTTGATCTATGAACCCAAATTGTGTAAGTTAGAATCCATGTAAAATCTGTTGAGGTCCAAAAGTCTTCGGCTTTCCCCCAAAATTGGGATTTATAATATTAATAAAAATACTGACGGATCGTAAAATATATTTAAATTTGCAAACATCACTAATTGCTAAATAATGATTAACATTCTGTGGCAAGTGTATTCAGAACATACCATACTGAAGGTAGGAAAAAATCGTGATTACTAAAAAAGCGTTTGCCGAGCATTTTTTCTAAAGTGAGTGCTTGAATGCTTACCAGCTTAAAACTGTGTATGGTGCAATTGAGAAATATTTGTAACAACTCTGACATTTAAATGCATTGCCATAATCCAAATACTATTCAAAACCAGTATTTTCTGATTCACCAACGACATGATTCTGGCTGACTTTGCATTTTTTTAAACTAAATATCTTCCAAAGATGATTTGAAATAATAGTTTTTTAAACATTTTTTTCGATCAACATTCCCACGTATAGACATGTGTTTGTATCATATTATTTTTTCAGGATACTGTGAATTAATTGCATGTTGGGCTGTGCCTCCATTTCTCCTTAAAGTCCTTTCCTCCTCCTCTAGTTACTCTTGCAGAAGTGCTTAGTGACATAACACAAGTCTATGCAGTATACATGTACATTATATTACATTTTTTTTTTTGGTGCAGTTACACAGCAATTGAGTAAAACAGACGATAATTGGCAGTTGAGTTATAGGCCTCTCTAGAGTGTAATAGGAAAATCCCCCTTTTTTTTTTCCAGATTTATTTAACCCACAATTTTGTTTTCAATGCAAGAGTAAGTATTTGGTACATGTTGAAGTAGATTTATAGTTAAAAATTCAACAATCCATTTCATGAGATCAACTCACACCCCCTATCTGTTCCACATTATAATTACTGACATTACTTTGTTAGTAGCACTTATGGTCTGTTCCATCCAGGGGCTAGCATTGTTTGATGCTTGAAGGACAGTAAGAATAAGAAGAAAACAAAGAAAGAAAATAGAAAATTCCATCGGTGACTGCATTAGCTTCCAATTAAGGGACTCTGATATAGCTACATTAAATTCAAATGATAAATTATAATTTAACAAAGCTAAAGAAGAAAAAATACTAATCACTTCTTGATTTTAGATTTTAAATTGAAAAATACAAATCAGACTTCCATTTTTTGTGGGTTGGATTCCATCTGATGTGGTCCTGAACTATAACCAATTTTTAAAACTACTTCAACTTCAAGTTTTCACAACAATTATGTCAATGATCATATTCCACTTTGCTTCCAATAATAGTGTATTTAAGAAGTGGGTTTTCAAAGCATATTTTAGAAATTTAGTGTATCGTGAAGTATTCATTTGCAGAACTTAAAATAGCTGTGAAAGAGGTAATTCTCCTTCTCATCTTTTACTTTTTTTTTTACTTGATTTTTAAACATACGGAAATCTAGTACCAAAACTCGTTTAGCATATGGTTACATGGACTCTGTGATCAGCTATATTAGAGGATAATGTGATGAATTTTAATTTCCTAAGAAATCTATTGATCAAGAAAAATTTTTGTTGATGATCGCAATATTAAAATAAGTACACATCTATATCTGTTAATGATCACAATCGAACCTGGATAAAGTTTAATTCCACACTTTTTAACTTGTAATTATTTTTTAGAAGTTTTAAGTGAAGAGCCGAGTCAAAAAAAGATTTACCAAGCATCTGATAAAGAATTCTCATTTTTTTATACGATAAATTATGATTTCTGATCAAATGATCTTCAGTAGCCAAGTGTATGCAAAGGAAAATATTTTAAATTACAAGGGTTTGCACAATGATACACTTTGTAAATAAAAAAAAGTCTGATCTTTTGCTACCACGCATAAAGTCATACTCATTGTACGGGAGAACTCCAAAAACATGGGTTTCAAATGCATTGCAAAGTATGATTGATTAACAACAAACCCAAATACTAATTGACATGCCTTTAGAACTAGAATACGATTTCAAATACAGACCATTTCAAATTAAGTCTAGATCATCCTAGGCCACTGAATTGAGTGAGATCTGATTGACATTTGTTTTTAATGCAAGTTGGCTCGAAAAAACAAAGGAGCAGATTGCTTGGGTGGAATTAGCCTTTTAAATTTGAGGTTTACAATTTGGCCAACATGGTACTATCCACTGTCTATTTCACATGAATCTTGTAAATTTGAACTTAAGAATCACTCACCGATTCTCAGAGATAGCACCGATCTGTCTGGATTCTAGATCTAATATCACTTGATTGATTGGAAAATCAGAACTAAGTAACTAATGTAATTGTTAAAAAAAAACAAAAAAACGATTTTTAAGAGAAGTAAACAGTGGTAAATTTACTTTGTTTCATAGCGCAGATGCTCATTAGATAACTTGTTTATATCAGAATAATTTGAATTACTGTAGAGACAAGGCTCAATTTATATCTAAAAGAAAATTTTTTGATTCTCCATCTTGCACTATTGATGCAGCAATGAATGACATGATCAGACTCTTATGCACGATGAGTCTCACCTCAAAATCTTTGACCCTTAAAACGACATCAGCCACTCTTATTTACAAGGTGGAATCCGCTTGAAGTCAACACCACACAGTTGTTTTGTTTTTTGTCCTTGTTTAAGTAACCAATTTTCTAACAAGTCAACAGCTTGGGGACATTAACGCTCAAAGTCAACAGCTTGTGGTGGAAAAAAAGTTGAGACCCATTAAAAGTTAAAAGCGAGCTGCGTAGGGATATATAGCTCTTTGTTAGTAAACCTTAGTGATACAGTCAGTAAGTCACTGTGTATTAATACTAATAGGATGCTTATCACGTCCAAGGTTAGTGTGGTCTTGCACTGTTGATGACAGAAAAAAGAAGAGTGCGTAGGGTGTGGGTGGGATAGTGGCTGCTTGTGTCTATTTCTAATAAGCTCGCAACATTTGTGGTAAACAGTGCTTTGCTTTCTCCCCAAAGTCCCTCATTTTACCCAATAGCATTCTTTTAATCAGGCTTTTATTTTTTTTTTCTCTGTTGAAAACAGAATGAAAAAAATAGTCCCAAGCCCATTCAAAAGTAGGGAAAAGCAGGTGTTTACGGTAAGCATATTTTGTGTTTTCTTTTCAGACAGTGTGGTTTTCTCTTTACCCTTAGAAATAACTTGTATAAATTTACCATACTATAATAAGTCACGAAAGGGAGATCACTTTAATAGGTAACGAAAGGGAGTCTACCTGTTTATGTAACATGAATTCTTGGACTTGTTTCTTGAAAACTTAATGGTGAAAACCAACAAAGTCAACATTGCTTAACCCTTGAAGATCGGCTCAGGTGAAGCACTAACTTGATTTGCCAGGGTAAAGGTGTCAAGCCAGTGACAGTTAAGAGAGCGTGTGTGTGGCACACTAATAGGTCCAGTCGTTTGAAAATGAAATATCTAGGAGTTGGTACACCGTTTTTATGCCCTAAAGTTTTTTAACATTTCCTGAAACTTTACTGTTTAACCCTTGTGCACGTGTTAATTTTTTAAAAACTAATTTTGTTTCATTTAGGACATATAGATAGTAAGAATTAGAGTAAATGACCCATTTAAAATCGAGTCTAGAAGAAAAATAACAGTCCAATTTTTATTGTTCAAGATAATCCAAGTTCCCCTCGTTTACTAGTACATGTGTATATTTTAAGCTTTGAATGATGACTTATCCAACCATTATGTGCTATTTCACGCCAATAATGATCCACAAAACAAAGCTCTTGAACCAATCAGGACGGCCGATCAAGACAATTTCATAAGCGTCCTTCATCTGATACAAACGTAACAGTACCAACAAGCATCAAAGGAACAAACTCACTTGTAATATCCCCATTTTCACATATATATTCGAAAACCAAATACCCCTCAAGTTCACCCATATCCTCTTTTTTTGGGGGGCAGGGAGAAATTTAGTAAGCTGGCACACCAGCCAAAGAATTGCTTCATTGTTCTATATCTTGGTTATGAAGTTTTAGTGATAGTATAGTTAGAAACAAAAAAGAATTGTCTACAACAAATTATAAAATACACTTGCATTTTTTACGTCATACATTAAAAGCTATAAAATTCTCAAACTGGTTCCATCCAAACTACAGCTGTACTAAACCAAGATGTCACCTCATGCTGAGAAGCTGATGCAATAGACATGTCCCATACCACTTCTGACCTGACGGACTGTACATGTAATACAAAGACTCTCAAGATTGAATTTGAAGTTGAGTGTAGCATCACTGGTTTCAAATCTCAATAAACACCATGTATTGGTTGTAATCATTACAGTAAACTTTTGGACCCATCCTCAAGTGGGTTTATAGCGTATGAGAAGATAGAACACTCTTACAGAGAGGCTCAACTGAGCATATGACATCACAAAATCTTAAGAAGCCAGTGAGGACAATTATGTCTCAGGCTCAAACCTTATTTCACCAATGCTCTGATTCGTCATTTTAGATTGTTGTTTCAAGAGACAGGCAAGGTGCCACTGCCCTGACTCAGCCAGTGGATAAAATAATGTAGATTTCACAGTGACTTTTTACTTGCTCATAACTTCGCTTACAGTAAAACTAGGATCTTAAAATAAACTACAAAATTAATGTCTGTAAAAGTGTTGTTGCATTATCAAATGAATTCAATCATTATGGTCGTGATAGGCAGAGCAGGGAGTATTTTTTTTTATCTAGCTAATGCTGATGATCAACAAATCATAGTTGATAGTTTACTTAATTCATAACTCTCCATGAAGCAAGAAACATCAGATTAACTCAACCCCACCTATATCGCCCCCCATCGCCTGTATGGATCACTATATTGTCATCATTTGTTGACTCTCACTTTCTTAATGTCTATATTCTTTTCTAATAACTACCAGAAGTCTCGCCAAAAATCATGTGCAAACCTCGTTTACGTTTAGAGGACACTTTAGACTTTGTTTCGGTTACTTTAGTTAGCAATGCCAATCCGACGTCCGCAGTCTAGACAACTCTAGCTAAAATTCAATGTGCCGCGGCCCGTAGACCTAGGCAAAAAAATGGACTGCGATTAAGCAACGGTTGCCGTTTTATAATTATAATTACAGCGTCATTTTATAACGTATCGCGATGAAATTTGGTGTACAATCAGAAAAGATATTCTTCTATACTTCTGCGGTAAAACGGTATTGATCGGCCATCTGGAAGTGTTTTTTCTGGGCGAGTTTTTTCTTTTCCTTCGCTGCTCTCTAAAACTACTGGGACTACGCATTTCGTCTTTGGACATAATTTTTTAACATTTCTTGTGCCATTTTTACTTCCTTACATTACTTTTTGTTCGCGTATTGCTCATATTCGTCTTTGAAAGACACCCACCCTGTCAAAATAATGACACTTGACATTCAAGACGAGCCGGCCTGCTAAGCCTTTGGTGTAGCGCACAAACTGACGTTTGGTTTGTGACATCACATGGCTAAGATCGCTTCTCTCATTGGTCAAGAGCATGTGAACTGGGTAAGGCGAGTTTATCTTATTGGATTGTCACTTTGCTAATAATGACTTGCAAAGGGGTGCTTAGGGTAGATCTACGTAAATAAAATAGATACCTATCGGATTTTAAAACATTAAAATGCTATTAAAACATAAAGTATTCATTCCATTTTTAATAAATATGGAGCACTTTAGGAGCATAACTTTCAAACAATTTTTACTCAAAGCGCTTGGAGTAGTAAGTTGACTTAACTTATACCCCTTATAGTATTCAGTTTAAAATAATCCATTAGCGCATCTACAATATGGGGACTGTTCTCTGCATTTAAAACGAATAGTTTGTTTCCTTTTAAGAAAAAAAAAAAATAAATAGTGGTACATTTGCAGTTGCCTGTACACCTATAAAAAGTAATTATTTCTTAAGTATGCGTTTCGTATGAAGATAACATCTTATCTACGAAGTTAGCTTATATTTAATTGGTGGTTTCTAACTATTCGTGTGAGATCTAGATCTAGATCTAGCTCTTGGCGGGGAGGTTGGGCGTTGAGTCTGATCTTATAAATCCTGTTAAATGTGAAATGAGCGTTCTGTACGACTGATTCAGTAACCAAATACAATATTGTAACTCAAATAACTAACTCATTGAGGCTGGGGTGATTCCATGAGCAGTCACGCTGTTATTACTATTCAAATTAGGTACGTGTACCAAGTCCACGAACGTAGGAAGTTGAAGGATAAGAAATGCTCAATGAACATTGTATTATCTCTCTGTATCAGAAGCGAGCTTCCATGAATTTTCTCCTTTTTTTTTGTCTTTTTTCTTTTTTTTTTTTTAAACATCCTCAATATGGATAAAGAAGCTCTTGTTGAAAAATATGGATGCCCTGATTCCACGAATAATGGATTCAGATGTGCAATGATGGCTCTAGACTAAAGTTACCTGCAGGGATTTGGGACGCAAATTATGGCACTTATTTCTACATAGCAAGTGTAGAATGGAAGATAATTTATGCCATCAGCCTAATTTGTGCATAAACTTACCATGCTCATTTTAACAAATTAAGAAACAAAACAAAAATACAATCTAACCACCTTGGTTGATACTTATGATAAGAACATTTTGGGGGTGGTAACTTCTGAAATTACATAAAGAAATGATAAAACGGTAATTTATGCTAATTTATGCATAAATTAACTAATGCATATGTATGCTATATTTCTTTTAACAAAGTAAGAAACTAAATGATACATGTATTATACTTCTGCCTGCAAAATTTTAATGAAATATCTTGGTAAATATAGGAATTAGGGAGGTTTTACGTTCTAAATAAAGGAACGCGAGTTTGGATTAGAGGGTAATTTATCCTAATTTATGCAAAAATTGACCCTTAGAAACAAAACTGTCAAAATTATCTCTGACAAATGATTCTATATAAAAAAAAATATACATATGTGTCAAATTTCATGGAAATATATTGTTAAATAAACAAATTATGAGGTTTTAACTTCCTTCACAACAAAAAACAAAGCACCAAAAAGGTCCATTTTTTTAACCATTTATTCCTCTTTACACCTATACACATTTTTGGATTACTTAAATCCCCATAACTTTTTTTTTCAGGACCGATTCTCAGAATTTAAAAAGTTTTCTTCTTTTGAGAGCAAGCTTTATAACTTCCAATCATTAGTAGGTAAATGTTACAGCTTTGAAATTTTGGATTGGCATTGCTACTTTAGTTTCGTTTTCAGACTAAATTTAGATCTAAAAATGCGCTTCAAAATTGACCGTTTTTGCCCACCATTTCAAGGCCTAGGCTAGATCTAAACTTTGAATTAGGATGGATGATCACTTGAATCATCTCAAGGACGCTATAAAAACTGTTTATTTTGGTTATCTGCATTGTTATCCCTACAATCAGCATAAAATAATGACCTTTTTTTCATTTGAAACCGCGTGTCAGATTGTGAGGTTGAGATGTTCGTGAAGTAAGATATTGATGGTGAAAAAATGAAATGGTGGTGGAGTCACCCTGAAGTGAAGGAGAAGTCTTAAAAAATTGGTTTACTATCATGAAACCTTGTTTTATTAAAAATTAAACACCTCTAGATTTATTTACAGTTTATTTTGTAATTTTATCTTTTTTTGTTTGATTGTAATAATTTTTTTAAATGTATAGATCTAGTTTTTGTTCTGAGTAACATCCCTTCTCTTACGGTAAGGGCTTTACCTAAGCTGGAGTTATTTAGGTGCGGTTCAGTTAAGTGCAAAATTATCAGATTTTATTGCAAAATCATGTCAGATTAATACCAATGGTTTTTTTTTTATAGACCGCTCAGTGATTTTTTTTCATGAAGAGAGACACAGATCTAGAAATCTAGATCATATTGATACTGATAATCTGCAACTGCTAACCAGTGACCAAAAAATGCACATACGAATATTTTACCTCTTAACTTTCTTATCTGTGAAGCAAGAAACTTAAAGTAAACTGCTTAAGAAATTTGAAAAATGAAATACATGTATATGCGGTGTTACAAATCTACAAATGTTGCCTTCCCGATGGAAATTGTATGAGTTGTAGATGGACAACTGACCCCCTTTTAAAAAGTTCCAATACCGAATGTTGTGGGCCTACATGAAACACTGTCGTGTTAAGTTTAAGTCTACACTTTTATATGGTCCTTAGGTGTAGACTTTAAGCGGATTCCACTGCATCTATTTAATCTATAAACTAGATCTGACAATTTTGGTTAAGCCACTTGTCACTTCTACTTCCAGAGAGGTCCCATGAATCCGCCATCTTGAATGAGTTGACTTCTCTCGAGCGGTGAACTAAAATGTAGAGCCATAGCTGTCGCTGGGGAACTGATATTGCGATAAAACATGTACTCACAAAACTTATTAACGGCTAGGTCTACGTGTAGATCTCTGCAAACACTTCTTTCAGATGCGATTGAGACTGTTGTAAGAGTAGCGGATAAAACGTCACTTCAGTCGGCGTGCATGTCTTTGATGATTCAATAGTTCATCATTTCACAGCCATTTCTTCACGGCTAACATTATTAATATATATTCACTGCTGAGTAGTTCCGTATTATTCCAGGTTTAGAAGCCAAATTTTTCTTTGAAGTCTTTCAAGAAAAGGAAAGAAAATTCAGCAATTTGGACATATAACATTTTTTTTGTTTTTTTTACTCTGTACTTAATTAACCAGAGTTCAATGTATGTCATTAATTTTTATGTCTTGCTGATCTAACAGCATAAATAATCATTTTTGCATTAACAAACCGGCAGCATCGTGTGTATACAAAAAAATTAACAGCCGCTGGCACATGGTAGTCTCAGAACCATGGAGCTGAATAAAATAACTGGAGACTGCAGTTCCTTTTATGAGTATTTAACAACAGGCGCAAGGCAACTAGAACAATCGAATTGGCGTTGGTTCAAGGACAGTCAAGTCAATTGCTTAGTCGTTGTGCGAGTGAGATAATGATGTATTTCCCTATATTTCTATTCTAGAGTCACAATGCACACACGTGAACATTATCGATTCTAAAATAGCTAAATCGGGGCCTGTATTTCATTAGGTTGAAATCTTGGTTTAAGTCAATAAAAAATAATTAAAATTAGAACCGGTGAAATCATGGAGCAGAAAACGTGGTAGATAAAGGTGAACTGAATCTCTACATTTTTAACATAGTTAAAATTCGTTGTGATCGAATGAACGGAAGATTTAAAAATTGTGCTTACAACAAAAACAATTTGAGCTTGGGCAAAAATAGTTTCCGTTGTATTAGGGTCTGGAGATCAGTGCTTGATAATAATAATAATAATAATAATAATAATAATAATAATAATAATAATAACAACAACAACAACAACAACAACAACAACAACAACAACAACAATAATAATAATAATAATAATAATAATAATAATAATAATAATAATAATAATAATAATAATAATAATAATAATAATAATAATACTGCTATTTTTCTCCTCCGCTCCCTCATCCTCCTCCCGCTCCTCTTATTACTATTACTACTATTACTGCTGCTGCTGCTGCTGCTACTACTACTACTACTACTACTACTACTACTACTACTACTACTACTACTACTACTACTACTACTACTATTAAGTTATTGAACAAAGCTTTATTGTTTAATGGATACGCCTGAAGCGCTCTCAAATTTTCAAAGGAGTGCTTTTTTAAATTAATTTCATATATCATAGTTAATTACAAAATTTGTAGAAAAACTTGCAATAGTCATTTCATGTCTCTGTGATTAGGTTCTCAGAGGTGATTGATAATGACCCAAATTAAACTCATCCACCTGTCTGACCCAGTCAGGGCGCTTGTCATTCAAGGGCGAGAAGGAGCAAGCTGCCGCCATTGTAGTGAGCTCTTTTAGACCTCTTTGGATCTGCTTGGAACGAGCTAAAGTGGAGAATTTAATCAATCAAAGAAAATGAAAGCTTCGACTTTTAAAGGCATTCCCAATTGATTCATTGAAAATATTGAATAAAGGGTGATATTTTAGGTATTTTTCTTTTTTCTTTTTTTTTTTTTTTTATATTTCACACCATTTTCCTCTGCCTTGATGTGTGTTTACAGGCAACCAACATGGCGCCTAAACTTACATTCCATCTTAAATGCTCATTTCTCCTGCTTATCGCTGCCCAGCCCTTGCTGTCAAATGCCCAGTTGACATCACAATACCAAAAACCAGAAGATTGTAAAGATGGTTCATCATCGAGCGATGGGAGTGCTGAGTTTTTCAATTCCGCAACACTTAAATGTTCGCCGTGTTCAGAAAATTCTACTGTTCAACAGCAGAGTTCCGATGGTAAACTACGGGTCTTTTTTTATACACAAAGTCACAATGAACGAAGTCGACTAATTTTGTACTTTCCTAATCTGTTTTTAGAACCTTTTATATGTTAATGAAAGTTTTGAAAAATATGGGCACTCGTTAAGGGTTGTGGTCCCTTTTGTTTACAATAACAATCATAATGATACTACACCCGATCTAAACATGATCCAGATCTAGAGTCTAGATCTATGTCTAGAAACGTTCCAAATCTACTTCGGGGTCGACATGATCAATTTATAGATTTAGAACTTGAGCTCGATCCATGATGGCTGCCATGTAAACAAACAAATGGAACCACAACCCTTAGTGAGTGCCAAAATATGTAAATAGTTTTAGATTTGATTTTACAAAATTAGTTAACTATTCTTTTAAATACCTTTCGGATCTCTCCTACATCAAAATTTTCAAAGGTACTGGTCATGGTTTTTAAAATAGTTTCTGCTCGCAATATAGATGTTGCAATTCTTTACTGTCCCTGTCAAACCAATGTGGATCTAAACCAATAAATCATATGGCACCTGAAAGAATTCTGAGGAGCTGTCAGGACTTGTCCTATTTTCAGAACCATTTAAGCATCATACTGTTGCATTTTTATATTGGGGGGAAAGAATTTTATCCTTTTGATTTACCGCAAATTTTCATTCTACTACATATTGATAGTAGGTCCTATCTTTAGTGAATCTTGTCAAGGTCAGAGAGGAAACAGGAAGCCATAGACATTCACAGTGTTTTTGTTGAATTGAAAACAATTTTATATCCCATTATAACTCAAATACAATAGTTTATGAAAGAGTTTAGTTCTCTTGGATGGCACATCAAAGCAGAATTGAAAATATACTTTTGCAAGTTCCCAATATAAAAGTTTACATAACTTGAATCATCCACAAATAGAAGCTGGTCAATAAAATACACAAAGATGGGTCCAAATGTGCCACTTTTAATCTCAATTCATTCCTTGCAGTCTATCATTAACATATCGCTCGTCATTGCCCATTTACTTTCACTTTCTGGGTGACTACTTTCTTTCCTTATAACTACTGGAAATCTCGTTCAAACCTCATTTATGTTTAGAGGAGAGTTTAGACTTTGTGTTGGTTATTTTAATTTCCTTTCCGGACTAAATTTAGATCTATAAATGCGCTTCGAAATTGACCGTTTTTGTCCTCAATTTTCAGCGATTTCAATGACTAGGCTAGATCTAAACTTTGAATTAGTATTGATGATCACTTGAATCATCTCATGGATGATACAGAAACTGTTTATTTTTGTTATCTGCATAGTTTTCCCTTCATTCAGTATAAAATAATGACCATTGCCCGTTTGAGATCAGGAGTCAGATTGTAATGTTGAGACGGTGGTGAAATGGGATGTTGATGGTGAAAAAACTGAAATGGTGACGGAGCCTGAAGTGAAGGAGAAGTCTTAGAAAATTGGTTTACTGTCATAAAACCTTGTTTTATTAAAAGTTCAAGACCTCTAGTTTTTTTGTACAATTTATTTCATAATTTTATCTTGTTTTCTTTGATTGTAATATTTTTTTAAATGTAAAAATCTATTTATTGTACATAGTTATGTCCCTTCTCTTAGGGTCAGGGCTTTTCCTGAGCTGGAGTTACTTAGGTGGGGTTGAGTTATGTTAAATGGACAAAAATGTAAGTATGCAACAGATCAGAAATGAGACAGCAAATATAGTGTCTAGAATACAAATTTGACATGCCAGGTAAATGCATGCTACAGCTAAATAGTGTTTTTTGTGATGTAATGAATTTTTTTTACGAACTTATCAGTATACTGTCTACAAATGCTAAACAAGTCTTTTGAGCACCATGCCTTTAACTGCATACTACTATAGTGGTTTGGTATCTCTCACAGGAAACTCAAGATTTCCTCTTCTTGTTTGTCAACTTATAATTTTATATCAGGCTTTCTTTTTTGTGCAATTTGTTGCAGGTTTGAATTGCATCTGTCGTCCAGGATATCGTTACCTGAAAAATTTTGGAGGGAGAAACGTTGCATGTGAGCCCTGTCCCAATGTAAGTTACAAATCATATCTTCAAATACTTTGAGAAGTTAATTAAATGTTTTGCATTTCTTTTTTTTCCATACTACATGTCCTTTTTTTACAATTTGGACTTTCTGCTCAGCTCTTTACTCTTTAACAAAATACATATTTCAGACTATGTTGAAAAAAAATTGTCTTCTTAATCACCTTACCAGAGATTTTATTATTTTTAAATTTTCTTTGACTTTATTTTGAGAGTTTGTGCGAGGTAATTTTTTTTTAATTGAGAGGCATATAATTCAAAAAGGAATTTTAACCACTTTTGCAATAGTATTCAGTTTGTCTTATTTGGCACAGTTTTATGCTGTAAATCTTTTGTCAGTTCTTTGACTGACACTTTCCTTTATTTTCAAAGAGTATCTGATAATTAAATCTACCACAAATGTCTTTCTGGGTTGTTTTTTTTTTTGTGTGTGTTTGGCTTAGTTTAGTTTATTAATAATATTAACTTAAAAAAGAAATATAAATGTAAAAGTTCCACATGGGGACACAAGCGAGGAAGAAATCAGTGATAAAGATATTGACAATAGTGAAAGGAGATCTTCTATTGCTTTTTATTAAGTTTAATATCTTAAAACTAAAAGCCTGAAACAGCACCTCTAAAAATTTTGATCTAGCATCATTTCTAATATCCCTTACCAAGCCTCCAAAACAAATCAAGCCCTAAGATTTTCAAGATAGCATTAAATTGGTTAAAGTTCAATATTTTGCTTTCAATCCTATGTTTAGAAAATTAAGCTCTTAGGCTAAACTCAAGTATAAAACATTATTAATGATTTCACATGTCAGGCTGTATCAGCTGATGGATGGGAATGTGTGACTTGTGGCAGTGGCACAACTGAAGACCCTAACACTAGACAATGTTCTACATGTACTGATTCACAAACTATTTCAGGTGGTAAATTTTGTTGTTTTTTTTTATTATTTGACCAGTAAAGGAGTACTTTTATACTAAACGTGTACATAAAATGATATGTGATGTATATATATAAAAATTCATGTCTTTAAGTTTATTACTTTTTGTAAATTATTTTTTTAATTTTCTCTGTATTTTAAAGCAATGGTTTTAAATTTGGATGATTAAAGTAATCAGTATTCTGATCCTTCAATATAGCAATATACATGGTTTTAGCATAATGCCCTTATTGCTCTGGAGTTTGCTTTGGTTGAAAAATTGTCATTTAAGATTTAAAGAAATAAAGAGGCAAACTCTCCTGGGACAAATTGTTTTACAAATCTAAAAAAATTAAAGCCATATTCTCCCTTTCAGTTAATGGAGAGAGTATGGTTGGTAGAGTATGTCATTTGTAAAAAGTTTATTTTTATTCATATGGTATCTATCTAGAGCCTAATGAATTTTGAATGAACATATCATGAAAAATAATAAATATTCAATCAAAATTCATTTGGCATTTTTGTTGTATAATTCAACTCATATCAATATATTAATTTCATTGAGGTATATATGCACCAAAAGACTACCTGATGAAATAAAGATAATTTCAACTGAGGCTTGAACACTGTTTCTTGTATTGTTTGAATTAATTCATTTATTTCATAGAGCAACATTCTATTTCATCTGCAGTCAAAACTTTCCTTGGGTGAATTTTGTGTTGAAAAGAATTAAAGTTGAAGATCATATCTGTTGTTAAATTACACAATTAAATTCAGATTTATTCCTAGTTTTCATGTCCATCTTTTTTTTTTTTTTTTGACAGCTTTGCGTCAGATAGATGGCCAGCTTTTGAATTCAGGCAAGCAGATATCATGTGAAACATGTACTGGAGAAACTCAACCTAATGCAGACCAAAGCCAGTGAGTCACTCCATCAAATATTAAATTTTGATTTTTAAAGTCTGAGATAAAAAACGAAATTAAACAAGAAATGGCAGACTGAAAAAATTTTCAGATACTGTAACAGCTAATTGTGGTACTATTTGAGAATAGGGAAAATGTCCCTTTTATGCTTATTTCATGTAGCATTTCCAACTTGTAACAATGGCAGCTAGAGTTACAAGAAATGTAGACACCGTACCAGCAAATGCCAGCCTTAGTAGACTGCCTCTATTTCCATCATTGCAGACCCCACATAACTGTCTATAAATTTATAATTGCAGATTATAAAAAGCCATTCAAAATTTACTTGATTTAGTGAGACCTTTTTTTTCTTTTTTGCATTTCTATTCCATTTAAAATTGACTTATTTTCATCCAAAGTCCTTTTGCTGGGAGGGGGGAAGTTCATTTGAGCGGGCTTAAAAATCATTGGCTTCTGTGTTTGATGTTGTTTTTTTCTCCTCGTTTTTCCAATAAGATTGTAACATGATGGCTATCTGAAAAGTCTTAGAAATACTTGGTTTAGGTTTATAGCAGGAAGTGCTAAATATGGCTGGGAGGAGAAGGCATCAGTGCTAAATATTAGGTTTTCAGATTTGTCACTGCACAGGCTACTTTACAAGTGAAGTTATTAACCTATTTTCCTCTTTGTGTGTTTGCTCTTAGAATCTAAACTAGATCCAGATTTAGCCATATAGGTATGAGTTAAATCTAAGATTAAGACGTCTTAGGGTGTATAAAGACAATGAAAAGATGTGCTGGTCAAATTTAGTGGAATATGGAGAATATCATATAGGTAGATGAGGCTTAGATATGGCTTTAAACAGACTGCTAGGATTAATACAAATGAAGGGCAGGAGAAGCAAAGCCTTTCATAGGTGGAGATTAACTATATTAAAGTGGTAAAGAAATTGCGCAACTGAACTAGTTTAAAGAATTTATTAAAATAGAATCTAAAACCTTCTCTAATCACTTGCTAGTGTTTAATTTGGAACTCTTATCCAAGAATGTTGTTTTGACAGTAGTAGTTAGACAAAAAATATGGCCTTTCAGGTTTTATATCAAACTATAGAATGCAAGAGAGCTGTGGTACATTCATTGCAATACTGGAATTGTCAAAAGTTGTGGAAAGAAACTGTTCCACATCCATACCAAAAACTAAATGTATGCAAGAGTTTAATGAGCTGAACTTTTGTTCAGTGACTCCATGCTTTTACTGCACCAGATAGATTCTATGACAGAAGCACCTCTATAAGAAAATTAATCATTTTTCAAAACCCTTTCTTATCACACAATTCAAATTCCTCAACGTATTCTTGTCATGCTAACTGCCAAAAAAAATCACACTACCGTCTCTCAAACTCGAACTGAACAAAAGCTATATGAAAGCGCTCTCCTAGTATGTTTTATAGATAGAAAACTTTCAGAGACAGAAAGAAAGGCTGTATGTGTTTGAGCTGGCAGGATGGGGTCTAACCAAATTGTTCAAACTCAGTTGGCAATTTTGATTTTAGATTTGAGTCAAAGATGGAAAGCCCGAAAGATCATTGACAATAACATTGTGTGTATTTTCTTGCTTTGCAGTTTGGAACAGTCAAGCTAATTGTTCCTTAGTAAAATATTTCTTTGCTGATTGTTTTATTGTTTTCTTTCCTTTTTTAGATGTGAGCGCTGCTCTTACACCTTGAGTCTTCGAGCGCTTGAGTCTCCACCAGTCACAAGTCAGACATGTACCTGTATTCCTTCAGATGAGATAGAGGTATTGTCAAACTTCATTTTTTGGGCGTATGATTTGATTTTCATTTATATATGAATATAAATGAATATGCAAAAAAAATATGTCTCTGCTTTTAAATTTAAATGATCTTTTACATGCATTATCAAGGGCATAAATTCATTATCTTTTATTTGAATTTGTACACTTTAAACAAATTTTTTATATACTGATGTAGTTTCAATTTTTGTCCTTTCCCAGATCAATCACATCTGCTTTCCTTTACAAAACCCTGTTGAAACTTTGGATTTCACTATTCCACTTGAGGTAATAGAAAAAGAAAATAGAAGAAACAAGTTAAATACCATTCCTTTACTGTTCTACTAAACAAAACTATGGAACAGTGTTTAACCTGTTGTAATAAACTGCTTTGAGAATACATGTCATGAGATTTTTTTTGCTGTTTCTTTTGAACAGGCGGCACATATTAGTGAGTGTATCTTTGAAAAATTTTGCTACAGATCTCTCTATCCATGGACAGAGTTTTTTTAGTAAGGCTTTGATCCCTAAAAACTTGCCTTTTCCCTTTAGGCCGCTAACATTTCAGCCACTTCATTTCAATCAATCAAACTCTTTATCCAGTAGATCAAAATATTTATGCTAATATGCTGTGAATTCAACCCATGAGTTCTACATGAAAACCCTTTCAAGTTCTGCTTATATAATATTTATGGTGTTCAATTTAGTATTAGTAGTCGTTGTCGTATAAAACTTGAGCTTTACCATTTTTAATTGTACTAATGACCAGAGAAAGAGGGTCAGTGTATTGCTGTTATTTTGTTTGCTTTTTTTGTTGTTGTTTATTATTAAATTATTACTTTTATTATTATAATTATTAGATTTTAGTGATGACTAATGTTATGACCCATTCATTTTACATGTTTTCATTTTTTATTCTTCAGAATGAGAATACCATTCGGTCGGTTTATTTAGAGACAAATTTGCAAGGTGCCTTTTACATGTGCAGGGTAAATTATTTTTCTCTATATCATGGCTTTTAAAAGTAATCAATAAATCTGAATATTTTCTTGATTTGTTGGCATATGAAAAACTTTTTGTTTTCGTTTATTACACATCAAATGTTGAAACTTTAATCATCTTATCTTTCAGATTGTCGTGTATTTTTAGTGGATCATTTTAAGATTCTAAACAGATACAAGATCGTCATGACTTTCTAATTATACTTTTAGTCATCAATAAAAGCAATGATTTTTGATAGCTTGACTTTAATCAAGCATCGACATGGATTTTTATTTCGTGAAAGACATATGTACTGTCAATATTACTAGCTTTCCTACACTTGTCCCACAAAATATTTTTTTGTGCCGCCACTAAACTGCGGCTACTAATATTCTGAGCTCAAGCTGTCAGCTGCTCCATTATCTATACATCGAGTCATATTTCTCAATATCTGTATTTGCCTTAAACAGTTTTTATAATGTTTAAAGGATAACTTTTGGAAACTCCTGCATCATAAACACCAATATTTGATTTATTTTTTTGCTTCTTTTAGTTGAGAGAAGCATTTTTTTTATCAACTTCTTCCAAATTTTCTTAGCATTAATGCAATGATTGGCTTGTGATGCAGACCCTTTTTTTTTAAAGTAGAGCATTGTTGATGAATTATGTTAAATTCCCATGTTTCAAGCAGTGTCAGATTTTTTGATGTTCAATTTATTTAGAATTTTTTCTTCCTGTCTTTAGAAATACTATTAATTATATTGACATTTGAGTTATTTTAACTTGGTGTTTTATTATGTTTTTTCATACCCTTGATTATTTTTCTCCTCACTTTGAGCAGTACTACAGTAATATTACAGGGTGTCAGGCCCTGGCCAATATGTGTGTGCTGATCATGTACACCGGAGGGCCAAATTTGTTTGCCACAGCTGAATTCACTTCATGTAACCTGTTTGCACGCCTCAAGTGAGAATCAATAAGTTTAGCATCTTGATATCTTCTTTTCTTATGATCATTCCTTTTTACATCATAATATTGGATGCAAAAGTAACTTATTTCGGAATTGTGTATGTTACAAATTGCATTAAAGAAGATGGAAAAAGTGGGGTAAGATGTCATTTTACTGCCATACGCTTCATAAGGAGAGATAACCTGGCTACCATGTTAGCTAAGGTGAAAACCAATGAGAAGATGTCAGAGCCCAGCAGTAGGTGATTACTTTTTAAGTTAAATGGGACATTTTATTTTATGCTTCTTGTTTTTTAATGGATTTATCTGTTTAAATTTGTTATTGTGAGCTGTATACCTTCTGCCTTTTACTTGAAGTTCTTTTCTGATCAAATTGTTGGCAAAGTCATAGAAAATGAGAATTTAAAAAGATAGTAATAGGCTTATCTGGCATAATCTTTCTCACTGCAACAGTTTGTAAAGAGCGCACAAAACTGTAAAGCCTGAAGATATACTTATCCGTTCACAAGGTGGCAGAAATTACGGGCATTCTCATTGCTGTCTGTCCAGGTAAACTGATATGCCTTTCTCTTTTGGAAGAACTTCAAGTCATTGGAAATATCTTCGTTGATTGAATAATTATAGTAAATTGATATATGTCTGATGAACAGAAATAGTGGATTGAACATTTTGATGGTTATTGTGTTAATGTTAAAAAGGGTTGCCTTGTTTGAGAGTAAAGTCAGATGCTATGCTTACCACCTGGGTTTGATTATATTGGTGGAATGTGGAAGGAATCAGAGAAAACTTAAATCAAAGCAAAACTGTAATAGAACTGTTGAGCTTGTGTGACCATAAGCGGTAGACAAGGATATGTGGCCTACAGAAGCTTTCTTACATAGAAAACGAAATATTTTAGCAGGTGCTGAATCCTGTGTCCTAAGATAACAGATTGATTGAACTTTATGTGATTCAGTTTTTTTTTTATTGTCTTGCTGTTCTTCTTGCATTCCAACTTAGACCTTTTTGAGATAAATTTTTTGTCTCTAAAGTATATTGTAATCAACAAATATAGGTTGTAGTGTCTTGATCCTTACGTTTGGGCCGTCATACCTTTGACAGATCACAATTAAAGATTAAAGGCATGTTTTCCCTTCTTTCAGCTTAGTTGGGAGCTTTCAGCAAAACAAAAATTGAAAACCAGTTGTTTTAGGATATAATTCAATTAACTTACAAAATTCTATCAGAACAGGCTGTAAAACTTGTGATCCTGGTGACCCAAATCACCAAAAGCTGTTGGGATTTGTTTTTTATGAAATGAAATAATAGTGACCCTTATCCATCTGGTTTAGAACTTGTTTCTTTTTTTTTTAACTTTTAGTTCTGTCCAAATTGAGCTACAACTACTGCTCAACTATCACAGCATGCAGCACCATGTAAGCAATCTCTTTTGGGACTCAAGATGCATTTTTTGGCAGCTGCTTATTAGTTTTGGTTTCATGGAAGGCATTTACAACATGAAGTTCTAACCTACCTAGATTAAATTAATCTTGGAAACCAGATTTTGTGCTTCCCTTTTGAAAGACATGTTCACCATTTAAGCAGATATTTAAAATTATGGTGTTTTGTGCTGCTTAACTGGGGACAAAGAGTTCAAAACTACAAATACTTTTGACCCATGGAAATGGCTGTTACCAACTTCAAAAGCTTCAGGCCACATATCCAGACTGCATAGTGACGTAGCACAGAGAGGTAACCTTGCTTTGTGTCTCCATATATTATATATCATATTCAACCCTGCTGGGCTCTGGCATCATCTCACTGGTTCTCTCTTTTGCTGCCATGAAAGCAAGGTTATCTACCCATGTTTAACAGGGACTTGACAGAGTTTTAATCAATTTTAAGAGGTATGTGTTTGTTTAATTATTCAATTAAAGGAATATAAAGTGAAATAAAGATACAGAGGAGGAGAAAAGGGAAATAAGTAGTAGAGATAAATGACATTGAATGCATATTTCTAGATTTTTTTTTTTCTTTTTGATAAATGAGAGTGCCATCTTAGTTAAATTAAATTTTGTCTTCTTTTATTTTCAGCACTGAAACAACTACTTCAAATCAAGCAGGTGTAGTGAGACCAAATATTTTTGTTGGGGAAAGAGATGCGGATGATGTGCTAGCAGATGATGGCATAGAGACAGAGTGGACTATGGACCCTCAAATGACTTTTCCCTTTTTAGCCTCGACATTTGCTGTGGATGGTACTTTTTTAAGCTATCAGCCTATTGATGGAGGATTCCTACAGCTATGTGAGGCGTCAGATAATATTCTCAATGCTGCTTTTGTGTTTGGCACCTACTACAGTCATACTGTAAGCAGAAGTTGATTTTATATTTTTGTTTTTAATTAATGATAAACTAGTATTGTTGATATAAATTTGACTGCATTTTAGCCTTTTTATAGTTGTTTTGGCATGTATACTATATTTGTCTTTGTATTTTTCTCCCTTGATGCTTTCTTAAAATTGAATAAAAACTGAAACTGTTTAAATAGTAGAATAACTTTGGCAATCAATGAATTTACACTTTTAAGAAAAAAGTGATTCAATAATACAAAAACTAATGTTACAAAAGTAAGCTTTAAGGGTGCTCTTTCAAGCATTTTACTTTTTTAATGATCACCTTATAGTGCTTGAATAAGCCTGTTTGCCCAAGAAATCAACTTAAGTAGGATCTGGCTATCAATATTCAGAGACCGCTTAAGGATCTCTGAGTTTTTCTTTCAACTTTCAAAGAGCCACCTCTTCTGAGTGGAAAATAGCTTACTTTGAGACATCTTTTTAGCAAGCTCAGATTCTGACTAAATCTAGCCATGTGTAATAACTTTATCTTGGTAATGAGTAAAAGTTACGATTTTCATATAGTTTTATAGATGTAAAAGCAGAGCATATTTTAAAGTAAAATACATTCATATATTTTGTCAGGTAGTCACTTTGATGTTCATTTTGGCCCATTAGGGATGAAATTGTAATAAGAATGAAGGAAATAAAGTGTATTCTAGCACATATCCTTATTTTAAAGGTTTCTCTAGATTCCATTCAAAATTTTTGTTGCAAATTTTGAAGTGAATGAAAATATGAGTCACTCTTTAATACACATGCTAACACAAAAATTGTATTATTTGTTTTACTTCCTATTCACTTTTCTTTCAGTGTCAAATTCCTGCCTTATCACTTTGGGATGAAGTGAAATATCCACTTAGGTTTTATGAAATCTGTATCCTTTTGGAAAAATGAAAAATTACATGACATTTCTTACCCAATACTACCCGTTTAAAACTCTCAAAGAGACGCAGAATATATTAACTTGCTTAAAGAAATGCCTGTTGTTTACTTCAAATGAAAAATACATGATGTAATTACATGTAATATTTATCAAATTCTTTCACCACTTGTCCTCTGCAGATTATTTGGTTTTGATTTTGCGGTTTCACTCTCCATTTGATACCAAAAGTCCTTTCATATCTGTGTGGGCATAGTAAATTAGGATATGTTGCTTTAATTCATTCAGGAACATGCATGAAAAACTTTCAGTGCTAAAGAGTAACTGTATGGCTGCATTACTGAAAGTGTGAAAATATTTTGTTGATAGGAATGAACACTGTTTTTCACAAGGATTTTATGAGAAATATTATGCAATGCAAACTTTCATTACTCTTAAAAGCTCTAGCTTGCTGCCTTTGTATGTCTAAGATATGCTGTAAGAAAACTGAACAAGTTAGAGACTATTAAGAGGAGGAATAGCAGATCACTAATATTTATCTCAAAGTGTGGGAAAGGTAAACTTGGAAACAATAATAAATTCCTTGACAAAATATTTCATCTAAGATCTTCGATATACATCCACTACTTCAGGGTCACAAGAGTCAATCTACCTCATTCCTATTTTGATTCGTAATTATAAAGATCAGCTCGGAAATTTTGCAAACCAAGGTAATCTTTTTATGATTTGCATTTTTGACATATGTTTTTGTAAGTTGATGAAATCTAAGTTTATTCATTAATACTCCCATCAGCTTTGAAATTAACATAATTTTCTTTAATATAAAAAGGATATTAGCCTGATTGTGATTGCACAGATGATGCAAATGCCCTTTTTATGTATTATCAATAGTTACTTACTTTCCCTAAGAGATTTTACAATATTTGAGAAGAAGATTACGATTTATCTCATGACAGTATGATTGCTGTGTCAGCATTATATTGGCTCAATAAACCTGCTATTTCCAAAATGTGACAGTTAACGCAATTAATGTGTTTAATGCAAGGAAAAATATTATGTAAGATATATTGGTTCAAATAACAACATAAGCTGCTTAGTATCTGATTGTTAAAAAATCAAGATATTGGCATGCTTTTTTGTCATCATTATTTATATGCACCATGTCCATGTCTATGAAATATGATTTTAAACATTTTTTTTATTTTGCATTCCCTCTACAAAAAAATCAGTTTTCTTATTTTATGAATTAATTAAGATAACAATAAAAAGAATAACAATCTAGATTTTTATACTGCCTTCCCATAAGAAAGCTCAAAGCATTTTAATTGACTTATAAAGCCATAACTCTAAGCAGTAGTTGTTTTGTCATAAAAATACATTTGTCAAGTGCTTAATTCAATTTACCTGCATGTAGTCCATTTTATATTTTAGGCTACTAATATTAGGACTTAGCATTTTCTTTAGCTTCTCAGGGGTAAAATTGCTTGAAATCATCTGTATTTTCTAAGGAGATATTAGTTATTAATTTCAGATGATTTGAAACTGTAAGATAAAAAGGAATGAATCTGCTTTCAAATGCTTTTTATTTAAGACATTATTTAAAAACTATGAAAGTCATAGCAAACATTTAAAAAATCAAATATATAGTGAAAACAAGAATGGGAAACCGCAATAAGACATCACATTTACAAATAAACACCATGTTTTAAAAAAAGCATAAAGATAGTTGTTTGGGTATGCCTATATATATTACTATTGGATATCAACTTGACCTATTAAAAATTGGGATTATAAACAATAATTGTATTTTCTTAGATGAAAGTTAAAATATTCAAAGGGCAAAAAAAATTACTTAACATTTTTTTATTAAGTTTTTACAGAATTTTAAATATTTTTTTTTCTTTTCCTCAGATACTATTAAGGATTGGCAGCTTGTACGCAGATTTTTTCTCGTTGACAATTTTGCTACAAAAACAGTTGCAGGACAAGGTAAGATTAAAAAAAAAAAAACTATTGTTTGGTGTTTCCCTTACCAAAATTTAAACAGATGTAGTAACTGAAAAAAAAATTTAAAACATAACTGTGCAGTTAATGTGCTAAAATGATAAACAATACTGCATGTGATCTATTGTTATTTCTTTGATGTTGTTGTGGGTGTGCATATGCAATTAGTAATTTAAGCTTCTAACTAGTGCACATAGCAGGGGAATGCAACTGCTTATTTTCACCACCCTCAAGCATTGGAATTGAGTTGGCTTGATAAGATAGTTCAAGCCATTATTCGAAGTGCCGACATCTGTACTGTCAGCCCAACGCTCTATTAGCTGAGCTATCTAGCATCCCGGTTTTTTTTATAGATATTTTAAGCTTTTGCCTCTTTAGACAATGATATGAAAGGATCAATACTGTCTTGATTTAATGGTACATAGATTCACTCTTAGTCTTATATTGTCTTGTTTTATCTAACATATGCAAGAATTTCTTTCAATAGATTCTTTAAAATTGATCATTTTTCTTTTCTTTTTTCCTAATCTAAATTTACTTTTAAGTGGCTCCTCATGTGCGCTATGCCAAGTCTATCACACTTCAAGTCAGCCTCTTACCAGACACATCAGAAGGTCGCATTTCTGTGCCTTATTTTGATATTGAATACGATCATATTTCTCGGGATAGAGCAGAAGCAGGAGAAAGTGTTCAGGTGAGGGCAACTATACTTTAATTTTACTTATCTTTGTTCTCTTTCTCTAAACCATGTCCTATTCACATTATATACAGGCCTTATTTAGGATGTTTAAGGTTGAGGACTCATATACGGTACAGAGTGACACAATTATACCCGCAACTGCTGCAGTGGGACTGTACCAGAATTCCGTTTTTATATGTATAACTCTATTATCTGAGCTTGAGTTTAATGTGGCGAAGAGATTGAGGGATCAGAGGGCTGCAGGTACACTCCAGTCAGGCAGTCAATTGTATCGCATTGTAATTAGCCAGTTCAGTGATGAGTGATGTGGGGCAGGCTAATGTTAACCTAGGTGTAGACAGCCCCTAATCCCTCAACTTCCTACCCTGAAGTACCTGTAGAGGTTGCTCAATCTCTCCGGCTCTATTCAAGTTTGGGCCTTTCCTTGCACCGCTGATCAATTTACATCTGCAGTTTTTGTCCGGGTCTAGGATAAAGACGTAACATAAAATGGCCTAGTCTAGGCTGTGTCATTTATGGTCTGCACTTGTGTTGAAATCAGATGAGTTGACATTCCTTTGTGTTTGTCTTATTTGCTGGAACCAGAACCAGCCCCTCTATCTTTCTATTAAAATAAATGATTGTGCTGACTTCAACATTACTGTTACTTGTTCCAAGATCCTAATCTGTCTTATGAAATTAGATGTTTGGGTTGATGTCGATTTTCACTTGCTGCACATCAACAGTTTTTCCCAACAGTGCCATAGCTTAACAATAAAACAAACATGACTGTAATACCCTTTATGCTACGTGTAACATTATAATTCTCAGATAGTCCTGCCCACTTGATTATTCATAACTAACATTACGTAGTATAATGAGAGAGGAATAACCTCCCTGGTATAATCCCTTTTTGCATAAAAAAGATACCAAAAAAAAGATACCTCCATCTTTTCGAGACCATCCTTTACGTCCAACAACCTGTGGTGGTGCTGGTCAGTTTCTGAAGCCAGGCACCATGGGCACAGCACACAATTGCAGTTAAAATTCGCTGTGCATTTGCACACACATTCACTGGCATGAAGCCACTGAACCCATGTGGCAGTTTGTGTGAAATGTAGACTACCAACAGAAATTTCAGTGACCAAACAAAAGAGCAAACTGTGCATATACTTGGAGAAAGGCAAGGCTTTGCGTGGTCTGTGGGAGGGGAAAAGGGGACGAGATAGACATAGCTGCAACACCCCTGTGTGTGCATGTGTGTTTGCTTAACACTATACTCTTGTCAGGTGAAAATAATAATAAATTTAGAAAAATGAGCACTACATGTAATTACCCTAGGTCCATGAGACAATGGTGGGACGAAAGGGGATATTTAAAAAAAATGTTAAATAATCAAGAAAAAAAATTTAAAACAAAACAAAACAGAAAAACATTGAACCAAAGTTTTCTAGGCCCATGAGTCATGAAGGTCTTCTCAATTTGTAATGGAGGTAATCAGTCATGAGGATTTTTTTGGTAATTCTCTTTTCTATTCCTAGAGTGGGGACTTACTTGCCGTTGGATTTTTCCCCTGGAAAATTCTGCTATAGTCATATTCTACTGTATCTTTTAGAAAGAGTATCTTATGTGTATATCTTGTAAACAGTATATCAATATAATTTAATTGGATGATTGAGATGCATTTTTTATTGTTTAGATACATAGAAACTTAATGTTGTTATCTTTCTCGTAACAGCTGATAACTTATACTTTGAAATAATCACATTTTCTCTGCATGGCTCATATTTTCCAGGTTGACTTTAAAGTCACTTATGAGATGTCACAGAGTGAATTCAAGGAGAACTTCCAGATAGCAATTGGAACCATTAGTAGCCTGGGTGTTATTTATGCTGGATTTAGAACTTATGTCTGGAGCAGACGTGCAGGACGTATTACTATAGACTTTCCTACATTGGCCAATCTGATATTCTATCTCTGTGGAACTCTCTCCAACTGTTTTTTTGTGGTGACCTATGGGATTGCTTTTTACTTCTTCATTTTTTATAAGGTAAAGCCATAAAGACTTTCATATACTTATATTTTGTTAAAAATATACTTTTAACTTAATAATTACTCTCTATGATTATACTTTTGCAGCAAAGCTGTCAACTAGTACTCATAGATTATGTATTCAGTGGGTATTCAAGCTTTCAATTGCATCTGTCCATATTGGTTCTTAAAAATATGTATGTAGTGTACCAGGACTTTGCTGCTGATTGGACATAATAATTCGTGGATAGTTGCCCGCTCTTGCAGCCTTTTTGCTGTAAATTAGTAAATTTTATTTCACCTCATTTGGACTTGAATTCTTAAAGGCAGAGAGATGATTGAGCCTTTATTTGTCTTAAAACTTTGTCTTGCCCATCCTGTTTTTAATCTTCTGCTTAATCACTTACTCTTCTTATATTTCACAGCGTCAGAATGTGGTTTATCTTGTACATCTGGATGGCAAAGATTATGAGAACTGGTATATTATCTTTGTGTCAGCCTTTGCTCTTAAGCTTGTTGCCCTTCTTCATATGATTGTCATGCAGTGTTCTGCTGACATCTTCCTGGTAGACTGGGAGCGTCCAAAAGGTCAGCCTCCTCTTCCACAACCTGCGGCAGGTGGAGCTGATGGAGACACTGCCTCGTCTTCAAAGAAGCAGAAAAGTTCTGTGTCTATCTGGAGAACATATTTTGTGGCTAATGAGTGGAATGAAATCCAGGTTTGATATTGAGTAACCACATTTTTATACTGTTTTAATGTATTTTATTTAAGAATTCAAAAGTAGGATTTGAAAAAAACTGCTAGTACCACGTAAGTTGTTGTACCAGGTTTATGGATATTACCAAATGTGACCTCATTGTGTTATATTGATTATATCTTATCTGAACTGCAGTATGCAAAGTAAAATCAAAGGTAAGAATTATGATTTGAAATTGATCTGTGGGGATGTTTTTCTGTGCATAATAATTCATCTTTTTTTTCTTATTGTTTCTTAATTTGACAGACAAAACGCAAAATTAACCGTGTGCTGCAAATATTCATGGTGCTGTTTTTCTTGGTTGTGGTTGGCTTTGAAGACACTACCACTAAAGATCCTGATGGGACTGTCAACAAAGGATCAGATATATATCTTGCAGAGCAGAGTCCCATGTTCCGAATGGCTTTGGCTTGCACTGTCTATCTTGTTGTGGGTAGGTTATTCTGTACATATTTGATAAGCAAAATATGTGTCATTTTGGTATCACTAATTGAAAAATTAATTCTTAAGTGCAAAAATTTTTTAATTACAGCTTAGTGTATATGCAAGGTGCCACATAATTATTGAAAAATATTACTGTTTACACATACAATTTTTCTCAAAGATTGCTTTTCAATTTTTTTATTCTTTTTCCTATGATGCTAAATTTTCATATTACTTTCTTTTGTTGTTTTTTTTTCGTTTTTAACTCTCGAAAAATTATTCCTTGATGATTTTTATTGATATGATTTTATCTATTACATCGGCAGCTGTTGTGCAGGTTATCTTCTTTATGTTTATCTATGAGAGATTCATAACTGATGATATCCGTGAGTTTGTGGATCTGTGCTCTATGAGCAACATCAGTGTCTTTGTTATGGCTAATGGAGAATTTGGATACTACATTCATGGTAGATCCGTCCATGGGCGCTCTGATGTTGGCATGAGGGAGATGTGCGACATGATTAAAAGAGAAGAGGTGCAGCCTTAATTTAATGAGTTGTTTTAGTGTAAGGATGTAGCTTATCTGGAAAACTGTGTATTCAATCATTGTATGTGGAACTTTATGAGAGGAATATCTTTTAATGGTAAACTCATTTTAATGTTTGTTTTTTTTTTCTTTTTGATTGTTATTTACAATGCGGATTTATAGACCATCCTGATAGAATGGAATATATATAGCTGATAGTAACTTTTGTGGAGGTAGGGAAGGATGAGGCAGATTGTTAAATAAAATTAAAGGTCATTGCCTTCAAATGAATCCCTGAATTTTGTCTGCTAAATAATTCAGTTAATTTATATGATTTTTTAACAATCTCGACCCTAATTCTTTTAAAAATAAAATATCAACTTTTGAATCAATTCTTGCATGATTTGAATTTTGATACATATCTTTGCTGGTTTCAATTTTTTTTTAAATTCTTCTAGCATAATAAATCAATGATAATTTTTGGACCAACCAATATGATATAATGCCAGAATCTTAAAATTCCAATAAGGTTATAATTTGCACTTTTTTTTTAATCTCTTTGTGTTATCAACAAAATATTTTGCCAGCTGACTTGTCATGACAATTAAACATAAATAGCTTATTGTTGTTTTCTCTTTTTTTTTTGTTTATTTTATTGGGAATGTATGAAATTTTGGTTTTGTTTTTAAAAAAAAATGTATTGCTTTATATAACAAAAATGATATACTTCCATAGAGCTGCCAATCAGTGTTGCATCAATCCATATTTACTGATATATATCAATAAGAAAAGTATATAAACAAAGGTATAAGAGCTATGCACTTGAACTTCTAATTAATCTAAATAAAAATATATAATACCTGCTTGGCTTTCATGGACCCTGGCACTGCTGTATGCCACACATCTCATATCCATTGAGGAATTTAATTAATTTTGGATTAACCAAGCATAAGCTGGTTGTCAAGGGTTGACTGCTCTTTACGATAAATTGAATTGTAGTTTTGTTCTTAATTTTGTATAGGAAATTTACACATTTGGATATTAAAACGTTGTGCAAGAATTCTCTCTTAAGAGTATATTAGTCATTCGCTTTGATCTCAAGTCTTTTGAATGATATTGGTTTCAAGCAACAAAACAATGTTCTTTGTTTTTAAGACTTCTCTCTTCTATAATATCATGTGCCTCAAGCTATTTTAGTCTAAGAGTTCAGTAACTGTCAGTAAGATAAAACATATCAAATGGCCAAATATTGAAATAAAATGCATGTATTTTTCAAAATCACATATGATTTTAACAAACTTGGCATCTTTTTATGTTTTTCCAGGAAGATCTTGTGGGTCAAAGAGGCCTCGTACCTAATACAGAACCCCAAACCTTTTTGATGGCACTTCCAAAGCGCTTACGCCAAAAATATGAAACTGTGTATATGCCAGTTCAACTGGAGGTAAGCAGTTCAATGTGCCAGAAAATTACTCAATGTTGCATTATTTTTTTTTTTGGTGTAATTAAAGCATCATATGTTTTGAATTAATAGTAACTAAGTATGCATGTATCCTTTTAAGTAATTTGGATTTCTGCACTTCTAATCAATAGTGGCCTTTGACTTGAGCCAGATAACTGAAATATTTTATCAAACCAAAAACCAGGTGAGCTTTAAAAAAAAAAAAAGGTGATTACTTGATTTATTTTCATTGCTGTTATATTTTACCCTCTAGATTTCAGATTCTTGGTAAATTTGTTGGGTTACCTGTTACTTGAGCTACCCCTATTTGTTAAATTATTTCCGTCATTATGCTTAAAAACTAATAACTATGCTCTGAGGCAAAGCTATAATGTAAAATCTTGTTCATCTAACTGTAAAAATTAAGCTACTTGGCATTGATGATGTTTTGACTCTCTCCAGAATGCCAGTGCAGCCACACGCGGAGACCAAGCTAGGATGATTGGTAGAGATAAGAGTATTGATGCTTATGGCACTCTCAACAGATTCTTCTGTGCATTCATTGACCATGTGAGTTACTTTTGCAATAATGAGGGACCATTGTGCCTTAATACTCGTGAAGAGAGATTGAGGACAGAGAAATCTGAATGATAAAAGAGATCAGTGGGCTTGAAACATTATAAAAATAAGTTTTGTTTTTTTTTTCTTTTGGTTTTCCTTAAATTTAAAAGCTATATTTGTAAAAAAAAATATGTAATTTTTATTGATGCCATTTGTATTTTTAGCATACCTCATGCATATTAAGTCTTTGCATCATTGCATCAACAAATTCTGAAGGATAGAATTATCAACTGAATTGTCATGTACATTTAATATGCATCTTTATTCCAGTCTTTGAGAGACATTGACTATGTTGTGAAGGAGAAAACCTTTCTGGAGAAAATCCTTGACACTGAATTTTTGGAGCTCTCAGATAAAGGAATCTTTTATAATGGTAGGTTTTCCTGTAATTTTTTTAGTTATAGGATATTCACAAACTTTTTCTTCTATGAAAATCTTTAAGAAAAGCCCAAGTATCTGACAATATGATTACATGTTTTACATATAATCTTTTCTGTTACTTTTAGGGTGCATATACCAGCTTTTCTGTGCTCTTCAAGAGAAAGTTGAAACATGCTTTCATACAATGTTTGCACATAATCTTTTTTTTTTTTTTTTGTCAAATCTTTTTTGTGATAAGCTAACAATTCTTATTTCAAGCTCTGTAAAGTGTGAAAAGGGTCAAATTAGAGTTGAAAAGATATGAATTTTTATTATCTATGTTTTGTCTTAGTAATGTCTCATAATTGAAATTTGGAATCTTGAAAATGACAATTTTTTTTTCAAATTAATGTCCCCTCATACAGTTTGCTATGATTTCCTCTTAAATGTGAGTAAAGGGGTTTATTTTACTGTCCATAAAATTTAAGATGGTGAAAATATATGTATTGATGAGCCATATTTTTTTTTAAATTGATGAATATTTTTCTTTCAGAAATATCAGAGATAGACATTTATATGAATAATATTTAACCCTTAAAGAATGAGTTGTGTTGCAAGAATGTCATTAATATTAGCTTATATGCATCTGATCTGTATTTCACCATAATAATGCCAAGAACAATAACTTTCTCACATTCTGTGTTTAAAATGATTTATTCAATTATTGATTAAATTTAAGATTAGTGTGAGAGTTTCAATGGGAAAAGCAACAGGTTTAGCTTTTGCAAGATAGTTCATAAAAAAGTTGTCAAAGGGTTGGATTTTTCTTAAATGAATATTTTTGGTGCCTGCTTACTTCTCTGTATTCTTATACTGGCATACTGATGAAATGTTTTTATTGTGCTAAATGAAAATTTTTTACTTAAATTCCAGTAGCTGAAATGGACAACACTTATCGAGCAGTCAAGTTTTTATGAATGGATATACTGAAAAAAATATCCCTTAAGATTTATACAAAAATGACAACGTTGCAACAAAGGGAACTTATATTTATAGAGAGAAGGCAGCCATATGAGATCTTATGGTACAAGTGGTTGACAAAGAAATAGAAAAGAATGATAGAAAATGGTGCGTTTTCAGAGCATGGGTTTGATGCCCTTCTATTTCATTTCCTTTTCTTTTGTCTTTTCATCCTTTGTCTTGAGAGTTGGTCTTGAGGTAAGTCTAAGTTTGTAATCACTGCGGCTATTTTGAATGAAGGAAATTCAGGGAAACTGCCATAAGTTGAGAGATCTTTTTAGCATCTGAAAAATTACTTTAGAATATATTGACATAAACTATAAGTTTGAAAAAAAAAATTTATATTTTTCTCCCCAACCAGACAATGGGCACTCCTTTGACAACGTTCTTTTCTATGGCAATGAGATGATGCTTATAATATTCGACACCCTCTTCTTTTGCGTTGTTGACTACATCTTCACAGATTTCATACTAGCTGGCATCCTTACTTACCTAGTTTCTGAGGTGAGACTTGGTTGACTCACCTTTGTTTGTTTGTTTGTTTATTTATCTTTGCAACTGAAATAGTTTGTAAGAAAATTATCCTTCACAGGGGTTCATATGAAGAGAAACAACACATGTCAGAGGGAGGGGTTCCAAAGAGTCACTTGGAATGAATGTTATTTCTTAGGAATATGTGAATGAATGAAAACATTGTTTAGCTAGCTTCTGTGCAAACAGATAAGTGTGTAGGCAATATCAGGTAATTTCAGGGCCTTTACAATAGAGAAGTGTTACAGAATTGTCTCCCTAAGCTTACACTATAGTTAATGCAAAGTATTTCAGGATGGCCATATAAAGTTTTTCTCTTTCATGTTGAATGAACTGAAGCAAACAAGCAGTGTGTTATGCAACTTGAAAAAGATTTTTAAAACATGCATATAATAAGATACAAATTTCTAAATGAATGTATGGAAATTAGATTAGGCCTTGCATCAGAAGAAGATAAATAATTTTACCTTTGGAAAGGTTACAAGATTTGTATGGTTTTTATTGCTGAAGCTCATATGTGAATGAACTATATAATATGTATTGCTTCTATAATCTATGACTCATTTTAATGCAGCAACTCACTGTCATTTTTGCAAGAGTTATTTCATTTATAACATAACTTCTAAGAACATTTTACAGTAAATGTCTATGACCTATTGGTCAGGTCTCAGGCTCAACATCGAATGCTTATTATCATATCAAATTCATATATTTGAGGTTATACCAGATTTGGTATATGGTAAGGTATTTATTCCAAAAAATGAAAGTGTATTTACTTTGCGTGGGGACTATCAACTTAACTCTGTCTATCCAGCATTCTGTTACGTGTTTGATGTTCCATATCTACTCAATGTGAATGGGACAGATGGAAAAAAAAATTGGTGCCAACCATTGCAAATTTCAAAATCTTCCTTACTGGCTTACTAAAATCTGTGTTACTAAAATTCTTTTAACTGTTTCCAAAATTTAAATTCTCCTTTTTTTTTATTCGAGTGAAGTATTTTAGAAAATATACTAAAATACAAAAATTGCTCTTGTTGCAGCTGATGTGCCTTGTGCGTGATATAGGAGGCAAGAAAAATCTGGCCAAGAAGACTCTGGTGGATGAACGATTTTTAATTTAGAAGATAGTTGCCCTTTTTTTTTTAAACGTGCCTTACGTGTAATGTAAGTTAACACAATTTTATCTTCTGATAATTAGCTAACCAAAAACATTTTGCTCTTTTCCCCATGATAGAAGCATGTTTGTTAGATATTTCTTTTATCAACATTATTCAATTATATCACTTGAGTATTTATTTAACTTCCAGTAAAATATTTTTTACGCTTTGTAGGTTTTGGATTTAGAATGATCACTAACAGTTTAATTTTTAATGGGATAATGATCGTTTGAAGACTTTCCCAATCTCGTTGTAAAGTTAGATTGTTGTGGTTTTTTTTTTGGGGGGGTGGAGAGGGGGGATTAAGGTTTGGTAAACTTTGAAGTCTACACTGGAAAAAGTCAAGAATGTTTAGTTTATATCTAGTTTTTGCAATGCAATTTCCTGAATTCACATTGTTGAAAATCCCTTGAGATTTGGATTTTTAATTTCCTCAAAGACATTAAGAATCATGTCTTGATGTCACAAGAACAAATGGAAATGATTTATTTTTCAAATTCTTTCAATTTCTGACATATGACTTAATGCAAAACATATGTCTCCTATTTTGTAGTGTACATGTTTCATGTATGCAAGATAGATATATTTTATCTAATTTGAGTATGTGCGTGAGCAATGCTCAGATTGGAGCAATTACAGACAAAATATTTGACAAGAACTTGTAGCCATATTGATTGATCATGTTTGTTATGTCAAATTGAATAAATAGTTATGTCAGAGAGACTGAGAGAGCACCTTAAATCACCTTCCTCTGATCCCTAATATTCTTCTGATGATTCTATTTCACTTTACGTTTCATTGTATTTTTTTATCCGTCCATATTTGTTTTTCAGAATTTGATATAAGACAATTATGTTTAAGAGGAAATTTACTTCCATATTCAGTTTTTCACTTATTTTCATTGTATAGGAAGAAACAAGATCTGATCTTTGAAAATAAATTGTATTATGATGTATTATATATGCCTGACCAGATCCCGATAATTTTTTTTTTGCTTGCCAAAATGCCATGCTTTTCCTGTCCAGCTTAAGTCACCCAGTCTGTGAAAACGCACCTGATGACAAATTTTCTCTTTTGAGACACCGGCAAAAAAATTTGCAAGGCCTATTTTGAATAATAGTCAAATGTGCTTTTTAAAAGTGTTTTAAGGCATGAATCATTCAAAATCATGCATAATGTTTTTTGTGTGATGCTCCTCATATTCTGCCCTTCCTGGATATGTATAAGATTAAGATACCAAGTTTAAGCATGGGTATCGATCAATATGCATTACTTTAAGTATTTTAATTACTCTCACTTCTTAATTCTTATTCAAGCAATTAAGTGGATGGGATGTTATTTATTATATTTTCACGAGAACAAGTTTGTTTTCTGCATATAAATCTTGATTGCTTCAAGTGATTAAACTGATACTAAAAATGATTTTATGCAGATGTATTTGATGTTTACGATTATTTTCTACATTTTATAAACAGGTCCAACTCTATTGTCTTATGATTAATGCTTTAAGCTCTTTTTTCCTCGTCTCAAGCTCTATATTTCTTACTTTGGTTTGATTGTCAGATTCAGGTGACCAATTATAATTGTTTGTATTTCAATTCATATTAAGTTATGTATTTAAAGGAAATTTAATTTCCATTTTTAAAATATTTTGTCGTGAAATCAGTATTTAATGTTAATAAGTCATGTTCATGTTATGTTCATTACTTTTATTTTTTGCCATATCCACTTTGAATAGAGATGAAAGGGTAATAGATACAATATGTGGACAAATAGGAAAAATGCATTTTATCTTGACCATGACTTGTGATAATCATTGAACACGGCTGTTAAGCGGCAGCCCTTTAGTTTGCCAGTCACCAGCTAGCCGCTCTCCGTAATCTGAGCAGGTCATGAGGTCAACTGCTGGGTGAACGGGGATTCCCGATTTTGAGCTGGGGTGTTTTAGATGCATCATTTTTAATGTTTAAACATGCATATAATCCCGTTGGCTGCATCAATGTTAACGGAAAGCATTTAATTTGAAGGTACCATATTCCTTTAGTATTGTGAAAAATAATGGATGTTTTTTTTATTTAAACTGAAATAAATGCAGTGCAGTTTTGATGCCGCATTTCATTACAGGGATGACAATTTTAAGGATGCCAAATGAAGCTTTTGGAACAATATTTTATGATGGAATTTTGCCAGTGATTCAATGATGTGTTGAATAATGCACCTACCAAACAACAACAGCAAAGATTTCTTAGTTCTTTAGCTATCTTGATTTAAGTTTCCGATCAAGACCTTTTTACACAGCTACCCGGTTAAGATTCTTTATTCTTTGTCTCCTAAGTTTACCGTTTATCTCTATATCCTGAGTGGTATCGTGGATCTTTGTTTTTTGGTTCTAGATCTAGTACCATCATTCTCTCGAGACGAATTTAACAAATGACGATAGCAATCTATCACAGGAAAATGATGAATTTGTGTGGTTACTTAAAGAAAATAGACTTAGTTTTATAACTTGATAATCAGTTTAGTCTTTGGTTTAGAATAAGGTCTAATACTAGATCTAGATCTAGAGTAATATGATTAACAGTGATAAGCCAACAATTTAAAATTGTTTCGATATCATGTGGAAACATTAATTATGTTAGTCGAGGAAAGCCTTTAGTTTTCAAGACAGTAGATGTAGTAGACTTTCTGAAACATGTAAACTCCCGATGAGAAAATCATGTCTCCTAAGTTGTAAGAATATACTAAATGTTCGTTTTTCGACGGGATATATTTAAAAAAAAATCATATAAAATCACACAAAAACTCTTTGCGGTAAAAAGTTTTGCTGTGAGTTCATATTTAATTGTTTTATGCTATAAAATGGGTTTGGGGTAAAAATATTGTTTGGTTTAGGAAATATTCATTCTGAAACAAGTGCATTGTCGTGATTTATAAATTCGAGCATTTTTCTTTCGTAACATGGACGTTCTGGTATAATTTAAAAAATCTTATTTGTGTATGGTGAAACTTATTGCGTTGTGTTGGTCAAAACTGGGGCTTTAAAATGCACGAAAATTTTTGAAAAAGTAATAGCAGAGTTATTACACAATCTAAAAGTGGTGAAAAAAGTGAATCTCAAGAATCACAGGTGATGCATAGTCACGCTTGTTGGTGCTGTGCTGGCTCTACAAACTTTATCGTCTTCTAAGTTTGCTCTGCGCTGCCTGACAGGTGATTTATTACCAATCTGCTCACTGCTGGCGGATACATGGGTTAGACTTGGCTAAAAACTAAAGGGTCGCTTTCATTAAATCAGCCATGTGAATCATTAAATTAAATGGTCAAAGAAATTTTAACAGATAATAAAGGTTAACTGAGTCATAAATAAAAATGTTTTGTGAAGGAACATTCACTGCATCTTTAAATATTGATGTACTTTATGAAAGACATATTGCATAATTATATATTTTGCTTTACAATCAATATTCTATAGACTTGGCATACTGCAAAAAGTTCAGATAGGATTGGACTACTAACTGGCACAATTAAAGTTAATGGTGTTTTTTAACAGATATAATTTTTTTCATCTCAGTACTTATTTCTTTTTTATTCTCTTTTAATGGGATATAATCTGTTGTTTTAAGATTTCTTTTAATTATATTGTATTTATCGCAACTGTATAATTTAGTTTGTAGGTTTTAGAAAAATAACATTTACCTAAGAAATTATTAGTGACCTGATAAAGGGGTTTTAGTGGCTTTTCCTTTTGCATAACCGTAAATTAAACTCCACCTCCATTGCCATCCACAAACTTTATTTTAAGGTGCTTCATCATAATGCAAATTTTAATATATTCTAGTTAGATTGCTTAACACAACATTGTTTTATTTCCGTTGATATGAGAACTCATAGTCTACAATTATTATTATTATTATTATTATTATTATTATTATTATTATTATTATTATTATTATATAAAACAAAAGAGAAAGACACCCAATAAGGAAAGGAAATCACCTCAATAGTTTCAGGTTTAAAAGATAAACAAAACAAAATAAAAAATTATGTAAGACAGTCTAGACAGTTCAGGTTTAGATTAGGTTTTAGTACCATAAAAACATGCCTGAAACTTTCCAAGGCCATTGATGTTTTCTTTTAAAGGCTCAAGTTCAGAACAAATATGTGCAACTTGCACCTCAATCAATGTTCCTGTATTCGTCACATAATTATGTATTTTTGTACAAATATATCTATTATTTATAAGGCAACCATTAGAATAAAATAAGTTTGTGAAAATGGTTTGCAAAACATATCATTGTTATAGAAATTAAAATTATTTAAGTGAATAAACTATGCTTTTTCTCATGTGTTTTTTTTTCCTCTTAATGGTTAAACTTAATGCATTTTAAGTTAGGCATTTTCTATTATATTGCTGTCTGCTTTCCAAGGGAAATGGCAACTGTTAACCTAATCTATGAAAGAAAAACATAACTTTGGCTGTACAGCTTATAAAACTGTCATGCCTAAAACTAAAAGCAACCCAAATCGTTGTTTTTTTTTTTTGTTGTTTTTTTTTTACCAAGTCTTTGCCTCATGTTGGTACTGAACTATTTCTTGTAGAAGATGGTCGAGTTTTGTATTCTTTTTTCTTATAAAGACGGGTACCCACATTTTTGAACATCTGACATCTATCTAACATATCTGCAATCACAATCAATTAGTGAGTGCTGTCCTCAAGTAGTCTGCGTAGCTTTTTTCCTTTTGGATAATTTTATTTTGCCACCAGTTTTAAAAAAAAAATTGACATCTCTCAGTGGCAGCCCATTGAAGATAGTAGCAGCAGCAACAACAACAGTAATAGTGGTAGTAATAGTAGTAGTAGTAGTAGTAGTAGTAGTAGTAGTAGTAGTAGTAGTAGTAGTAGTAGTAGTAGTAGTAGCAGTGGTAGCAGTGGTAGTAGTAGTAGTAGTAGTAGTAGTAGTAGCAGCAGCAGCAGCAGCAGCAGCAGTAATAGTAGTAGCAGCAGTGGTAGTAATAGTTGTAGTAGCACTAGCAGCAGTTGTACCAGTAGTAATAGTAAGTCTAGGAGGAGTAGCAGTGGTATTACTAGCAGCATTGTTGGTAGTATATGTAGTAGTAGTAGTAGTAGTAGTAGTAGTAGTAGTAGTAGTAGTAGTAATAGTCGTATAATTAGTAGGAGTAGTAGTTGTAGTAGTAATTGTTCCTCTGATTGTTTCAATAAACTGTTTTTCTAGTAGTAGTAGTAGTAGTAGTTGTAGTAGCAGAAGTAGTAGTAGTAATAGCAATAAGAGGCGGTGGCAGAGGAGAAAAATAGTATTAAAATGATGATGATGATGATAATAATAATAATAATAAGATTTATTATATGATCATTACTATTGGCAGTCAAGCGCGGATCCTCAGACCCTAATACAAAGAAAAGCTCTTTCTGTCAAAGCTCAAACTGTTACTGTTGTAGTAGATAATAAATCAACTGTTCTTTTTAGATCATGTACTATTTGGGTGCTTTGGTGCTATTTAAAGCTCTATCATGAAGCAAATTAGAACTGCTGATAGTATGTCCATACTACCCCCCCCCCCCCCCCTATTCCTAAGAATTCTTTTCATCACTAAATTTATCGTAGTACATCGATCACTTACATTATGATCGCATCCTTATGGAAGCCATTTAAAGCCTTTTTTTTTCTATCATAAAATGTGAAAGAAAAAAAGTGATAAAACTTGGACATGAAAGTAATGAAATTAAACAGCCTCTCTAAATCAATGAAGAGCATGTCCAACACAAATGACACTATTTCAGGACTCCATAGGACGTAATATTAGGGCTAACAAGCCATTTAAAGGAGAATAGTCATAAGGACGTGAAGAGAACTTAAAACAGCTTCAAGTGCAGTAGACATTTTTTTTTTTTTTTACGGTTTCATGAGATAATAATCATTGCCAAGAGATAGATAACTTAGACTCCCAAAGATCGAGTGAAACACAACCTAAACGTGCCAAGACTTTCTTTACACGAGTTCTGCCTGGAACTGATCGCCTATATTATATAAGCCCAAACACTTCTTTGAGCATGAGGGCAGATAGTTTGAAATTAGTGATATAATCTTTATATTTCACGGTATCATTTAAGAGAAAAAAAAACAAATATTGAAAAACATACAACAAAACTCGTATTTCTCGCTTTCAGTGTTTTATGTCACGAAGCTTGTTCTCTCTCTCTCTCTCTCTCTCTCTCTCTCTCTCTCTCTCTCTCTCTCTCTCTCTCTCTCTCTCTCTCTCTCTCTTTTTAAATATGGAAAATAAATTAATCGCTTGCCAAAAAACAAAACAAAAAACAAAACAAACAAACAAAAAGAAAAAAAAAACAAAAGCGGAAAGACAAGAACATAGATATGTGAACAGATAGATAAATAGATAGATCAATAGACATATAGATAGATACACACATAACATACATACACACATGCACGTATGTAAATATACACACATATACATTATTACATAGACAAAGATAGATACATAGATACAAAGATAGATAGATAGATAGATAGAGAGAGAGAGAGAGAGAGAGAGAGAGAGAGAGAGAGAGAGAGAGAGAGAGAGAGAGAGAGAGAGAGAGAAAGGGAGACAGAGACAAGATAGAGATGAGAGTGAGAGACAAAGATGAGCGAGAGCGAGAGTGAGAGTGAGAGAGAGAGAGAGAGAGAGAGAGAGAGAGAGAGAGAGAGAGAGAGAGAGAGAGAGAGAGACTAACAGGCAGACAGACAGAAAAACGGGGGTAGACAAAATGAAACTTAGATTCCGATGGTATAGATAGTGTTGGCATACCATAAGTAGAATAATTTCTTATATTAAATCCAAAATACTACCAAGTTATCACTCATTCGTTTTTAGGTAAAAGCAAAACAATTTTTTTTAGTGCACAAACGTTATCAGGTGCCTTCATAAGAGACTCTGAATCTGACATTTATATTTAACCCCAATTCCATCTCTTTTCATTCTTATCCTTCCCATAGATTTATGACCTACGTGTAATTTACACAGTAACTTAAATTTAATCAACAAATAACAATTACAAGTACAACTACGCTCCAAACGTTTTGCCTCAAAACGCTTTACATGCATTTACTTTTTGTTTTCCCCAAGGCCTTACTTTATGTTTTGCATTGTTTACTGTGATCATCATTATTATGGAAGGAATTATTATTTCAGACAGCTCGTCAGACTGATAGCTGTGCTACTTAGTGTTGTTTTTTTTTCCTCTTTTTTTTTTCTTTTAATGAAACCTTTCTTCGGTTTTACAGAAGGCTATTCGGTACCAAAACTCACAATATATAATCACAACCATAAACAGTTGAGTGTTGATAATTATTACTAGGAACTATGACTTTGCGGTAACGAATTTCCCAATTTCATCTAAGATTATTATTTATTATTCTATTCCAATTAAAAAGAATTCAGTGGTTCATTTTACAATTTAAATTGTCGTAAAGATCGTTTGCAATGATTAGTTTTAGTTGATTTTTACATAGGTACCCGCCTATTGACATTGTTGGTCTTATTTTTTTTATTTATTCAACTATTCCTGTTTCACGCTATACTGTATTTATTATAAACGAAGGGTTGGCTTGCTTCATAAGCTCTTACCGATTGTTTTTAAGTTTAACCACCTCATTAACAATCTTAATGCGACAAGTACATAAAATAGTATTAATATTATAGTTATGAAAAAAAAAAGAAAAAACCAAAACAAAGTTTATGTAAAAAATTTCAAATAATGAAATACAAAAATGAAGACAAATGAATTTTTTATTGTTGAAAATTTTTGAATTTTATCTTTCCTATTCCTAAAAAGACGGTTTCCCCTCACTCTTATAATGTCATTGAGTAGTTGACTCATGCCTCCGCAGGTTTATTTTTTTCTCAGAATGTGTTTCCTTCGAATTTCACTCTTAAATCTATGTTTTTATATATTCTTGAGCATGCGCAGCTAAAAACAAAATGCCGAAACGGAATTTCCTGTTTTTCAGTTAGATTTACCATCTAACTATGGCATACTAGCAGAACAAACAATGTACCGTACCGATAACTTCAAAGGAAATATACACCTGTCAGTATATGAATATCGAAAGCATCTAGTTGGATTAAAAAAATAAAGTTGTTCGATAATAACCTTCATGAAAGAATAACAAGATTGGCAAGCGTACATCCGAGACACTTGCATTTCAGCAGACGAGCTCATCAACATTCTTAAGAATAGTGACAAAATGTACTCATCAGTGGAAAACAACTCTGGAAACGTTCCTGCTTTTTTGATCAAACTTTGGTCTTTAGTTGAAGATCCAAGTACTGACGAACTGATCCATTGGGACACAGTATGTTTTAAAAAAATATATTGTTAATGTTAATTTGTTTTCTTATTGTTATGAATCAAAATTCTTGATTAACTAGATTCTAGATCTAGATCCTCTAGATCTAGATTAGATAAGGTCACCGTAGATCCAGATGTTGATGTTGATCAAGATTCTACACAATCACATTGGCTTTTATCATTTTTTTTCACGACTGATGAAAAAGAAAATTGAAAATTCGTTGAATTGGACTATTGGTTAGCATGCGTTGACGTAAGGTCTGCACTCTGCAGTTTCTTTACTTTGTCATATACAGTTTATTGATGCAGAATTGTTTACATTGCAACCACCATAGATACTATAGTACAGATGTAGATTTAGATTCTATCTTGTAGCAATACTCAGGCGCAGATCTAGATGTGATATAGATCAAGGCCCTTCCATAGGTCTTTACATCTAGATCTAGATGATTGCATTAGGGAGAAATATGGTTAAGAGTAATAGCAACTCTGATCTAATCACTTAGGCCTCATCATTAACACCATGAAGTTTGCTATGTAAACGATTCTGCATCTGCAAACCGTGTTATTGTTGCAGTCATCGGCCCAACTCATTTTAAGCTTGAAGATAGTATTTTTTAATGAATTTGATATGCTGAACATGAATATGAAGGTTTTATTCGTCGTAATTGATTGATGACGTAAATAAATACTTTTCAAGATATAAGCATTTTTGTGTTGCTCTAAAATCCCATTAAAATACAAGTTTCAAATTCGTCGAGAAACATAAATTGCAAAGCCTAAAGTGAGTTGGGGGGATATCTACAAATTTACCTAAACTGTAAGACACACAGTTACACTGCATTTATAAGTCAAACCAAGCTTTTCCTAAGCTGAAGCCTGTGTACTGCCTTATTAAATTGCCTTGGGTTTTCTCAAGCAAGTGAAAGTTGTCATAGTCTTGGAGCATCTTAGTGGAAATGATTGTTGTTCATTTCCAGAAGCTTTTGCCGCTGCCCTCTAGTGTAATGGATTCTGAGATGGAAGAGATTATAAAAAAATCAGCCATAGATACCCCCTGCAAACAAAAGCAAATCAGATGATGTGCACCTTTCCATGTCAAAAAAGTTTTCCTTGGTATCTTGTATTAAGCTATTTTTATTGAGATTGTTGTCTAATTTGCAGGTGTGGAAATTTAACTTTTTAAGTAAAAAAATGTCACATGAGGTAAACAAAATTATCAGTATCACCAAAAGCAACAATCTATAAACTTGACATTCTCTTCTCTAGAACTGAAATATGAAAAGAATGAGATTGAAAAAGCCTTTTGCAGGGCCTTTGTAGTATGGTACTCTTTGTTATTGTTGTCCAACTATCCTATAGGTTCAAAAGCTTGCTCAAGTTTCTTATTGTCGTTCCACACTCGCTACTTTTTTATATGATGTTAATGATTTCTCATTCTTTGCATACTTTTTGTTCTTTCAGGGAGGAACAAGCTTTCATGTATATGACCAGCAAAGATTTTCAAGAGAGATATTACCTCTATACTTCAAACACAGCAATATAGCTAGTTTCATCAGACAACTGAACATGTGTAAGTCTCAAAATAGTTATTTTAAAACTAATGATAATGACATCGATGATCATGATAAGTGTAATGATGATAATATGATTTAAATTTCCTATGAAGTGTATCATGATAAAAATATAAACATTTTGTTAAAAAATGGCCATGGAGAAGGCAATAGGAGATTGAAATTCAAGGTAAAGACAAATAGTGAAATACCTTTCTACTAAAAAAAAAAAAATTGCATTTGAAGAAAAACTGCTTTCTATGCTTCATTCAGTTTAGATCAAAATATTTTGCCATGAAATTTCAATTCACATGCAAATCTCCCTATTTAAATGAAAAAAAAATAATCTCATAACGTTTCAGATGGATTCAGGAAAGTTACACACATTGATCAAGGAGGCTTGAAGATTGAAAAAGATGACCTCCAGTTTCAACATCAATATTTTCAAAAAGGGGAACAGGATATGCTTCAGTATATTAAGAGAAAAGTGAGTTGTGGTTTACACAGCATTCTCATAACTGATTAATTACCAAATTAGCATAAAAAACTCTTAATTATTTGAAGCTGTGACTTTTTATGTATTTTTTTTTTCTTATTTTTGTTTGTCTGATTTTGAGTCAGTTGTCTTCTTTATGCTTATATGATATATCTCACTGTCTGTGCTGCTTTAGCTTGAAAATGAGCAAACATTCAATTAAAACCAAGGAAGACTTTCTGTTGCTGTGATCAGTCTGAATTACTAAATGTAATCTTGTTTGATTCTAAATAGGCTACTTTTAGAAAAATGGGCAATAAAAAGTTTGGTTCAAAGTGGAACTAGTCAGTCTGAATGTGTATCTAAGCCTTTGCAGCATTGAAATTAACCCCTGACCAAGCTACAGGTATTAGATATTTACCTCGAAGATCTGCCAGGGGCTGCTCTTTTAGCTACAGACTATAATTATAGAGTTAGATCATGCTTTTGACTTAGAAGTTTTGAATTTTGTCCAAGTTGAAAATCTTAAACCATATTCTGTTAGACGTCTGATCTTTTTAAAGCATTATCCTGCTGCTTTGTCAGAAACACATCTTATTGCTCTCTTGTCAATTCATTTTGTGTAAGATCCCTTAATCTTGTAAAACTCTGCCTTCATTTAGACATTCCTAATCCTAATAAGTAGGTTGAAGTCTGTTGCTGGGCTCAAAATCAAATTTTTAATCACTTTGACTCTGAAGATCAAGAATCAAAGTTCTTCCCCATTCATTAGTGAGTGCTTTGAACTAGGAGATAATTAGACCTATTTGAGACTCAAGACGAGCTTGTTGTTGGTATGTTTTCTGTCAATGAAATTAAATAACCAAGAAACAGTTCATACTATCACACGTGCAACAGTACATTTACAGTTATGTTCTTACAGGCCAGTTTATTAGTTTTTATTTAATATAAGAAAGTGAAACAAAGAAGTTTGATATGCAAAGACCAGACAGACACAATATTGAGATATACTATTGGCTAGAGCTGCTTTTGTGGCAAGCACCAACCTCTATCTTAAAACAGATCAACAATAATAGTTTATCTTATCCACATACTCACCATATCAATTCACTGTGATGGCAGATTGAGTTCAGTGTTCAAGCAAAATTATTCTTAGAATCTATTGATAATGATGGTTTGACATTGTTTTGATTTGTTTTGATGATTTAAAAGGGATCTATATTTTTACTCAATTTGCCTCAAATTATGGGTAGCAACACTTGTTATATCGATAATCAATGTTCAACTCAATGTACAGCCCTATGCTTGAATATTGCCTTTTAAAATACCCCATTTTACTCTTTTTTTAAAGAAATATTAAAAAAACAAAGTTTTTAAGAAATACTCACTTTTAAAAATGTACAAAGACTTCTTCAGCATCTTTTGAACAAGTTTAAAAAATTCGAACTGGATTATAAGTACTGTTTCACTTGATTACATATATTGTACAAATATTTTTTTTGACAGGGTCAAATATCTCATCAGGTGGCTAAGGTAGTCAAGCATGTGTATTTTAAATAATCTTTTGGCAATTGAGTTAATTAACAAGTTTTAAGAGTTAAAAACAAAGCAATTTGCTTGCGCCCTTAAAATATTGAATTATCACATACCATAAGGCTTCCTCTTGATTGATGCTGTACAGATCTTTTTGATTTCATTTGCATCAAAAGTATAGCCCATATTCTAAATGAATGTTTTTGAGGAAGTTCTTATAGCTTACTTTACCACCCTTCTTCATCCTCTTCTCCTTTGCCTCCTCTTCTTCTTCTTTTTCTCCCTGTTTGTCTCCTTGATGGCTAGTTTACTACTCAAAGGCACTATTTCAATTGATTCCTAATGGTAAAATTTACCAGAGTAAAATAAGTTGTCAGAGAGCAAAACAATTCTTTCATTTCACTCGCCATAAGATATTGCAAGAACAGAACTTGGCTTATGCTGAGGGAATATGAGAGCATTTTTGTACATTTCTTTTTCAGTTTGTCATCTTTGAAATGAATCCATAAGACTGTAAATTAGGTTACCTATATTTTGTTTTAATTTTTGAAAAATGTTCATATATCCAATTCGAATACTAAAATGCATTAATAAGGGATGAAAAGAAAATGAGAGCAATGCTCTCTTTGGTATGTAGCAAAAGGTAAGGATGAATGAAATAATTGATTGTTCAATTTTTATCATATAATTTTCTGTGATTTCAGACTGCATACTAATCAAAAAATATTTTTCTTCTGTTGCAAACTAATGAAAACTCACAAATTAGTGAACATACTTATTTAATACATCAATTTCATGCAGCATTTCCCCTTAAAATGAATTTTACCTCGAACAGTTTAACTAGAAACTTGCTTTACAAAATTTTAAGTATCTAAATGTTGCATCAATTATAATTATGTGAACAATTTTTATTCCTTTACAAATTTGAGTGTGAGACATAAGCATGTTGTCACAATTTTGTTATGGGCACTTTTTTTTTTTTATGACACCTTTTTAATTACATAGCATTACTGAATTTTCTAAAAATTAACTTTTAGGTGAACATATTTATCGTATCTGATTATGTATGATGGGGTTAAATTATTTTTAAAAAGAAATAAAAAAAAATAAAACAATATAACTCTTATGGTGGAAACTGTATTGTGAGGTTTAAATCAGCATATTTTGAATAGACATTAAATTATTGGTAGGAAAATCTGAAAATAGATATAGGAGTGTGCCAAAAATGCTTTTCACAACACAATAAAAGTAAACTGTTATTATTTTATTTTCTGCATCATCTGCTACAAATGCTTTCAATTGAAAGCCATAAAAAAATATACTTACATGTGAATTTTTTCATCTGACTTAGGTTTCTAATCCATCAGTGCGGCCAGCTGCAGACAGTCTAGTGAACACTAATGCTGATGAAGTGTCGAGGGTTTTAACAGACGTTAAGCAGGTCAAAGCAAAGCAAGAGAACACAGAGCAGAATTTGGAATACATAAAACGGTCAGAATGAATTTTAAAATATTGCACCCTAGATATGAGGGTAAGAAAGAATCAAACTTTGCTTTAAAGAACTTTTTTTTCATATAGTTCGATAAACAATACATATTCATCTTCTGTTATCGCCAGAAAAGAATCGTGTAAGTGAGTATAGTTTTAAAGACTATATGTCTAAAAGTGTAGTTCTTTTTATTTGTTTCTATATGATGAATTGGCTGAATTATCATTTGTTTTCTTCTGAGACATGTGTTTGAAATAGTTCATCTCCTTTTCGAGGGAGGGAGAGAGTGTGTGGGTGTTTTATTTTAAATTATCATGCTGATAGAACCTAGGTACATCAGATTTTACAGTTCATAGCTTACCATTTGGGTCAATTATTCCTTAATGTTATCTTCAAGGCTTTTATTTTCTTTATTTTTGCAAGAATTTGCAATCTTTAAGCTTTATCTGTAATTTTAAATCTAGGGAAAACAAGCTGCTGTGGCGGGAGGTGGCTTTGCTGCGCCAAAAACACCACAAACAACAGCAGATTGTAAACAAGGTAAATAATCTGCATCATTTTATTATATTATTATAATAATATATTATTTTTGGATCATAAAACGGTTTTTCTTTTTTTTTTTCTGGGACTAATAAATCTTAAGTTCAATCAATCAATCCATTAGGTGTCCTGCCCTTTAGCGTAGGTGATCATTACCTTCCATACATCTCTATGTGTCGTCACTTTTAGCGCATCTGTCACTCTGCCTACTTTTAACCATTTTGTTAGGCCATCCAACATCTTTTCACGCTGTTTTACCATGCTGCATTTCCTTGGATTATTCCATTTGTCACAAAATGTTCTAGTTTCTCTCATCTCATCACATGGCCAAAAAATGTTTCCTGGTGTTTAACTATTCTATTTATGAGTAATCTTGTGTCACCGTCTCTCAACACTGATTCGATTGATTTCTTTATAATCCTTGATATATGGAGCATTCTTTGTAAGAACCACATTTCTGTTCCCCCAGTTGCCTTTGTAGCTGTTTTGAAATTGTCCAGGTCTTGCATCCATGCATCAGAATGGGTTCATTATAGCACTCCAGAGCTCTTCTTCTTGTGTGAATGGAGATGTGTATATTTCATAGTTTCGATTTCATTCTCTGAATACTCTTTTATGTTTGCACTATTCTTGATGTAAGTTCAATGTTGTTGCGTCCATCGCTTCAAATTTAAGTGCCCAAGTATTTGAATTGATCTGTGGACACTACTTTTTGCTATTCAATACCAACCCTTTTTTTCTTTCTGCTTTCTTCTTCAACAATGTCTAATAATTGTTGCAAGTCTTCTTTATTTTTTGCAATTAATACAGTTACATCAGAGTATCTCAAGTTGTTTAAGATGTGCTGTCCTTCTTTAATTCCTAGGTATCCTTCTAGGTTTTGCATGATTATAATAATTGGAATTAACTGTTATCAACAACACTTTTTTGACATAGAAATTTTTTATTTTTTTCAAACTTAAATCTTATTCAATCTTCTTACTCTGACAGTTGATCCAGTTCTTGGTGTCTCTGGTGAGCTCCAGTCGCACAGGTCTGACCATCCCTGGCCTGCGCCGCATGCCCCTTGCTATTAATGACACAAGCCAGGTTCAAGCTCAACAAGTTCAACAGCCAGCCCACTCTCAGGTCTTCACAGATACAGGCACAAATAATACAGCTCTTGCCAGCTTAATGCAAGATAATTTGATACAGTCGGTAAAAAGCAGATAGATGTCATAGTGTCATCTGTTTATATGACATATTTAGATAGTGTTAAACTAGATGTGGGTGAAGAGACATTTTTGTAGAGGTGCCTGTGGTTCCGGAAAATGCGGGAAACTCTGATTTTTTGTTGTATCCCGGATTTACCGGTAAAATCCCGGATTTTTTTATATTTTATTTCAGGATTTAGACTGACCCAAAGTAAACAATTAGAATTGGTTATTTTTGTTTTTGTTTCTGGATTAGTGTGATCCAACAATCCTACGAAAAAACGAATAGCGAAAATATAATTCTACGACGAGAACCATATTTTTCCATCATCGAGTATCAACCTACGCAAAGGTATAAAACTGGGCAATATATATTACATCAATATCGTTATGTTTTCAATTCCTATAACGAGATTTGTATTGTAGTTGAAACTATCCAAGATATCCGTTTCATCAAGTTATTCTATTTGTTTTCTTTATCGTACATTTATCCAAAAAACATTGTTCTCTCCATCTTCACAATCAGACCTTGCCATATGTCCAACAAAGAATTATTCTGATTTCTTCATCTGACAATAGTTAATGCAAATAGGTATTTTCTTTTTCTCAAGATACATGCTAAATCTTGTCGAGTATTGAGAACGTTTGGGAAATCCTAAATACAGGTAGAGCTAGATCTAGATAAATAATCAAAACTGGGCATGACATGGGACTATTATTATAGTATGTGATTTTCATTTTTATTTTTTTTGCTCAGAAAAAAAGGAGGTGATTTTCATTCCAAGGTAAACAATTATGAGTCTAGATCTAAATGTTAGATTGTTATTTTCTTTTTTTACACGGCCTGGCGGGGCCTAGTGAGACGTTCTAGACCTAATCAATATTCAGCTCCAATGTCTTTTTAAAAGGAAAGATAAGGGTAAAGAGGGCAGTCTCAATATTTAAGCCAGAATATAGGCCTTTATGTATACTCTAATGAGTAAGCTTTTATTGTGCCTCAGTTAAGCCAATAAAATACATGTACAGAAAGCAGTAACAACTAACATTTGGGGGACACAGCTGTAGATGAGCAACAAAAGGTCATTCAACCTCTTAGTCTGAGCACAAAAAAAAAATTAGCTAAATCTTAAAAAAAAAATGCTCCACAATCATGGCTCTTTGGACAATCCAATTTCGTTTAAATTTAGGGAGGGGGGGGGTTGAGAAAAATATATAGAGAGAGAGTGTGTGCTTCTGACTAGGCCGCTAGCAGTGACCAATTTTAAAAAGATCAGTAAAAAAAATTGTGTGTACAGTTCTCATCCCTGATATTATTATTCCTTTTATACTTTAGTCCTACCTTATTTGTTTCCAACAGCTTTATGGTTGATTATATCGGTGCTTTAAGTGAAATTAGCAAAAACTGATGTTGTTTTTTAAAAATTCACTTCATTGTGTTTGTCCCTGATTTTACTCCAAATTCTCTGATTTTGGTGGGTGGTTTCTCTGAATGACAAAGGTTAGAGTAGGCACCTTTGTCTTTATAATTGAAAGAGTTATTGTATTAAATATTCCTGTTGAACTTAATTTTGATATAGATACTGAATATGTCCCAGAGTGTTAATGCCAACAAGTCGGAGGGGTTAAAGTTTTAAGCAGAGACTGTCATTGTCTAGAATCTAGGCTAAATCTGGTTAAAAAATTTCTTCAACCCTTTGAATTAGTGTTAGTTAAAGGGGTGTAAAAAATTGGCATAATTTCTTGCTCAAGACAGAATCTAAGACCGGTAAAATTAAATTGTATGTGGTTAATTTGCAAATGGGCTAAGCTACAACTTCATTGTTTTTATACTTCATGATGTTAAAAAAATCACTACAATTAACATGCGACTGCAAAAGAATTTTATTCTATGACTAAACCAATTTTGAGAGAATCATTTTCATGTTTGAGAACATAGACTGCTTTAATTGATGGAATGATAATCATTTGTGAATAATTCGTTTCTCCTTTTTCAGGGACCCTCAATTGTTGGAATATCAGATAGTTCTGCCTTGAAACAAGATAGCCAGTCTGCAGATGACAGTGACTTTATCATTGATCAGGGGGAGTACACAATTGAATCAGTATGTTTTAAATTATTATGTTTATGTATGTCCAAAAAGAAAATTGTCAGATTAAACTATTATAATTGATATACCAAAGGGTGAACAAATTTATTAAATCTGTGTCACAATGAAAATATTTTAAAACATTCCATTTCGGAACATTCTTTTTTCAAATATTTATTAGATGTTTTTTAGGAGGAATACTTTTCAATCTGCTTTCCCCTGCCGCGTATAGCTTGAATCATTTGAGTTGTCACAAGATGTTTTAGATTTTCTCTTCTTATCCCACAGCCAAAAAAGTTTTCCTGGCTTTTATGTATTCTAATTATGAGTAATCTAGTTGTGTCAGTTTCTTGTAACACTGCTTCATTTTACTCTTTGCAGTCCATGAGATTCCATTCATTAAAGCTAATAAAGAGGATATGACCAAAATAAGTGCGGCATGTCATCCCAAGATATTTGCAATTGAGAAAATAGATAAATGGATAGAATTTAAAGATTTGTAACCTAAGTAATTCATCTTGCCCTTGATTTCCTCTAACAAATTTGATGTAATTATGCTTAAGAGGCAGCACAAAACCAATGACTCAGACTTTCAAAATTTTTTAATGACCATTTATTCTTTAGAATGATTTCGATTAGGCTGTTTGATGTAATGCACAATTAAGCAATTTATAAGGGAAAATCGGGATCATTACATCAATTAACTCCAGTTTGGCATGGCATATTAGAGAAAGTAAAAGTCATGAGCATTTTTCTATTGTAAAATCTTATATAGGATAGATATTGTGATGCTCGTGTTTCAAACAAGTGCCTGTATAATCTAGAATTAATGACCACAAAACAGCCCATCCTCTGATTTTTTATAAAAATATATACTCATGGAATTTAAGTAATTACTTCGCAAAGTGGTCTACAGTTAAGTTAGTGTTGCATGCAGAATTTTAAAAAAAACATCAAGAGGACTCTTGGTCAAAAATAATTCTTAAATTTGACTACAGATTATTACTACATTGCAGAGGGTTCAATGCAAGAGAAATCCCACTGTGATGTCTAACTCTAATAACTCTAAAAAAAATCTTCTGAGCTTTAAAACAGCTTTTATTCTGCAATATGCATTTATATGTATGTATCTAATCCAATAAAGGAGAAATGACACAAACCTTAGTCCTAGCAATTCTCTTATATGGACAAGTTTTTACATAGCTATCTAAATAGCTTCTTATTTTGATTATCTTGTTATTCCCAATTCTGATTCATTTGCTTTCTGGGTTGAACCATATCTTTTTAGCTTCCATTTTGTTTTATCCTTAAAAAACTGGACTGCAGTTGAATGGGCAAAATGATGACTTGAGTCAGGGAAATAAATGGACTCGAATAATTTTTGAATTTATTATGAATCACATATGTTATGTCAAGAGAGAATTAGATTTCACAAAAATTTTGTTAGCATGGGTTTTAGCCTTTGTGAGCAATTAATCCCGCGGCTTTTACATGTTTTTTCCGCTTTGTGTGCTAAAGGCCTTTCCATCGAGTGCGCCAGAATAAGAGTATATTGCTTCAAACACAGTCCAAAACAAAAAGAGAGATGCTAAGATTGTGTTTTACTCATGATAAAGATTTGAACCTTGCTGGAATGAAAATAAGACTTAAAAAGTTGTATTGTGTTGCTACAACGAAACAAATAAGGTTACGATATGGACATAGCTAGTACGTCTACAGCTCACAGTTCTCTCTATTTGGAAGGCTTACTTGGTAAGTCTACAACGCAGCCAAATGGTTAAGGTACAGTCTGCCCTGCGACACAAAATAATTAAAGACCAGCGACTGTCCATTTTAAGCATTAACTCCAGATTGGTTCTCTCTCAATCTTCCATAAATGAACTCACTAAATTTACTAATTTTTAAAAAATTTTAAAAGTGTTGAAAAAAAACTGGTTTATGGCAGATTGAAAAATGACATGTGAAAGCCCTTTCTATTAGTATTACATGATTTTTACTCTTTTATCATTGCTTGTAGCCCAAAGGAGAGGTGTTGCTTTCTCCTACACCCAGTGGGGGTGGTCCCATTATACACGAACTAACTGAAATTCTGCCCACCACTACTATGGTAATTATAGCTTTATCTCTGTCATATTCATTTATCTGTGTAATAATGGAATGTAATCTAGGTAAATGATTTTGGTATGGGGAAATTAAAAAGTTGGTAAAATAAAGAACAAAAGCTTTAAGTATGCTCTTACCCTATTCATTCTCAGGAAGAAAATTTTTTTCATGCATTTGGACTGTTAGTATCATTTGTTATGTATTTCAAGCTGTTTGGCAATTAAATTAAAAGTTCTGATTCTTTCCTCAAAAACTCGTCAGAACCATCTTGTCAGACCCAACTTTTACTGTTGGTATTTTACAGATGATCCTAATTCGATAAGTTCTGAATGGGAAGCATATTCTTTGCTGTGCATCTGATTTAAAGATGTCTTGAAAAACATTTATTGAAGAGGATAATATATGAGCTATTTTGTAATTAAGTTAGGCTATTTTTATGTGCTGAATTATAAACTTTTTGTTGGCTTGACATTTTCTTCATTTGTTTTGCTTTGTTCTCTTTATCGCAAAAAGTAATTTCGTATTTTTCAGGCAAACATAAATAATGTTGCAGCCAAACCTGTTGTTGTCAGCAATCAGGTTAGGCCCACTATTTTTTGCTTTCTTTTTTTCAAATAATTTTTATTTACCTCAGCAGGAAAAATAGTTTTCTTTGCCTTAATTGGAACATCCTTTAAGTACAGTCTTACATGCAGTTGCAATATGTTATTGGAGCTTGCAACTGTGAATGTGGTTGTGCATGGTTAAAATTACCCAGCTACTTGGCTGTTTTGGCCTAATAGCATTCAGCCAGCTCTAACCTTGGCTAGAAAATTTATATATTACACTTTTGCAATCAAGGAAATTTCAATCTGGCTCTCAACATTTAGTCTTTTCAGGAAATTGACCCTATTTTCTAAAGTCTCTGGGACAAACTAACTCATGATAATTCTACTTTAGTTCTTTGTGTGGTTACCTTCTTACTTTGTGGCATTATATTACTGTTAAAAGAAAGCATGCATATTTGCATACTTATTATAATAATAAAAAAGAAAAAGCAGTGCAGTCATTAACTATACAAAATAAATCGACAATATTCCTATTGGAATTAGTTAGAAATATGCTTTGATTTTTTCCAGGGTTTTTAAGTGTTATTTTAAGCTGTTTTGCATTATTGGTAATTGACTTTTATCAAGGAAATTTCCAGGAAAATTGTTTATGAAAACATAGTTTTGATGTGATTTTGGGTTATTGAAATGAAATTTGAATTATATATAGTTATGGTGACACTTTCAAAAGATTTCCTATGTAGATTCAAATTATTCTAAAGTGTTGGATGTCCATTGTTTTTTTTTTTTTTCTTGCAGGGAAAATTGTTTTCAAAATCAGGAGCCCAGCCAAACATTATACTCACCACCAATAAGGTAAAATATATGTTTTTTTTTTTTTAATTTATTTATTGGGAGTCATAACCTTGTAACCTGCCTAGCACAAATGAAATATTTAGTAGCTGTTTTTGCTACAGGTGGATTATCTAATTTGACCCCTTTATGAATTAGTTAATTTATCATTATTATTATTATTATTATTATTATTATTATTATTATTATTATTATTATTATTATTATTATTATAATAATTATTATTTAATTCAAGAAAGAAAGTAAAGGATGTGGATAGTGGTCTGTGACAGGCAAGCCAGTCTCGTCTGGTATGGATTGTCATGTGCCGCATGAGACACTTGATCATCAATAAGGGTTTACATGCATAGTGAAATTAAAACCAGCAAAAGCAACAAGAAATGTTAGAACAATGCTACAGCAGGGAAAATTAAGTAAGAAGAAATGAAAAAGATGAACATTAATATACTAGGCATTGGCGAAGTTAAATGGCAAAGAGTAGGAAAGATACGATCAAGAATGTTCAAAATATTCTAATCAGAGGTACAAAACATGAGAGAGGATTGGCTGTTATATACTGGACCAAGACATGTAAAGAACAGTCAAAGGATATTGGATACTATCAGATTGAGTTTTACTTTTAAAGATTGCAGGAAAACCATTGGACATTAACATCATTCAAATATATGCTCCATAATCAACTAGCAGCGCAGAGAACATAGAAAAATTTTATGAAGATCTAGAGCAAGCAAAGATACATGCAGAGTGCTGGACCCTCTTATTATCATGGTCGATTTTAATGCAAAAGGAGGCGAAATAAAAGAAGAAAATATGGTAAGACCCAATGGAATAGGCAAAAAAAACACAGGAGAGAAGCTAGTCAATTGGTGTTATACCAATAATCTTATCATTGAAAACACATGGTTTCAGCAACCAACAAAAAGGAAATGGACATGGAAAAGCCCAGGAGATTGAAGCAGAAAACCTGAGGCTGACTGTTGTAGTGATTATGATCTAGTGGCTGCAAAATTCAAGCGGAAACTTTAAAAAGATCTCAAATAAACCTTGATACATCAAACTTGACTTTGCTTTATAAAAATCCAACCACACCCTTTTAAGAAAATTATCCTGTGGCTGTTCAAAATAAATTTGAGGAAGTTGAACAACAATGAGTAGTGGTCACAGAAGCAGCAGTGGGATGAAAACCAAGAGCTTATAGGAAAACAAGACAAAGAGTATGACTGAGGGTATTTTGGACCTCATAGAAAAACAGGAAGCAAGTAAAAAATAATAGATAAAAGACGAAACGTTGCACAAGGAAATTGGAAAAAAATGTGAGGAAGCCAAAGAAAAGTGGATCAATGACAAATGCAGAAACATGAAATTTTACCACGGCAGTATGGAGCAAACAATGTACACACGGCTGTTGAAGAGACCAAAAAGCAGCAACTTAGTGTGCTTCCAGGCCCTACCTCAGACGCCCGCAGTTAGTTGGCGGATCAGTGATCAGTCAGGCAGGCTACAACCGTGTATGCCCATGGGTGATGGTGCACTGCCTTTAAATCTAACATTGGGGGATTGCTATTTGTTGTTGCATAACAACAAATCTGGCCTCATTAACACCAAGTATATTAAACATGTATTCATTTTAAAGCTGAAAATTTCCTGGGTGAAACGCTATATTTTTTTTATCTCTCAATTGTAACTTGTTTACATGGTACAGGTGAATCTCCATACTTCTAATAAAAAGAACTGAAAAAAGTCATGATTTTCATAACACCTCAGTGTAATAGGGATATTTCAAAAGTGAAACGATTTTATCGCTTTAAAAATTGTTTCCCTATATTTAAATGATTAATATAAAAAACTTGTGAAAGTTTCAAGTGCGAAATGTTTTTCAGTGATATTATATGATTTTTTAAAAAATAATTCCACATGCTCTGGTCTGCATGAACTACCCGTAAATAACACTCTGCATTATAGATCTACCTTAGTAGCCTCAAATTGAAACTGTATTGAATCTGAACACAATCAAAAGCTCCATGAAGTTTGTAGACCTTGTGGTGATAGATTGTTTTAACTAGCAAATAGAGGAAACAATCGAAAGTTTCTCTAACTGTGCAGACTTTATCAGCGGCTCTTTACTAACTTTTGGTGAGCTCAATCATTTCCGGTAACCACAAAAATAATATAAAACAGATTTTTACAATATGTCATTAATATTCTGACATAAATAAACTCAAAGAAATAAGGCATCACAGGTTTGAAGGAAGTTACAGAAGCTTGAAAATATTAGAGAGAGACAGAGCTCATAACACACGCCCCACTGATTGAAAAACGTAAGGCAAAGTAAACATATAACTTCTGTAAAGTAAGACAACGTGAATATATGTGCAACTACATAAGTTTCATTTTTTTCTTAGTGCGTGTTTATAATTTTGTTAATAGTTAAGATCAGGTCTCTCTCATATATATTGACGTGTTATTCAGATAATTATTTTATATATCAAAACACAGTACCAGTGCTGTAAGAAGTGAACTATTATAAATCAAACTGGGATAACTTGAAATCGGAGAACTCTTCGCTAATGCCCTGTGGTGGGTGTCAAGCTCAACATATATATGAAATGCTGTTAAAATTTCATCCCCAAAAACTGTTTCACTTTTTGATAAATGTCTCGTAAAAAATGTCATCACGTAAAGGTTATTCCAGATTCTTGTACTTCTTAAAATGCTCAATAACTCCATCAATTAAATAAAAAGAAGAGAAAAAAATATATGCTTGTATAGTTTAAATATAGGTTTAACAAATTATATGATTTTTGTACTTCTTTCTTTCATGTATGAGCTTAAATGCTCCATTGTTTTGGTGAGACAATTAGATCTAATAGCTAGAGTTGTGAGGAAAGGGGAATCCCCATTCCGCCAGGGTGGTTGACCTCATGACATGATCCCGTTACAAGCTGCTTCATGGGTGCGGCAGGCAAACTAAAATGCCGCTCTTTAACAGCAGTGTTCAAAATATTTGAAGAAATATATATGTAAAGAAAACCTATTAATACCCAGGACAGCTTGAGTCAAAAAAGGGTGACATTATTTTGGAAAAAGAAAAAGTCCTAGGAGATGGGAAGAAGACATAAGTAAACTTGAGAAGACCACAACAAGAATTACAATGTAATGAAGTGCAATTTTGAAAGATGAGATCTTTGCAGCAATAAGAAAGATGAAATGAGGCAAAGCAACAAGCCTAGATAGTATATCAGTGAAATTTTTAGAAACACTTGAAAACTAAGGAAATCATAAAATTGCAACATTACGCAATAAATCTATGATACAGGTCAGATTCCACCAAATGTCTTCAAATCTATATTTATAGCATTGCCAAAGAATCCAGGGGCAACAATGTGTCAATTTCATAGAATGATGAGTCTTATGAGTCTTATCACTAAAATATTTTTTTTAAAAATCATCATGATGCGATCAGAAACAAAATCAAACCAGAAATAGCAAAGTAACAGTGTTGCTTTGTCGAGTAAAAAAGGTACAACAAATGCAATCTACATTCTTGGAACTTTAATTGAACAAGCCCTGGAAGTACACCAAGGCATTTAACAGAATTTGACATGATAAGATAATCACACAACTAACAGTTCAAGATATATGGATAAGGTCAAGGTCTTATAAAAAATGTTCTGGTTACAGACAGCAGCAATGCGAGTTGATGGGGAAATCAGCTCATTTAAAAAAATAGAGGGTGTTTCAGACAAGGATGTATGCTTTCCCAAACCTTTAAATTGTGTGCTTTCCCCAGATCTTTTCTCTCTTTACAGTGAAATAATCATGCAAAACCTAAAAGGATACCCAGGAATTGAAGCAGGAAGCACAACGTAAAGTAAACAACTTGAGACACGCTGATGACACTGTATTAATTGCAGAAAATAAAGAAGACTTGCAACAACTATTAGACAATTTTGAAGAAGAAAGCAGAAAGAAAAAAAGGGTTGGAATTGAATAGCAAAAAGTTGAAACAATGAATGTCCATGGATCAGTCCAAAAACTTGGGTACCGGTACTTTAATATAAAGTGGTGGTTGCAACAACATTGAAATTGCATCAAGAATAGTACAAGCATAAAAGAGTATCCAGAGAATGAAATCGAAACTATCAAATAAACACATTGAACCCATTCTGATGTATGGATGCGAGGCCTGGACAATTTCAAAACAGTTACAAAAGAAACTAGAGGAAACAGAAATGTGGTTCTTATGGAGAATGCTACAAATCTCATGGATTGCAAAGAAATCAAACTAAACAGTGTTACAAGATGTTGACACAAGAAGATCACCCAAAAATAGAATACGTAAACATCAGGCAACCTTTTTTGCCATGTGATGAGATGAGAAAAACTAGAACATCTTGTGACACCTGCAATGACCCTATGAAAACGCAGCTGAGGAAAACAGAGAAAAATGTTGGATGGACTAATAAAGTGACTAAAAGTAGAACAAGTGATGGATGCGCTTAAAGCAGCGAGTGATAGAGATGCATGGCAGGTCATGATAGCCTTCAACGATTGATTGATTATTGTTGTTGCTATTATTATTATTATTATTATTATTATTATTATTAATATTATTATTATTATTGTCCTTTTTTAAAAACTTTTTTTGTCTCTCTAAAAGACTTATACGAAATGACATTGCAAGTTATATGTGTATTTAAGCTGTTATGGTTGCTTTGAGTGAATTTTGTGTGTGTGTGTGTACGTGTAAATTTCAGAACAATGGAGATATACTACTAGAGAGCTATAATGAAATTGCTTGGATGAAACTGGTTTGCGTTAAAAAAAAGAGAGAGAAAATAATCCAAAATAGGTGTGAAGAAAATATTGCATAGGTTGTAGATTACCCTGTTCCAATCATTTGATTTACTTGATCCCATTAAAATCGCAGCAGGGCTATATTCTAGATCTCAGTTTTTTTCATTGGCCACTACAGTTTAATTATTTAACAAGAACTTGTTTTTCCTGTAAAAAGGTTGTATTCTGTCTTAGTACCCACCTCCCCTGTTTCATTCCTCTGTTTCTTCCAACTTCAAATCTATCTTTCTCTCTTCCTTCCTCCTTACTGTAAATCCTCTTACTTTCATTATGTTAATGCTTATTATTTAATTAACTTTGCTATTGATTAAGAACTAAGCGAAACATTTTCCTCCTTTTTCAGACAGCTTCAGTGGCACCAGGAAGTAGCAAATCTTCTTTCAATTTTTTGATGGTTCCGCAAGTCCCTGTAAACTCTCAGTCAAGTTCTTCAACAACCACAGATACCACCAGCATCATTCGTCCCTCTTCCTCAGCCTCATCGTCCTCACATTCCCGGTTGACTTCACCAGCTCCTTCTTTTCTCATGTCTCCCAAGATAGAGCCAGGTCCTTCCCTTGAAGATGCTCTTCAATATGGGCTCAGTATACCTTCCTCCAACATTTCCACACTTGTCAAGCCCAATGCTGTCCAGCCTAAAGTATCACTTTTACCAGATACCAGTACCATTCAACTGTTGCCAAATGTAAGTTTCTTTAATCTTCTTTATCTTACTCAGATTATTTCTGATATGAAGATTTCTGGACAAGTGAAGGACTGTTTGTGAAATTTTTATATTGCTGAATAATATTTTAAAACATCTCTATTTGGCTCACTGGGATAAAATAATGATCAGTCCCAAAATACACACAACTTCTTACTTTTAATCTTTATTTTATTTTAAAATTCTCTCAGGTGAACAAGAAAAGACAAGCAGAATATGCATCAGATGAAGAAAGTAGTTCCTCTCCAGCAAAAAAGACCATGACAGTCAACGCCAGGGTTATTAAACAGCCTAATTTTTTGAATGAGTCATCTGCACCCACACCGGCAAAGATGATGTTGTCTAGCATCTCGCCAGCACAGGCTGACTCTCTCAATAGCCTTGTTCAAGCTAATTCTGATCTGAACACTCCTGCTGTTGTTTCGGCAAATGCTTTACCTACATCTTCCTCATTGGCACCATCTGCTCTTTCCACAAATAATCATAACATCAGCAGTGATGCTATGGCTTTAGCTGCTGCAGGAAGCAATAAGGATGGAGATGATCCCATGCTGGCGTAAGTTTTTTTATTTTATTTTCAAAGCCCAATGCCACTCTGAAAGAGGTTAAATTCTAAACTTGCCTGTTGCGTCTTTTGCATTTTTTCATTAATAGAGATCAGAAGTTACACTATTGCATGAAAGAGATAAATGAAACAAATAAATAATACTGTGGTGCTTTGAATGTCTTTTTCTTGTCTTTTCTCTTATAGATTGTCATGTGTTATTGATTTTTGTTTAAATATTTGTCCTCAGGAGTGAGCAACTAGATTTGTTATCATCTGACTTGGATGGCTTGAAGGGCATCTTGCAAGATCAATACAAGGTGGATCCTAATTTTCTGATGGAGGTACTTCGAATGTTTTGTGGTCATTGAAAGATACTAATTTAGTTAAAATTTCATCATACTTATAAGATAGTAGAATCAGTAGTTTTGTGGTGAAAAGAAAAAAAAAAAGACATAGAACTAGAAGATTTCAAAAGAGAAAACTGGCCCTTGAAAAATTACAAGTTGAAGCTGGCATGAATTTTACAGAAATGATCAGTTAAGTAGTCTCACATTTAAGACTGATTTTACCCTCCTATCATTTAAGACTAATATTGTTCTGCAAAAGTAGGCATACTTCTGCTTTATGGACTACGTCAAGGTGTTTGACAGACTTAAGCATATGGAAATAATTGACGATCTTCAGAGATTACATGTACATGGAAAAGACCTTGGAGTAATAAAAAACATATTCTAGGAACAAGGAGCTGAATTTAAAAAAGAAAATGAAATATGTGCACATTGGGGTGTGCATTTCAAGAAATTTAAGAAGAGAAAGGCAAGGATGTGTCCTTTCACCAGACCTTTTCAAGTTATACAGTGAAATAATCTTACAAGAGCTAGAAGGAATGCCAGGACTTAAAGTTTAGAGGCTGTTTTTTTGTAGTCATTGAGAATCCAATAAGTTCTTCATTCACTATTTGTTCATGAGAGATGAGCATTAAAAGCTGCATAAAAAAATGCTTTTGTTATGATATTTTGTTTTGAATTAAATATATCAACATTTGAAGGATGATTTCTGTTATTTTTCTTGCATAGGATTCATTTTTGAAAAAAGTATGTATTTACTGTGTTCATCAAATTGCAAAATTGAGTTTATCATTAGAGTTTTTGTGTGGAAGAACAAAATTTTACATTGCTGCATGCAGATGTAATCATGTTCAAAACACACTTTGCTTTATGCCTTTTATAATTTTATTTTATGTCTTTTCTACAAACTTATAACACTTTCGTTGTAGTTTTCACTTATTTTGCTGTCTTTTTCTGTTCCTGCCTTACTCAGACAATGCAGTGATTAATGTTTATTTCACAATTCATCTTGTTGAAATTTACCCTGGGCTGTTTTACAACCACATTTTAGAATCAATTTTATTTCTACAAAAAATAGGAAAGTAATTAAGGAAACACTACCTATAAAATTATTGTGATTGTTGTGCTCTTATCTTAGATCTGTTTTATTTTATTTTTCTTGCAGTATGCTGCCTTCCTAAAGGCTATTTAAAATAACATACACACATATGCATATGGATTTTGATATAATGGAAAAGGAGACTAATTATATGTAAAAAGATTCTGCCTAAAGTGAGATATAATTATCTATTCCTCTAGCTCTTTGAGATTTCAAATCCATGGACTTTGGAACCAGAGCCTGAGAGGGTAAGACAAAAACCCAATTTTTTTTTAATAAGATATCTATTAATTGCTTTCAGAGGCTTTGAATTAAAAAGTTTGTAATGAAGGTAACAGATAGGAAATTGGTGGGCACAAGCATAGAATTTTAATGAAAACGGTACTTAAAAAAAAAAATACCAACCCCCCCCCCAGCATTTTTTGGCACATGCTCTATAGGCCTACGCATGGAATCATCTAAATTAGTAAAAGCTCGATCTATGCCATCAAGTATGGAAAAAGAATTTCCTGAGATGCAATATGATTAGCCTGTAACAGCATGTCATGGGAAGTTTTATAAAATGTTATCAAAATGTCTAATACATAGAAATGTGTAGCTAAAGAAATAAAAGGTCATTTATGAAAATTTTCAAGACAGAAAGGGGATATTGTTTACAAGCAAGTTATGGTATATCTACGAATGATTTTCTGATTCAAGTAGATAATTATACTCTAATCTATAATCTTGGCCTACATTACTTTGAATTTCTCACTTTCATAAGAGTTTAATTTGAGAGCAAGATAATATATTTTCCATGTATGCAAAATAAACATTCCTTGAAATCCTCTTCTTATACCTCTGTATGTATCAAGCCTAAAGAGTAGGTTTCCTGAGGATAATAACGACCAATTGATTTTAGTTATCAATAAGAATTTTTTTTAGATAAGCATCTGCATTTACCCATAGTAAAAGTGTTAAACGGCAATGAATTTGGTCTTCTACAAATTGGAATATAAAGAAAAGATTTTATTTATTTTATATTAATTAAGAGTAAAAAAAACAACAAACATTGTCATATTTAATTGATAGAAAGCAAAGTTTTACTGCAGACTTAATTTGGTAATTTTGTAGAAATATAAATATCTGGCTATTTTATTTCATAGGATCTTGAGGAACTGAAAGCTGGCTCAGGCAAAGATGCTGCATCAACATCAGGTTTTGGAGATGTCACAGGTAGTCTTATTACAATGTTAGTTTGTAAACAAAACATGAGCTAATAAGTTGTCTGCCCATTTATTTTTATCTGGCACTCTTTTCATTGATTACACCACCTTTGAAAGAGTATCAAATAAGGGGAAGGGGTTCGTGAGGCAAGATGAGGCTACATTAATCACGTGCAGGCTTGTGCTGTGCTTTAGGCCCAAACATATTCCTGCTTTAGCACACCATGGTGTAATCTGTTGTGTAGTGTCTAGTGTAAAGACCATGTGGCTAGATCAAGCTGGCCATGCACATATCATTTCACTGGCTCTGTTTTTATTTTTCCTGTAAAAGTGAGGAACAAAGCTCTTGTTATTTCAGAATTATTTTTTTTTCTCTCATTATTTCTGGAATAATTTACAGGGCCAGAAGAAAGGAAAATACAGGGATTTGATATTTTTTAATTGTTATTGGGATTGTTGCTATTCCTGATCTCTTTATTTATGGGTTTCACTGATTATAGAATTTATAATTAAAAAAAAAAGGCAGAAAAAAACCTCCATAAAATTCCAGACAGTATCACAAGAGTTGCATATGTACAAAGAGATATATATCCTTTGACACAATTACATATAACATGGGATGATCTTTTTGTACAATTTAACGTAAACACATGCTGAATGGCTCTCCCACTGACCATATGTTAGTAGAATGAATATATTGCCTAAAATTACGTACTATTCACAAAGTCTTCAATGGCATGAGAATTGAATTGCTTGCACTTGATAAATTTTATTTGAATTTTTTTTTTTATTATACTTGTAATAAAAACAAGAAAATTCGTAGGATTGGTAAACAGAGATCCTTGGGCTGGAAAGAATGTTGAGAGATGGCTTATGAGTGTCATAAGTTAGAATGAATTAAATTATCACCATTATTTGTGGCGACCATTTCTTTGAGCTTTTGTCTCTATGTTCAATATTTTGTTACTGAGTTAATGTTTAAAAAAAGTAGTTTAAAGATTTGATTTCTTTTCAGAAAGTTTTTTCGACTCATTTGACTTTGATGAAGAGTTTTGACCAGGTCAACGGTTGCTCATCTCAGTTTTTTTTTTATTTGTATTTATTCATTTATTTATTTATTTTGACAAAATTAACTTTTTCAATGTTTATTTTTATACTAGTACTATTTGAGACATATTTAAAAACCTTTTTGACAATCTTGTATTGTTTTCTAATATTTTCATTCCCCTCGTATCTTGTTTAAATAAGGATGTTTATTGCACTTTTATGGATTTTTCTTCTACATGTATGAATTAATAATTATGAGAGCTGATTCATTCCTTAATCATCAGAATATTTTGTTAAAAGTTCGCTCTACTGGCTTTATTATTTACATTAATAATTTAGTATAATCAGCATACAGCTATATTTTAGCATTTATGAGATTTAAGATAGTGCTGAATTTTTTGTTTTCAAATTAGGCAAGAAAACTACGCTCTGCATCTTAAATTCAGTTTATTAGCCATATTCTTACAGTTGTAAAGTTTTTTGTTACAAGGGTCAGATATACTAAATTGTGTTAACAGAAAAAATTATATAATGAATCAATCCAAATAGGCAATTCTAATCAATCATCAGGACTCCTGCATATCCTATAGAGGTTATTACAAGTATGCAAACATGAAATACACTCTCAATGTTGAAATGTTAAATACCGTCCAGCCATAAGGAGATATTTAAAAAAAAAATTAAGAGACTGTTAAAAACCAGCAAAATTTTCAGTGGAGAAATTGTTATTGATTTAATGAAAACAAAAGTTGATAGAATAATCAATATTTTGTGCGAATATTTCTAAATGAGAATTTACCTTAGCTAGACTTCATCATTACACTTAGTAAAAGCTTTTTGGAACATGCAATATATCTATTGCTTGTATGCTTTCTACTACTAACAGAAAATTGTAAAGAAACCTAAAGAAAATTAGGAGAGGAAAAAGGTTTTCATTGTTACTAATATTTAAACCATGACTTGGGCATTTTTGTCCATGTTCATCCTAAATCGCTTCAAAGAACTATGGTAGAAGAAAACACAAGGGTGGAATTTCTCTTATTTTAACGTATTTTCTTTTCTTTTCGGTCTTTTCAGGACAAGAACTTGTTGAGTACAACCCTCAGGACAATTTATTCCCAGAACTATTCATGGCTGATAGTCTTGTAGGAGATATTGATGATATTGACTAATGCTGGGCAGCTTTTAGAAAGACTTGATCTGCATTCAGTAATCTTATGAGGAAATAACAGCTTTGTCTTTTATCTAGTGTCATATTCAGTTCAACTGTTGTGCCTTAGAATCTAACTTGTTTAAAAGCAAAAATGCTCCAAAAGAAAACACTAATTTTTTCTTTAGAGAATATCTTTATTGCTTCCATACCTGAGAGACTGAAACAGCCAGTTCATGAAACAATTCTTGGAAGTTATTTCTCTTTGTTGGTGAAATCTTAAATACTAAGGTACATGCAGCCATTCAGTCCAGGAGGATTGATTCTGCCATGTTATTTGGAATCTTCATCCTTCAGTCATGTTTCAGACTAGTCATTGGGGAATGATAATGAAAACTTCAAAAAAAAAAAACCAGTCTTAAAATGTCTCATTACTGTGAATCTTTAACTGTTTTGGTAAAAAGTCAGGACTCCAAAATATTTTCCACCATGTTTTTATTTCAAAAAGGGAGAATTTCTTAAATTAATTTAAATTGATTATTTATTTTACATGTTCCTTTTCTTCAAATATTAAAACTGTAGAGAAAACTGTCTGAAGTGATTACAAAAAAACTTAAAATATCATGATATGTGGTCTTGCTTTGCATGTGTTGAACCAGTTTTTACAAATTGGTGTTTCAGGGCATTTTTTTAAACTATGATGTTATGGAAAGCACCTTAAAATCAAAAGCTCTTGATCAAATGTTCTAAAGAAATGTTTGCTATTTTTAATCTATATTTCAGAATGTGTTAATGTGGTAATTATAACAAACTGCAAGAATTTGGAGATAGCTATCTTGATCAATCAGTTCATGAGAATTGATTGCAGATTGGCAGCTGCTTTCCACATATAAAAGTTATCTTTCACCCAATAAGTAGGTGTCTGCCACTACATAATCTAAGAATTTGCTTGTTAGGAGGTCAGACTCATTTTAATAGGTAACAAAATCTTGATTGAGTAAATTAATCGTTGTACAGTGAATATTTTATATGTCAATGCCATATTCATTTTGTGTGTGTGTGTTCATGGTAAAAATACTTTTCATTTAAGTAATACAGCAGCTCTTACTTAAAAAGTGCATTACTGAAAAAAAAAAAAAGTGAAAAAATGGTGAAGGGAAATAATGCAGAGATGTATTTCAAGCTGCTGTATGTGCTTTTAATTCATATAGGGGGAGGTTGGGGGGGAAAAAGTATTTATCAGCTCAGATGAGACCTTTGTTCAAGTTCATGTGCGACTAAATTATTTCACCAATTTAATAGTTTATTGTAAAGGTTATATTACAATGCACACTTATCATATTTTTAATGATGCTAAAAATGATTGATTTCGTAAAATCATAATGTCAAATAAAGTTTGGTACAAAAGTATATTACCAGCATTCTCGATTCTGCTATAAACAATGATTTTTTAAACTTTTTATTTCTTGTCTATAATTGATGCTTACTAATGTGTTAAGTGATATTGTGGTGATAAGACTTATAAATGTGAATAAGAGATGAACAAGATAGTTGGTTTGGGTATTCCCACTGCTCTGCAAGCATGTGGCAAGTCTTAAGTACTTTTCTTCAGAATGAAGTCATTTTATATGTAACACAGTTTTATTAGCAAATCTTTAAACTGCTTCAGGCTTCCATCTGTCTAGATTATAGCGTATTTTGGTCAAATTTACCGTGGTCGTTATAAATACAGTTTTATATATACCAGTTATATCTCAAAGTCAGAGGTGGTATTAACTGTTGTGCTAGCTGTGAAGTTTCTAGTTATTTGGATTAGTTATTTCAACTTTGTATTGTGTAATTTTGAAGAAATTAATATGCCTAATTCAAACTGTTAAGAATTAAAACTACTTTTGTTGATTTCACTTAAAATTAGAATACAAACCGAAAACACCAATGGCGACTCTAAAAGCTCAAATTAAGTCACAGATAAATTTATGTGAACTATCCTAGTCATGGGGAAAATTTAAAAATTTTGTTTCATGTTACGAAAATTTGTGTTATATTAATTGATAAACTTACAAACAGTGGAACTTGATTACATCGAACAAGGATCCCTCAAAATCACAAATTCCTCAAACTTATCTGGTTTTCCCCTTCTGATTCTCTCTTTATTCCCTTCTTATTTCTACGCTTTTGTCGAACTAGTTCAAAGGTATAGCACATATTCTTCGAACTATTAGATCTCAATTAGTGAAAGAAAATGTTCAGCTTTTAAGAAACTTGACAGGCCATGATTTTCATCACATTTGTATATATCTTAGATTTCGATCAAGTGCTCTACACAGCTGTTATTCTTTAAACAAGCACGCCATACCTCCCCCTTCCACTGTGTAGGAACAATTTGTAGGCAGGCTGCCTAACCTTTTATCTCCAGTCTCCTGTGATAGAGATATCCCCTTTCCCACCCCACCCTACTGTGTCTTAGCCCGATGCACCCGACATCAGTTGTCTGTCCATGCCTGCTAAATCTACCTGTCGCTAAGACTTCAAAGGGGCCGACTGTAACAAGATTTGCTTGTTCCATGTGTTTAAGACATGGTTAATGATGATAGGTAAATCTGCCTGGGCCCACCCCTTGCTTAATCAATCAGTACATAAGTGTGCCTGAATGTATGCCTAGCTAAAAAGAAATTTTTGAACGGGATCTGAATGTAGACCTAGAGTCTAGATCAGTAGCATGAAGAGTTCGGAATCCGATAAGCGCTGGGGTTTGGAGATAAGTTTTCCAATGAAACGAGTTGGTAATGACCAATCGGCTTGTTCAGAGATATCTTGTCTTCCAACCACTATTTGAAATACTAAAAGTGGGGAAAATACGGCAAATCCGGTATGCCTGTAATGCTCTGAATTGCACCGGAAGAAGCCAAGAGAACAGGAAGTTTCTATACGTTGACATACTTCAAAATATTCACGAAAACTGTTCCAAATGCAAATCCAGGGCCCAAGTGCTAAAAATAAAATTTTTCAAACACAGCTTCTTCACACATATAAAAATTCCCAGATGAATTCGAGGAATCTGTGCCTACTGTAATTTATTTAAGAGAAGCAAATTAAATAGAAATTCATTTGAAGGAAGTAGATAAGTGGTTTCAATTGTCAGGAAAAACATGTCTTAGAGCCATGTGATGTCTTGAATATGATCGAAAGTTTAAGTTTTCATTTCTTACTTATTATCACAGTGCCCAATGAAAGTTTGCAAAGCCTTGATCAAATTAATATAGTTAATTGATGTGCCATAAATTTGAAGGAAAGTGAACTTCAAAACTATTATGAAAGTGTCTCAGATTTTGTGTTTTCAATTAAGCTAAACAGGGATTCATTGCTGCATGATTATTTAACAGTTACAACTTATAAAGATTATGTATAGAATATACTAATAATTGTTATTATGGTTCTTTTCTTTTTATCGATTTTTTTAAAATGCAGTTTTCTGTTTCTTTGATTTTTATTTGTTTGCTAAGTTTGAAGAGTTGAGTCTAGTAGTATTTGCTCCTGATGAACATTTTTTGGAAAGTTTGGATAACTGTACTTTAGTTTTAAAAACATATTTTGTTTGAAATTATCAAGTTGGTTTTGAACATTTTCTTGAATATAAAATGTGAAATACTTAAAACCCTAAACAAAAGTCTTGCCAAGTCTCATTTTAGTTTGTTGTCAAGTAGAACTTAGAAAGCAAAGGGTTTAAATTTTAGCTGCAGTTGTTTTTTTTTTGTGTTGTTGTTTTATTTCCAAAACTTTCTTTTTGGGTCACAAAGACTTCAGTTTACATGTAGCTGATATATTGGTTTAAAAAAAAAAATTAACATTTGTAGATGTATCTGCTGGAAAAGAAAAATTACAATCAATTTTCAACTTATAATTCAATGCAGTGCTTGGCATTGACCATTAGGATATCAGTTTAGGATCTTTCATAATTGTGATGTAAGTTTGTACATATTGGGAGTATATAAATTTATTTTATTTTTTGAACATTAAGATTTTGTGGTTTCTTGAGTTTAAATTCACTGATAAAAATGAAATACAATAACAAATAGTTAAAACTCATGGAGTGAGCTTGTTGAGAATATTAAAAGCAGTGAGAAGAGGAATTTATTCAGTATAATTTTCATTTTACTGGAAGACAATCAATAAGTTTTTTTTTTTAATTTAAAAATTTAAAGGCATATTAAAAGATTGATCTATTTTCAAGGGGTCCTATTTGAGGTATCCCATTGGTTAAAGACTGTTGTGACTTTAAGAGACTTATTTTACAAAGTTGTGACATGAATACTTTACTCCAGTTTTAAAAGTAGGCCTGAACTGCATTTTTTCTAACTTTCTATAAAACAAAGCTTTTGTACTTTTTTTGAATGCTCTTCATATGCTTTTTAAATTTTGCCAATACTTAACATAGAAATTTTGACGGAAATTATAAAAGCTCTTGTCTTAGCTTAAAGGAGATACCGGTACATTACTTTAGCATATTAAGAATAAGTCAGCATTGAAACACTTCCTTTGATTTTTGTTGATGAATGTAACTAAAGACCTTTTCACGTAATTATTGATCAGAGTTTGGCATTCAAGGTTTGTGGTGCTTACACATAACAAAATATATAGGCTCAACATCGAAATAGGTTGATATAAACAAAAAAAAGGTAATGTTTTATTTGACATAGAAAGTTTTTAAAGGGACTATTTGTAGACCACATTGATAAGTGCAAAGGAAAAGCTTTTCTTGAGTGGGTATGCATGCACATTTTATTTTATTATTACAATTGACAACCATTTTCATGATATAACTTCTTTGCATTTTGTATGTCACAAAAACTGATACTTGGCTTTTGTCAAATATTGCTGTGTATGAAATTATGCTATGGTGAGAAAATCAAATTGATTTGAAGTAATAACTCATTAGTCCTAGGCCTTTGTAATCTATCAATATGCAGCCTAAGTAAATGATGAAACTACTCAATTTAAAACAAAAGGATATTTATAAGATATTTTTTATGCTGCATTGTGTTGAGTTTTATGAAAAAATTTCTGTCTCTAAAACTTCAGTTTAATGTCTAGATCTGATTGTTGCTTTTACCGCAAAGTTTGATAAAAATGACTAAATAGACTTTAGATGGAGTACATATTTAAAAAAAAAAAAAGAAAAGGATACAGGAAATATACTCTTGAACGAATTGACAATTATTTCTGTAGTCGTTGGAACTGTTGGTGACAAGGTTATATCAGTTACTGGTGTGCATAGTGCACATTTGGCTATAAGAGCTGTAGAATCAGAAAATTTACCAGATTTGGGTGCCAATCTTAAAAATTTCAAGGATAAAATATATGATTTAGAAGCTTATTAAAAACACCCCAGAATAATAATCTGAGCTCAAGAGAGTTAAATTTAAAAGATCCACAAACATAGTTGGGTTTCAGTGGTCTGTGGCATCAACTTCAATGGATTTGCAAACTAAGTGCGACTCTCTGATCACATGCCCATTAAGTTAAATTGCAAAAGTGCTTTAACTGCATGTTTTCAGCATCTTCCTTAGATAGTGTGAGGCTATGTCTCATTATGTACAAGGTGACACCTAGTTGCATGCAATGCTTGGGCGAAATTGCTCCACTCTTCACCAAAATATTCTCTAATGAAATCATTATATGCATTAGGATCCATTAAGATTTAAAAGCCTTGCTATGCCAGCGTTGAAAAACGTAAACCAAATTTCCATTTGCTTTTAAAATAAAATTGTTCAATCAGCAAATAAATTTGAATGTTCTGAAAGACATTATGGGTCAAGAAACGCAAAAGTTTTAGTTAAATTGATCATTAGATCTAAGCTTATTTTGTGCCGGTGGGTGTTCAAGGCTGCATAGTCAATCTAGACTAATTTACCTTTGTGCTCACTAATTTAAACAAAATATCTTAAAGGAAGCCTTTTGTTGGATGTTTCATACTTAATGTTTGCAATATTGAAAATCGAACAATTATTGCTTATCGAAGTAGGCACTATGTTTTGCCGAGCTTTTCAACCTTCTTCGTCACAAATCTGACCTGAAGTGATTTCACAAAAGTATTTAATCCAAAGGTTAAATACACAGGTTAATGAGAAATGCAGATGTCCCCAATTTTCTGTCCTTTCGTTTTGCAGTCTCTAGTCTAAGGTCGTCCGACATATTATTTGTGGTCACAACAAACTTCCTTTCCATGTCAACAAGCATGAAAGGGACACCCCATCAGCATTGTTAATGGCCTATATATAGTGTGTGGCTAATTATCTACCGTGATTTAAGTCAACAATTTTCTCAGTTCACAAAAATCAAGAAATTGTCTTTTTATCTAAATCACAGCCTGAATCGACGCCTTTCAGCTATAGACTGAGACCTTACAAGATTACTCAAACTGTCACCTTTCATTACCATAATTTAAAAAAAACAACACTTGAATATTATGAGTCATCCACAAACTTCTCCTGTAAATTTAAACACAGTACTTTAAAATAAAAAAGGTGCACCTGATGTCAATTCTTTCCATATAGATCTAGATTTAGATCTAGTGGGTCTGATTAAAACGCCTGACGCAGTGACTATTCATCCATAAACTTGAAATTACTAGAGCTAGATCTAGAGTATATTCTGAATATTGTGATGCAATAATTATCTAGCGAAGCCAGTATAATCAATGCATTAGTGGCACAATATCGTAGATCTACATCTAGCCTGTGACAGATCAATTATTTAATTTTGAATATATTGAAATTTTAAAAACATTCAGATCAGACAAACCCTCACGGTTTTTTTCTAAACATTTAAGGCACGTAATATTTTACCCATTGAATTGTGTTTATATAATTTGACTCCAAACCTATTTTTAACTTATAAGACATGAAAAAGAAATATAAAGCTTCAAATGAAAGATAAAGGGAAAGAAAATCTGTTCGGCACCTCAAAACATTTTGAAAACAAGAAAAATCTGAACAAAATAAAACCAGCAAGCATCAACATACACACACACCCTGAATGATCTCAATTCTGATTTTATTTTAACCTTATACAGTTGTAGACAGTAGCGCATTAAAAAAATTTCTGCAAACTTTCAAAAATAGGCACTTATTATGAAAATAAATGATTACCAGTTTTTAGGAAACTTTTTTAGACAATATTCCAACACAACACCATTGTTTACAACATGAGATAAATACAGCTTCCACCTTTGACCAAAACAGTTATGGCAGCACCGGAAAATTACGAAAATACCCTTGATATCCTTAAGCGCCTGTCTGTGTATCTATCCGTTCCTTAATCTGTGGTTAAATATTTGAGAAGCAAATAAAACTTAGTAGAATGTAAAGATAAATGAAAGGAATTTCTAAAGAAATTAAATTTCCATTTTGAACATGAACTTGAAAATCGACCTAGACCTAGCAACATCAGAAGGGTTTTCCCATGCACCCACACAAATGGCACCAGCAATTAAAGTATTGAGCAGCACAGAACATTTAAATGGATAAAATGTCTAAGTTTGACATAAAACCATTTTATGTTGATTTTTTTTTATGAAGCTAATCGTAAGATCATTAACATAGCTTTGCGATTGATCTGTAATGTAATCAGGATAAACCTTATCTCTGCAATACAGATCCACTTGTGAGATGTTCTTTACTCTGAAGCTGCGGACACATTTAATAATTGAACTTGAGTGTTCTTTTAGTTATGATCTGAGTGCATGGGAAGTCTCTAATACAACTATATGAATTTCTTTCAGCTTAAATGAGAAAGGATTAAGCTAAAGGCATGGGGAATTTAGTAGTGTTTTATAATCCAACCAGTGACATTGGCTCTAATGATTCAAAACACATATTCGGTCACACTCGAGCTTCTGATATTGCTCTACTAACCATTCCATAAAATTGGGAATATTTATCAGCATTAACAACGTGCATTACTAGTTTGACTTTAAATAGTCAAGTTGACAAGACCAAGTAACTTTAATTTCTTAAGCTGTGAATTTTTTCATTGTATGATTTTTGAAACAAGAAATCCACAGCTTAGTGATCATAGGCCTTTTTAAGCATCACATTTAAACCCTGGTAAAGCAGGGTGGACTGAACACTTGAGGCTCGTAACTCATCTATCAACAGCTCAAGTCACTGTGGATATCAGGACAAAGACCTTAACCTCACAACCTTGGTTTTCCTCTTAAGATGTGGAAATCAAAGATTTGAACAGAAATTTTATTGAATTTTGAAAATTAGCCAAAATATCTCATGCAGTCTTTTACTTTGTCTAAGGAAATGTGAAAAAATTTGATTTATATTCTAAAATACTGGATACTAAGATGAAAAAAATTTTTTTATAGATATTTTCAGACAAAAGAAATGTTTTAATATTGTGTTATTTTTTTTTGCTGATTGTAGATGGGTATTCTTTAGGTTACCATTCATTATTTTCTGTCTGAGGCAGAGAATCATATTATTCAGCCATTGATACTGCCATCTTTTAGCCAGTGCTAAATATAGAACTAAGATTTCTATGTTATTCTCCCTAATATTATCTTTTGTTTGCTTAATGGGCCTTGGTTTTATTATAGATCTAAGCCTAAAAGCAAAATTATCTTTTAATTTAATTTAATTCAAATGGAAAACTAGTCATACGTTTACAAAAACAATTTAAAAGCCACAGAAGCACAATTTTGTTGCAGGCCTGGATTAAAATTTGATGTACAATGTTGGTCAGGCAATATTTTTTTTCAATCGAACTTGAAAATAGTGACTTGAAATGATTAGGTTCAATGTTGAAATAATGTCAAAGCATTTTTATATTTGAATGTTTGAAAAACAATTGCATTTTCTTTGAAATTTGTTAATGTTATTCATATGCTCTCTTCAGTCCCTCCAGGTTTATTTTTAAATTTGGACGCAATTTTAAGTACAGTCCTAATGATCATCAACAAATTAATTTTATATAGGGTCTGCATGAATTGTCTATCTTGATAATTTTCAACTGCACTGTACTAAGCATGATGAAAGTCATATACTGGGAACAGACAGCAGCCATGCGAATAGATGGGAAGGGAAAATCAGCTCTTTTGAAAAAATAAAGCTGTCATCAGTCAAGGATGTAAGCTTTCCCCAGACCTTTTCTCTCTTATGCAAAACCTAGAAGGATACTCAGGAATTAAAGTCAGGAGGGCAGAAAACGTAATAAACTTGAAATATGCTAATGAAACTAATAATTGCAGAAAATAAAGAAGACTTGCAACAATTATTAGACATTGTTGAAGAAAGAAGCAGAAAGAAAGGGTTAGAATTGAACAGCAAAAAGATGGAACTAATGGTCATCAGCTTAAACAATGAGTGTCCACAGATCAACATCTTTATCCACGGGAATAAACCAAGCAAAGTGATCAATTCAAATACTTGGGCACTTTAATATCAAGTGTTGGATCAAACAAAAAAGTTTCCAAAGAATAAAAACAATGCTAACAAATGATCACATGTTCATTCACACCAAAAGAAAAGCCCTGAAGTGCTATTTTATACCCATTCTGATGTATAGATGTGAGGCCTGGACAATTTCAAAACATTAAAGAAAGTGGAGGCTACAGAAATGCGATGCCATGGGAGAATTCTAAGCATCTCATGGACTACAAAGAAATTAAACAAAAGTTCTAGAAGAAACTGACACAACAAGACTATTCATAAATAGAATAGTACATAATAGCCAGACAACCTTGTTAGTTATGTGATGAGAAGAGAGAAACTATAACACCTTCTGACATCTGGAATGATTGAAGGAAATTGCGGCAGGTGAAAAGATGTTGGATGAACTCACAAAATGGCTAAAAGTAGGATGAGTGTCAAATGCACTAAAAGGTACAAAGGATATGGATGCATGGAAGGTATTGATCCCTTACAGTAAGGAGATGGCAGGGCACCTGATTGAATTGTATCTACACTGTATATTATTTTTGACTTTGGGACTATGCCTTCATTGTTGCTCAGACAAGTACATGTACATCGTTACTAGATGTATACAAATTGTGTTGATAATACTGCCTACCACTACCCCAAACATTGAAGTTAATTTAAAAACAAAGTTCATAAATGTGTGGCACCTTTATGCTTCAAAAGTTCAGGATCCCTAATTTTCTCAGCTGAATTAGAACCAGCACTGACATTAAATTTTTCCCCTCAATTCAAGTAGATCTTCAACAAGATTCTGATAATTTCAGGTTTTTAGACCTTAAAGTGGAAGCTGCTTTTATCAGGAATAGTTTGTGTAACTGAGCATTGTAAATCTTGTAAATATGTTCCATGTCTAGATTAACTCCATGTATGAAATAACCTGAAAGAGAATGTGCATGGTTTAAAAAATCTAGAATGAGACCCACATATAGGTTCATTTTGCTTTTACCCATTAACTGGCCTAAATTGCTAGAATCATGATTTCCACCTCATAAGTAAATGGATGCATTGACAAATGGGAGCTGATTCTCTTCCCAAAACCCTCTGGGTCTGCAAAATTCCTTAACGCATACATTACTCTACAATAGGGTAAACAAAAATTAAGCCGTGGAAAAAAGATTAAAAGAAAAAATGGTCCTTTTCGACCCCCCCAAAAAATCAAATTTTGACATAATTTTCTCACCTTCACTTGCACACTGTCAAGTAAAAATGAGAATTTCTGTCGTGCGTAACTCTATGCATGTGATACATGTTATTTAAAAATTGATCATAATTATAAATGTTTTATTAACTGTATGTATAAGAAGATTAACTTGTCAAGCAAGCACCTTTTCATCGACAATTAAGTTTATTTCATAAATCAAGATAGGCTGTTGAAACCAAACTCAAAGTAAACAAACTTTCATCCCTTTTAAAGTGAATTTTACAGATGTGTATTTTACTCTAGTCTTCTGCCTTTATTTCAGGAGCATGAGCCTCATGGCTCATAATTTTTATCCATCATGAAATTCAATTACAGTTCAACTCGGACTCAACAAACTAGTTAGGTCATTTTGAAAAGTTTGTCGAATGGAACGCTGGCAAGGTTCGTCTTAGCCATGTCAAAATTAATCACAAGGGAATGACCAACCAAAGTCAAATTAACACAAATTTTTTTTAACCATTAAACTAAATGTCTATACAGCCCCTCTTTACCCTTCCCACCCACTGCCCAAGTCACCGCAGCTTGGATCTTTGATCTCATCATGTTGTCCCCATTCATCAGCGGCTACCCCTGCCCCCTTCCCCCCTTTTTTCATTTTTTCCCTACATGTCAATACTTTGCTCTATGCTACCCCCAGCATTACATGGCATTGTGTAACCAATGTACTGGGTGCCCTACACTTATATACCAGAAGTATTTCTTGTCAGCCAACCTTTTGGTTGCATTTCAACTATGTTTCTATGTAGAAAGGATTCTATGATGGGTTTGCCAACACTTGTGATTCATTGAACTGAGAATGGATCTGAGATTAGTTGGTTTGATGCAAAATATTTTAAGACAGTCAAAGAAGGAAAAATAATATTTTCTGTTCATTGAATCCAAGGTGTTCTTGGAATTGAGTTCCAGTTTGTTTGATTCGAGGTGTACTGTAACATGAAAAGATAAAGATAGACTTATATTGCATCTTATCAGTATACGTGCAAAATTACAGCACTTGTGCTGGCATGAAACTCCCTTAAAATGGATGTATTATTAATTTGAATCAGTTATTTCGTCTACTCTTTGAGTATATGAGAGGAGAAAAAAAACTTCAGAAATTAATAAATTATTTTCTTCAATCTGCCATTTTGATTAAAAAAAAAAAATCAAAAAGGTAAAAATAAATCAAAGCCCTACCTTCGCTATGTAAAAATTCATGTTTATTTAAAAAAAATAGTAATCATTCATCCACTGCATTTGTTAAATTCAATTGAGCAAGTAAGAGCAAAAATCTTTTGACAACTATGTAATACATTTAAATAAACTTTCAGACAATCTTACAAAAATCCCTGCTGTTTTACAGTAATTGAGTAAAGTGGCGGAAGAGGAAAAAACAATCGCGTCATAACCCTAATCAGAAGGAAATCTATAGATGTTATAAGCCCTTGTTGTACCATACATGAAACACATAATTCAATCCAGGCACAATTTTACAAAGACACAATATCACTGAATGTTGCAGAATGATGTCCTAATAATATGAAACAATATTATTGTTTTGGAATTTATACATTAAGACTTGTGGTAATTACCTTTAAAATTGAAGGTCATATCGATGGAACAGTGTCTTATCATAGAAGGATAGTAAATGTAACCACAGGTAAATCTCTTTTTTTTATCTTTAAAGCATTAAATTCTTATTTTCAAGTTACATTTCTGGAATATTTTACATCACATTATGCCAAAAGTCAATGTATTTGTTGTTATTGGATAGTCTTAAAAAATGTACTTTGATTTAAAATACTTTAGAAAGCCCCAAATAAATTTCTTTTAATTTTTATCATGGATTGGCTCAAACACAAATTATGTTCCACTCATGTCTTCTACTTCTATGTTCCTATCTCATCCAAAGATCAATTAGTACAAAAATGGTTTTGCACTGCTTCCCTATTGGCAATATCATTATGTATCTTAGAGCACAAGCTGTTTCCATCTGAGGATGAATGCCAAGAATAGCAAAAGACTGGGAGGTTAAAGAAGTGAAACATAAGCCTAGCTTTGTGCTAATCATAGCTACCAGCCCTTACAGAGTGGCTGTTGCAGGACCTTTAGGCATGTTGAAAAATGAAAAGAAGGGTGAAAAAAATTGATATTGAAAGCAATTAGGTGTGTGTTGCTGATTTATGCAGAATACCCTACAATTAAAGCAATATATCAAAAGAAAACCATCTCTCCCCCATCCTTTTTGTTTCTCATAATTTGACATTATGTCTTCTAGTCAGTTGTGAGTCAAATTATCATTTGTGTCCTTTAAGTTTAAAGAAAGACATTAAAAACTGCCTTTAATGATATGTCCTTTTCCCCTCTGTACTTTAACCTCACTCTGGTCTTGAAATGTACGGCATATTCTACTCATTAGACTGTTTTTTCTTTCTAAATTTAATCCTTTAATAGTGCTCTTTCGTTGATAATCAAAATGGTTGAGTGGCTATCACTTGCGAGTGAAGAAAGCCATTATGGCTTTGATACACTCTTGGGACTGCCACCTTTCCTCCAACAGTTCACATTCTGCTTTGTTCACAGCTTTCAGGGTGGCAAGCTCAGAGCTTCGATTGAGTACCTTTGAATAGCGCATACTCTGAAAGATAGAAGAAAAAGAATGAAAGAAATAAAAGAGTACAATGTTGTAAATAACTCTCAAAATTTAAAAAAAAAAGGCCACTTTAAATGAATAAAAAACAAAAGAATAAAGAATGTATTTTCAAGTTCTCATCCCTTTTAAAAAAGTTACACTTCAAAATTTATAAACCTTACTATAAACTAAGCATTAATCATTGATGCCGCTGTTGTTTGTGAGGTTTATGACAACTGCTTAGGCTACAGCATATAATGTAAAATAAAAAGATTATGATAATACTGCAGCTTGGACTACTGTAAAAGATCAATCAAATTTTTTGAGAAACTTAGTAGTCTGAGAAAGAAGGCAAATGTTTACATTTACATAGTTCAGAGTTATGCCACTCAAAATCAAATTTAAACAAAATAGCTAAATGCACCAAGCAAGCAATACAGCCAATATGAAATCAGCAGAACAGTCAGAAAAGAGAAAGTGAAACATACAATTACAAGTTAAAGGAGAGCACACTAATAACACTCAATCCAAATTTACATTAAGAGAATTAGCAGGGAATGTTTTGTCACTTTTTATCCTCTGTCTCATGCTTTTACAGAAGAGAAAGCTGAATGGACTATCACCGCATCAGATCACTAAATATCCTTGATACACGTTTTGCAAAGTTATGAAAGTTAAGGTTTAAATAACACCAACAGTGCATTCATAAAATGCCAAATTGACCTATTTTTTAAAACCTACTTTAAACTGCAGAACATCCTGTTCTCAGAGAATTTAAATAGATAAAACTCACCTGAGGAGGGAAACTGGCATACTGCTCAATCAGCTTGGTGGTCTCCTCTTGGAAACTCTGGTGTGGTATGATGTCTGAAACCAGGCCTCTGTCTTTGGCTTCTGCTGCCGTGATTTTGCGATTGAAAAGTAGCAACTCACTAGCCTTAGAAATAAAAAGAATGACATTGATAACATATAAAAGTTGCATGTAAGTATAAAGAGAAAACATGTAACAGCCCAAAACATTAATAACCAATTAAAACAGTACTATTACCTGGGATCTCGGTTAGCACTTTCCAATTTTTTCTATGTAAGAGCTGAAGTGCTTTTGAGTGGGAAATTCTACACCAGTTAAACAGAAAACTGTGGCTTTTACTAGTCTCAATGTTTTACTATTTCATAAAAAAAAAAAGAATAAGACAGAATTGAAAAGGAAAAAAAAATCACCTTTGCATTCCCCATCATTTTGGGAAAAGTGTAGGAAGAGCAAGCTTCTGGTGACTGACCTAATGCAGAAAATGGAGTGTGGAAAGTTGCCTGTGAAAGAGAAAATTCTTTCGCAATAGTTCAAGATTACATCTACTACTAGTTATAGCTCATTCAATCTCCCCTAAGGGTTTCTCAGTTTCATTCAGACATATTATCAATTTTTGAATGTGTGTGAGATAAGATAAGATAAGATAAATTGGGGAAATTCAAAAATGCCCATTAACATAAAAAAGACATAAATAGATACAATAAAAATTCAGGTGTACATATAAATAAATAAAAAAATACATGTATATAAAAGCTAGATGTATTCATGTATCTATACAGAGCAAGTTTATAACATAGAGTAAGTTTAAATATCTAAAAATGTTTACCTTGTAAAGATTATAAAGACTAAATAAATAGGGTATATAATAATGGTATTAATATTTAAAAATTTCATCCTAAAGTTTAAAGACTATAATGAAAAGCTAAGACGAGATACGCTTTATTTTCTTACCTTGAGAGTTGAGAGTGGATAAACCAAACAAATAAGATTTATACATTACAGGTTTTACCTTCATTTATAAAGACCAAGATAAAACAAGATTCTTACAGCGTCAGTGCAATATACAGCATCGCACAGCCCCAATACTGTCACACTGATGCCTACAGCAGGCCCATTGATGAGTGCTATGAGGGGCTTTGGGAAGTCAATAAAAGCATCCACAAATTCTCTGTGAGATTAAAACAAAACCTAGTCTCATAAAAAGATATAGTTGCGTTTTGCAAAACTATTTTCAATACAAGCCATCACTTCACAAGATTGTTTTAACATCAGTTTGAGTATAACAGCATTCAAGGAACACAAGACTATATGAAAAAAAGTATCCTTTCTGCTAAGCTTTCCAAACGTAAAGTTCAGTCCTGGCTGCTGATTTGAAATGATATGAGGTCAGTCAATGAATGTTGTTTTATTTTGCTCTCATTGCCCATACTTTTTGAATTTTCAATCTTTTTTCATTGCCCTCTCTTTAACACATTTGCAGCCTTTCAAACCGAATATGACCTAACTGTGAGATGAAACTTTTAGTCTAATATAATAGTATATTGGATAGCCCAGTAAAGCATTGGATTTGCACTAAAGAAGGCCCAGGTTCAAATCCTGGCTTTTGCTTTTTTGAGGGGTTGAATGTAATCAAACCAGCCTTATCTTAACGTATTAATTCTCAGCAATATGCACCATTTGAAACCTTTGATGCTTATTCTCTTTAAAACTGTGCAGGATTTAAAAAAAAAAAAATAAGGTAAAGCCTGTTAAAGTTTAATATATTTCTAGGTGCCTTTTCTTAAAACTGATATTGCTGAAAAAGGCTCATGGTTAACATTATATTAATAAAAACAAGTGGATTCTGCTAGATTTTTACTCCTATGTATCTCAGTCTAAGACTTTATAAAATGGCCTACTGAAATCCTCTTTGAATTATCTGTATTTATACAAAAGTTAGAATAGATGTTTTTCCATCTCTTAATGAGCAGAGAAAATTCTCTTAGATGATGTTAAAAACTTAACAAGTCAAATTTCGGACTTGCCCCTGTTTACTCTGATTGTTAAACAATTTATGTTTTGCAACTCAATGCCTTTAATTTTTTTTACACTCAATATGACTTTTGTTGGAATCAGAGAAACAGGAAATAAAGCAAAAAAATATTTAGCTCTTACTGCAATACTTCTCTCCCATTCTTGGCCATTGCTGGAATTTGTTCAGGAGTAACATTTGTAAAGTTGGATAAATCATTTCCGCTGCAGAAATAATCACCAGTTCCTGGTAAAAAAAAAACAACTTATATTACATATATAACACAAATCGCTGTGGGTCTAGTGATGAAAATCTCATGAGTCAACTTACAGACGTAGATGAATAATTGGACATTCACTTAATTCTCAATGGAGATCAAAGCAATTGGACATTTTAGGTGTAATGAAATAGAAATATAATATTAGATAGCAAAATGATATTTGACAAATATGAAGTTTTAACAATGGAAGTCCAAAGAGTCTGAAAATTCCACTATAAGAAAAATCAAAGATAAGTAACATTGCAAAGCTTTTCGTAATATCAAAAGCTTATCTTTCTCTCATATTTTATAGTATACCATAAAACTATCTGCAAACAATGAAATATATTAACCATATTGTATTTGCTTGTACCTTGGACATGACATAGTAGAAAACAACAGTTTTTGTCGCTTTACACATACATTATTACCAAGGTAAGAGTAAACCCTAATCGTGATGTTCTCTGGTTTTCCTTTGTAGATAGGAAAAGCTATCAACTTAAATCACTACTAAAAAGGATATGATATAATTATCACTTAACCCTTGAAGACTGGCCCAGGTAAAGAGCTAACTGATTTGCCAGGGCGAGAGTGTCGAGCCAGTAACAGTTGCGAGTGTGTGTGTTTGGCGCAGTAACAGGTCCAGTCGTGTGAAAATCAAATATCTAGGAGTTGATACGCTGTTTATACACTCTTAAGTTTTTAGACATCTATAAGAGTACACATTTTCTGAAACTCTACTGTTTAACCTTTGCGCTCGTGTTATTTTTTTAAAAACTTTCTTGTTTCGCTTATGACATATAATAAGAAATAGGATAAATGGTGCACATAAACTCGTGTCGAGAAGAAAAATAACAAGACAATTTTTATTGATAAAGCTAATCACCAGTTCCCCTAGTTTGCTAGTAAAGTATGTTTCAAGCTTTGCACAATGACTGATCCAATCACGATGTGCTATATTGTGTCAATCATGATCCACAAAACAAAGCTCTTGAACCTATCAGGACGGCCCATCAAGTCAATTTCATGAGCGTCTTTCATCTAATACAAACGTAACGGAACAAACAAGCATCTAAGGAACAAATTCACTACTCATATCCCTATTTTCATACATACTCGAAAATCAAATACCCCTCAAGTTCATCCATTCCCCCTTTTTAAGAAGGGGAGGGGGTGAGGGAGAAATTTAGTAAGCAGACACACCAGCCAAAAAATTGCATCATTGTTCTATATCTTCCTTGTTCAATTTAGTGATAGTATATTTAGCAACAAAATAGAATTGTCTACAAAAAATTATAAAATACGCTTGGATTTTTTTTTTCATCATCAATTAAAAGCCTAAAATTCTCACGCTGATACATGGGTTCCAAAGTACAGCTGTAACAAACCAAGGTGCCACCTCATGCTGGGAAGCTGATGCAATGGGTGCTAATGCATGGCCCATACCACTTTGCACCTCACCCACAGTACATGTAATACAAAGACTCTTAAGATTGAATTTGAAGTAGACTGTAGCATCATTGCTTTCAAATCTCAAATGAGCACCATATTTCGATTGTCATGTCGATTTTTGGCCCCTCCCTTGAGTGGATTTTTTACGTTTATTTCTTGAGAAGATTCAACTTGCTCTTACAGGGAGGTCCAACTGTGCGTGTGACGTCACAAAATGTAAATAAGCCAATGAGGACCATTTGGTCTGAGGCTTACATCTTATTTCACTGATGCTCTGATTCATCCGTCTAGATTATTGTTTCAACTGAAGGGCCAAGTGCCACGTCCCTGACTCAGGCAGTGAGAAAAGAAACTAGATGTCAAAGTGAATAATGTTTACTTGTTCATAACTTCCCTTATATTAAAGCTAGGAACTTCAAATAAACTGCAAAATTATAGGCTATTATTGCAATATCACATGAATTCAATCATTATGGTCGCACGAGAAGCAGAGCCAGGAATTTCTTTTGATAGAAGAGTGTCATAGCTAATGCTGAGGATCAACAAATCAATTGATATTTACTTTTAATTCATAACTCCGCTCTCCGTGAAGCTAGAAACATCAAATAAAGTGCAATATTATCGAATTTTTTTGCAAAATCACATCAGATTAATACTGACAGTTCCATTTTACACCGCTTAAACATTTTCTCTCAAGAAGAGAGATGTAAATCATAGTGATAATCTGCAACTGCACATCAGTGGCCAAAAAATGCACAAGCATAGTTTACTTCTTTACAGCTTTCTTATCCGTGAAGCTAGAAACTTAAAAAAAGATGCAAAATTACCAGCTAATTTTGCAGATTCACCAAAAATCAAAAGATACAACCTCACAGTAGACTGCCTAAGAATTTTGAAAAATAAAAAACATGTATATGCGGTGTTACATATCTACAACCGTCACCTTCCTGCAGGAATTGTGTGAGTTGTAGATGTACAACTGCCGCCCTATGAAAACGTTCCAAAAACATTGTATATGAACCACTATCACTTTTCTCTGGTTAAGAATACAAATTGCATTAGTTGATGAAGAAATGACAGCCCAGCAATTAAGTTTCATTAAAAAGCCTTTTGAGCTCCTATCAGAAAGGAGTTCTAAAACTTGCAGTAATCATCATTTCATTTCCCCATAAAGAACTCATGCCCAATTTAGGCAGGTCTGTATGCAAAACAAAAACCAGCCACCAGATACTATTAAAAGTATACAAAAAAATAAGTACAAATTCCTATAAATCATCCAACAAGATTAGTTCTTGCAATTTACCTGTTATACATGCTATACTGTAAAGATCACTACTGCCTGCTTCTTTCAAAGCTTTGCCAATGTTTCTGTACATCTGAAAAATTAAATGACATTACAGATCAGTGAACAAATGGATCAAGTACTGTAAAACTCATTCTCAGATGATTGTTAATAAATAATAATTATTATACAATTGGTAGGTAAGAGAAAAAAAAAAGAGATATCTTATTTAATTAAATATTTTCAAAATTTCCCAACAATACAACATCCTTTAGTTAAAAAAAAAATCTTTTTGACAAATTTGCTTACAAATAATAAGACCCATTAGTGCCTCTACCTATAAGGGAGATGGGGTGACAAGGAAAAACATAGCTGGATTGAACCCGAGCCTGACCACTGTTGTCATTTGTTACTCTACTGTTTTCCACTTCAGTGTGCCAGATACTCCAGAGACCCAGAGACTAAAAAGCTCAGTACCAATAAACTCTATGACATCAGGCCCAAAAATAAAATTTCAAAAGTGACCTTCAAAAAGTAGGTGGCTGAAACAGCTTAGTGAAACATCCACCGATCACAAATCATAATTGAGGTGTTCATAACCAAAGACTGACTTTCTATGTATTGAGACCTTTCCTGACATTCAGCCCCATAATCCTGAAAGATCATAGCATATACATGGGTCATCTTTTTGAGAAAGAAATCATACACAAAAAGACATCTGACAAACTAAAACTAAAAAAAAGGGGAACAGATTTTACAGTTACAGCATAAAAAATTGTAACAGCCTCAAAGCTCTACAAATGCGAAGTTAAAAAAGCAATCCAAAAAGAACCTTAAAACTTTTCTTTTATGAGATCGATGGACCATTCCTGTCATTGATGATATATCATATGTTTTAATTTCCACAGAATTATCTTTGATCTAAGTTGACATTTAACTTATACATTCTTGTCTTTATTTTCAAGAATTATACAATTGCTTTGAGCTATATGTCTTTTGGAAAACCTTCTTATAAACTATCCTCAAGATTATTATAACATTTAAAAGATTTTAGCGTTTTTCTTTTGAGACAATTGTATCAGTAGCAGTATTGTTGAGAAAAGCCAAAGTGTAAAAAATTCAATCAAAAAGGTAATCAAGAGCAACAAATTCAAACATTCTTTATAAATAGTTGTGTAATTTTAATATTGTAAGGATAGACACAGTTTTCTCCACTTGTGAATCTTGCCTCCAAGGCAAATCTTTATCCTTTATAACATTTCATCTAATAAGCAATTTCCCACCTCCCAGGTAATAGCATTTTTCTTTTTAGGTCTGTTGAGGCGAATGAGGAAGATTTTGTTTTCTCTTGTGATGGTCATGCCCTCATACTGTTCTCCTGGACCCTGATTGGCTCTCTGCTCTGCCAGCTCCGCCTCCTCTTGCCCTGCTAAACCATCAACAAGGGCAATGTATGCCAGCTGGGCTTCATCCTGGTCAGAAAGAAATGAACCTTTGAGTGTGCATCTCTTTCATAAAAAAAATGAATAAAAAATCTAAACCTTTAAATTAAATATGACACTATAGCTATTTTGTACTAATGCTCCGAAAGCATTATATCTGCAGGAGCTATATTTGTAATCTATCTAAAAACAATAAGAATTCGAAATGTTCACAGTATCATGTAAAAGAAGATATTGCAAAGCAACAATTTTAATGTCAAAGTGTAAGTGAAACAAATGTAAAACTAGCTTGCCTGACTCATATCTCCTAGAGAATTCCAGGCATTCCATTTGGCCTTTCCTACCAAGTCCACCATGCCTGGCTTAGGAGCATTACACTTGCCTTGAGTAGCCTTGATCAGAAAGAGAGAAAATCATAGAGATAAATGTACATTTAAATATGCTGACAGGTAAAGAAAGTCACAATATTTATGTACATGAAATATTATAACTTTTTTTGCTTCGTAACATCTTTTTTCAGAGTATGGAAATAGAAAGTAAAAAGAATACAAATGGCAGTCGACAGAAGAAAATTTGATGGCAGCTTTAAAAGACAAGCAGTCGAAAACATTTATGCATTTTGTATCCTATATCATATTAAAAATATTGAAATCACTAAAAATTCGAAAACTTTTTGGTAAGCAGATTCATTGCTAATAAATATTTCTAAATCAAGATTATTTAAAACCTTATTTGCACAACAGACAAACTGAGAAGATGCGCCCTCTCTCTACCTCATATAAAGCTAAAAGCTCCACCTCAAACCTACTCCAGAATATATGTAATGTAATAGACAAAAAAAATGTTCTGTCTTAACTTCAAAAAGAAATTTTAAGCAATGAGTCTGGGTTAAATTCACTTACAGTGAGATTTATAAAAGTTTTGATGAATAGTGCTGCGAAAATAATGTGGTTCTTGCAAATATCAAACCTGTTTGAAAAGAGCATAAATCTTCAACTTTGCTTCATTTCCTGGATCCTCTTGTAGAGAATTCAACCGTGTCTTGGCTTCTTCAAATTTGACATCATGAGCAGGGTAGCAAACAGAAGATGAAGCATGAAACTGACGCAAAAGTGGAAGATAGCTGACCAAAAATAAAAAAAAAATATTTTCATACTTTTCATTCAAGTTTTTTCGAGGGACTCTAAATGAAAGTAAACCAGCTAACACCCTACATTTTGATAAAATGAGGGTTAAGCTATTTAAAAAATGTACAAAACTTGGACAGTTTTCTGAATCATCAATCATGAACCCTTTTACATTTATGACAACAGCAAACAGCACTTATTGTGAATACTCGGGCTTCAGTTTCATTACAGTTAAGTTCTTCTTGTGACCATCTTTTCGGTGTTACAATGCTGTGAGTAAAAATACAACAACATATAATGTTCTTAACTGGGGTGCTTTTTAGAGTCTTCATTTTACATGTACCACACCTGTCAAAGTCTACCTGGTGTGATAAAGATAGACCTCAATGAAAAAAAATGTAACTACCCTCTCTTTTTTTTTTTTTTTAATCTAGAATCCAGAGTGATCTAGATCTAGATTCTTACTTAGATACCGGCACCACAAAACAGTGGCTGCAACTGTAATCTAAAGTGAACTTTGACCCTTTTTGCTTTACATCCAGAGAGGCTTAAGAAATCATTTTAAGTTCCATCTGAGACACTGATCGAGCTTTAAAAGCGTATTGATTATTATATGAATACTTTTTGAAGAGGTTCACATACCGGGACCGCACCCCAAGCTTATTACACAGCGATCTGGCTCCCCTAAAGGCACTAACAGAGGTAAAAGCCATCTTTGTTTTCCTGCACCTCAATCTTTCTAGGCCTACTGTTCCTAGTTTCACTTCAGTGACTTCTCCCACTCCAGCAAGGAAAAGATGACTACTAAAGATTATACCCACCTTAAATTTGGTTATGCCCCTTAGAGCAATGTTGAGACAAACGCTAGAAAAGCTGATGAACGTTAAACACAACCAGACAAAACATTAACGTTATTGCATGCATTCTCTTATTTGCTGTGGCAGGCCATGAATATCAATGCAACAAAACTCAATTGATAGGGGACATCCTAAACATGTTTGTAACATCTCATGTATGTATATAAACTGTTAAAGGAACAGGGACATATCCTCTACTATAATGAGAATTATCCTGCAGATATTTACCCATATTCATCCTTTCAGTAACAGTAAACGAATCCCCACAAAAGACATACTTCAATTGCTATTTTGAATTCCTTTGTTTCATTATTTCTTGTTAAAACTTTATTTTTGTTGTTGTATCATGTTTTTAGTAGATCAACTAAGATTTGCACAGGTTGTTTGGGTGATGTGTTGGCATATATGGACAGAAAAAGCCGGGGCTTGACTGCACCTACAGTATATGGAATGTGAATTCACAAACAATTATATCACTTTGTTGGAAGTCGTAAATTCTGTTCAACGATCAAAAGCAATTTTGTTGAAAGGTTTTCTCATGTGCAATTTTTACGTTTTTCTTTTTTACTTCACAAATTTCATACCAAAGTGCGGTCTTGCTAGCGCTATTACTTCATATGCATGCGCTAATAACTTAAATTAGAGCTCATGATTTTCAACTAAGCAGTATAATTTTTTTATGTGAAATCATTCCTCTAATGCATGTCTTTGAAGGATCTTATCTCTTTTCAAGCTCTCTTTCAGAATTACTTAAAATCGCCGTTTATAGTAGACTGGGGTGAAAAAAATTTCTCCGATCAATCACTCAAGCTCACAGCACTATGTCTTTTACCAATTCCCTGAAGGCGATTTTTCTGAGGTGTCAAGCAAGACGTCACAAAATGCAATCAGCGCCAACACCCTCACGCGTCCTCGGCTAGACCGCGGTGCGTTACTAATGACGCTGTGAGGTGTCACACTGGTTGAGCCTTGTTCCGGCAGTCCATTCTTCACGTCCACCAAGTTATTTACTCCAGCCTTCTTGTCACAGACGACAGATGACCGCTTGGCCACAGGTTTCTTTCCAAGACCTGCAAATCTCGTTGGGTTTTCATGTTAAATTCTAAGTCCTGTTTTATATGGCCTGTGGCCAAGTATCACTAGAAGGAATCCCCACCTCTCCTCTGCAATCTCCCTATTAAACATTGTTAACAAAATAGAAATCCATTCTCAGATTAGAGAAATCGGACCTAAAAAAATTTATAAGTGACTAGAGTGATTCGATTCGAATTAAAACTAGGAGCGTCAGATAATTCCGTGAAAAAGATAAAGCTAAAGTCTCTACAGTCAGAAAAGATTTTGTGTTTCCAGTTAAATATGGATTAGAATGATTGGATAATAAAGCCCTGATTGATTTAATAAGATGTTTCATTCACATCAAATATTCCTTCACTTGTGCAGGAACTAGTTGCCATTCGCTTGAAATTTCAGATTTATGATACACAGATATATGGAGCTAGTGAAAAAGACAGAGGGAAAGGCAATGGAAGAGACAGAAAGGCAGAGAGAGAGAGAGAAAGAGAGAGAGAGAGAAAGAGAGAGAGAGAGAAAGAGAGAGAGAGAGAGAGAGAGAGAGAGAGAGAGAGAGAGAGAGAGAGAGAGAGAGAGAGAGAGAGAGAGAGAGAGAGAGAGAGAGAGAGAGAGAGAGAGAGAGAGAGAGAGAGAATACAAAATAACTGCGTCCAAATAATAAACGTCTTTTTTGCACGAGTCGTCAGACAATAAGAGTGGACCAAGCAGAACGGGCCGTGTATCTTACAACACGTGACGTCTTACTCTCACACCGCGAACCAGTCTTATTATGGTCAGGCTTAAATCAGGTAATGTCTCAAGGGATCATACTTCAGGTTCCTTGGGATTACCGAGGTTGGCACCTGGGAGAAAGCTAACGGACACAGGGTAACGCAAATAAACAAGGATAGACCAAAGTCACGTCGGTTTGGCCCCGTTGAAAGATACTCCGCGACACTTAGGGGACGTAAAGCTAAAGAAATCTCTCCTACACGTCGGATAGGTTAAGAGGAATAGGAAACAGCTAAAGAGCTTACTGTGAGGTGGTAAGAGTGACTCTGACAAGTACTTCCTGTCACACCGTTAAGCATCCTACTGGACAAGCAATGATGGCGATGCATGCTCACAAATCAGTTAACATATCAGTGGTGAGGCAGGAGTCTCTTACAGGAATGTTGAAGAACATCTGAGTGAACATGCTGCCTTTTTAAACTCTAAATATATCAAGGTTTCCGCAGCTTTATTGGATCGCACCAAATTAAATAAAAAGGATACAAATTAAATATCAACAGAAACGTAGGAAACAAATGCACATGTGTTCACAAATGAAAGAGCAAACGGGTGCATCCTTTTCCATGATACTTATTCAGTACGGACATGGTATAAGTAATATTCCAATGCATCAAACAATATCGCAGAGCGAAGCATAATGAGCATACCGCAAATTGTTGTTTCCAAAGCTGGACGTCGAAAAAGCTCTTATCTTTGAGGATGGTCAAATGATAAAAACGCAAAAATTGAAAAAAAAAATAGACAAAGAAGGGTTACAGGAATAAACAAACATCGAATTAGTCTTATGAGTATTATCACGACTTCGTGTTTAGCTTTGCGGTTCTGAACTGGAATCATTTACTGTTTGATCTCAAACTTTTCAGTGAAAAATAAACTTTACACTAATATTATATAATTTCGAGAGCAACTGAATATTATTTTGCTTTTCATCATCCCCATTCTGTGCCTATCTATCCTGGAATTTTTGGGTCCTCTTTATCTAGACAGATACGGCTGTTAATCTCTATTCGGTGTAATGCAAATCCTTTCATTCTAAATTGGGTAGGATAGTTAAGTTAAAGACTTCCCATGCTCATTTGAGCCACATTAACGTGTAATTTTCTTATTTTTTCCTGATTACATTCGGATGAGAAGTGTTGGAAACCTCTTGACCTCAAAATTAGGCCAAAATCCATACCATCTGAGCCAGATGATCGGTATTTATTCCTCTCATATAATTGCTGAACCTGCGTGCCATTGCGTGCCATTGCTGGCCCGGAAGATTACGTTAGATTTGTGGTACACAGAAACACCTTGGTTCACTGTATATCGTACATCGGTACAAGAGTCAACAACATTGTACTGGTCACCAGCAGGCTAAGCCAGACCTGGACTCGCGGAAGTACACGGAGAACCTGTTTCTTCATATCTTCACAGCGCATGTTCTGCACTCAACAAACTCGCCCAATACCCCCCCTTTTCCCTAGAGCGCCCCCCTTAGCCTGGGTCAATGAACGCGAGTGTGGTGTCAGTCACATCCCCATGCACCGTGTCACCTCCAGCTGACAGCCCTTGTGACAGGAGTAGCGAGGACACTGCTCGTTTATTAAAGTTTTTTTTCCTTCTTGACCAAACCTAGGTCTCAATGTTTTATCATTCATTTTTCTCATTAATTGCTGTCGGTTTGTCTATGGGAGAGATCGCAACTTTTCGTGTGTATGTCTAATGCCATTTTATTGTTGTGGTTGTGTGTAAATCGTATAGCTGGACCAAATGAGAATCTCTTTTAAAATGTATACTATTGTTTCTTTCTGTTTCCCTCCACCCCAACTTTCGCCGTTAGTTGTTAGGTTTATTGTATTTTTACATTTGTTCACATTTTGTTTCCTCGTTGTCCTCCCTTTGTTACCTTGGGAAATGATAGCGCATTTCCATATAGAATAATTCCAACACTCCTTCTGCTTTTATGTAATGACACAAGATCGACGTCTGTGGATAGGGGAATGGGGGATGGGAGGCGGAGATAAATTGAAAACAATATTTGGTGGTTGTTTTGAAAGATACGCTGCTGTTCCGTAAGTCATAGTTGATTTTGTTGATAAGTCTCAAAAGGTGTGCATCTTTTAAAACTTGAAATTAATAAAGACTAATTTATAAGTAAAGCCAATCAGATTGCTTGCTCATTGGAAGCATTTCTCTTAAACGAAATAGACCGAAGCGGAAAAGAGTTTGGTATGGAACAAGCAATTAAAAAAAATGAAACTAAACAAACGATGGACTGAAACCAATCTAACTTATCTATGAGATTTTTTTGTCGATAATGACATTTATGACAATCAGATTGTGCTCTATAATGGTTCACTTATAATAAACCTATGCCTCTATAAAGCAGACGCTTTCATGCAATGCAACAATATAATCGGTTGACAAAGAAGTAAGCCAGTGATTATAGAAACACAGAAGATTCCCTTCTTTTCTAAGTGCTATCTTTTCTCCTAAAACAGAAATAAATTTCAAATTCTTATTCTTAAAAAAAAAATAAATAAAGAAAAGAGAGATAGATAGATAGATAGATAGATAGATAGATAGATAGATAGATAGATAGATAGATAGATAGGTAGAGAGAGAGAGATAGAGAGGGGGGGGGTGAGAGAAAATATATATCTATAAAAGAAAACGTTTTGAAATAAATATTCTTAACTTATAGTATATCAGAAAAAAATTATGAAATACATGAAAGATGTTTAACAAGACGTCTCAGAGAAAAGAAACTTTTGAGATAATTCTAAGATAGGGTTAATCAATTAACAATACGGTATAGCATCCCTAACACAATAACAAAATAATGAAGAGAGTGAATCTACAAGTAACTGCAAGTGTGCCTCTCTGATCTTCGAGGATATGCAAGCAGATTTAGGAAAAGGTGTCCCAAATGTTGAGCAAGGAGCGATGGCGTTGGATCTAATTAATCACGACAGCATCGCCTCGAGGACTGCTGGAATATACGCAACAAAAGCCTATTGTGCACACGGATGTAAGATGGCGCAGTGGTGGAGGACTCAACCAAAAGACAAAAGAGATGGAGTAAATCACGGCTACTGTGATCTCTTATCTTACTCGGTTACATTTCTCGTAAATCTCGCCACCACCATTGCCACCTCTGGAGACGGCACATCAAGTGTGGGGACTGAAACAGGGGACATCACTGCATGCCCCATGTTCTCGCCACCTGTTCTTGACGTCTGCCTGAGTGACTTGGGGCCTGACATCCTCATAATGAACTCCATGATATACCTAAACATCTACACCAATTCAGGCGTCGCTGAAAAGTCTTCTTATATCAGCTCAAACTGCTATTTAGTGAAAAGACTTTCATGAGAAATACAATTAAACAGATATTTGGGGAACAGTGCTTTATCATGGGAAAGGATCGAGGAAGGAGAAACGTATAGTGCAGGAAGATAGGAGAGATAGATAGATATATAGATACATATGTTGGACAGAGTGATAAAATCAGACAAATTCAGCAAATAGAAAAAAAAACCAACAGAATATGAGAACTATGGAAACATAAACAATTAATCTTTAATAGACAGAGCAATAAAAAGACGAAGCAAAGAAACGAGTTGAAGAGATAAAATACAGAAACGAGAGAGATAGAGCGAGAGAGAAAGAGATAGATAGATAGATAGATAGAGAGAGATAGAGATAGATAGATAGATAGATAGATAGATAGATGGAGAGAGAGAGAGAGAGAGAGAGAGAGAGAGAGAGAGAGAGAGAGAGAGAGAGAGAGAGAGAGAGAGAGAGAGAGAGAGAGAGAGAGAGAGAGAGAGAGAGAGAGAGAGAGAGAGAGAGAGAGAGAATGTATGTGTGAGTGTATGGTTGACAAGACAGACGGTCTAACGCGACAGAGACCTGAGAACAGATTGATCGTACTCATTTGTCTATGCCTGTGTGAACTCGGACAATTCTCTGATATCAAGATCAAGTCAAGTGCAAAACAACCTATTTACTCTCCTATGCTCCAGTTTTATTTGTCGCTTTTATATAGTCTTGTTATTTTGTTATATGAGAAAACTCTTGCATTAAGCTTTAATGTAAAAAATTGTAGATTTTGTCCGAGCTATCAAAGTTAAATTGAATTCGGTTGATGAGTTTATAAAGAAAGAAGCTAATCAAACAAGAATAATTTTCAGCCTTTTGCATTCTGATTGATGATAAAATGAGAGTTTAAATAACTAAAAAATCACACATGCAATAGTATCCAAACGATTCGGTTGTGATTTCTGTCAATGCATTTAGCTATGTCTGATTTGCGACCTAGTTTTGTTAAAATAATTTGAAAAATCAATTTTGCTCGTGCTGGCATAGCCTTAAATTGAAAGTAATGTAGGTCTAATAGGCTTTCATGATGAACTAAAGGGAAAACAAACAAGTAGCAGCTTCGCATTTGTTGTTTACAATACAAAATAGAAAAAGTCTTAATACGCTTCATACATCCCTGAATCTTTTTAAACAAGAGAACAATTTGCCTTTACTCAGCGTAGTTGCTGTAGGGATCAACCCCAGTTTATGTGTTGTTTTTATTTTTTCAAAGGTATCCTAGTTTTAAGACAAGGATTGATGCAGAAGCTTGATCTAGACTTTGCAGACATTGCAGAAAGATGAGGCGTGCCTTGCATGCTGACATCAACATTTGCTGCAATAGACCGAAAGTTAAAAAGTAGTGATCTGCATAGTTTGTTGTGGAACCCGTTTTATACCATAGCTAGGGTAAATTTACATTTTAGGTAGTTATAAAAATCTTGATAGACTATTTACTCACACGTTGTTAGAACGCTACTTCTATTAACAACCAATACTCTTGAAAACAATCATTATGTTGCTCTACAATACCCATTTGTTGCTTGAAATGTTGAGGATTCTATGACTATTTTTATCTCCATAGGTAGGAAAAGCAAAGAGATTATAAAAAATTATCTTTTTATTTCATATCGCTTACTGATCTAAACCTAGCACATATCCCAACTCTCTCTCTCTCTCTCTCTCTCTCTCTCTCTCTCTCTCTCTCTCTCTCTTCTTTCTATATCTCCCTCCCTCTCTCTTTAAATCAATCTTGAAATGGATACAATATAGAGCTGAAATTGAAGATGGTGTTGAGCAATGGTATTAAGCTTTGAGAGCAAAAAGCTGAAAATGGTTGAAATACCAATCATTAATATTTTTGTTTGATGTCACCCTGGAATCGCGCCGTCATGCTATTTAGAAACGCATATAATATAGAACCTAGTCCTTTCGCCATTGCGCATGCCGCTTCGCCCTAAAAACGATTTTTTTTAACAGAAAACGTGTGTGAAGTGACTTTCTGTTTTATAGAGAGATAAATGCACCGCATCAAGGCAACCAGCACATTCGTACACACTAACACATGTTACTGAATTTACAAAAAGCTGCGCCAAACCATCTTATACCGGTGGTTATGATAATTTTTAAATGAGATAAAAACATAATGAGACTGGGTTATAAGTCAGAATTGCAGAAAAATATCTCGATCTCTGGCCGTTCTCTCGTAAGGCTATCTGTAGAATATCTCACCATGTTGATCTTATTGCATTTCCTTTTGAACCAGCAATTTTCTTCGTCCAATTAATTCATCTTCAGCTGTTTTCTTCTTCGCTTTAAATCAGTAGAGCGAAGAAGAAATAATTTTTATTATCACTGCCATCATCTGGTATTCAGAATCTTCCAACATTCGGGGAAAAAGAACATTTTTTTTTACACATATTATTCTCTAACTTGCTTTGCGCAGATGCGGCGACACGTTTGGTAACTATAACCTGGAAGGAAACTTGGTTATAACCTTTTACCGTTTTAGCCATATATTACTGAGGTTTTAGTTTTGCCGATCTAGAATTAGTTGTCGGTGTCAGAGGAATAGACAATTACTCAAAAAATTTAAAAAAAAAAAAAGAAAAAAAAGGAAAAATTTGCTTCTTTCCGAATGATATTACAATCAATTTATTCGAGGTTATTGTCCATTCTATAGCTGTTCCGCCATCCCAAAAGGTTTACATGGCTGTTGGTTTAGCGTCGCACTCGCTTATATAATCTAGAGAAGTAATCGCTCTAGATCAATCAGATTTTGGTGTTTTAGCTAACTGAAACATACAGGGTATTGCATGACATACTTAAACATGACATTCCTATTTATATTCAATCTGCATGTGTGTCATTCTGTCAGGCTAAGCATCTGTCTGCCCCTTCCTCCATTACCTTTCTCTGCCTCTCACTCTTTTCTCTGTCTTTCTCCCTCCCTTTCACTTTGGTTTAATTATTTTGACCCAATTCTTGATTTGGTAACTATTATTCCTGTTCTTAAACAGTATGAAAGTAATTGCTTTTTCTTGTTCGCCAGCCTGGTAAACTGCTGAAAATATTGATCTACTTAATGGATTGTTACAAAACAAAAATAACCACAATATCTCAGGAGTTGGAGACTCACTACGAATTCAATACATTAAACTTCCTAGTCAAAAACAAGACAACAGAAAAAAAATTCCTGCATATTATTTTCGTCCCTTTCTGTTTCCGAAAGCAGAATGTAAACATAGCCTTGGACGATACCTGCTCAGCAATACTCTCACCTGGCCACAGTCTCCTTGAGACCAAGTACGTCACTGATACGACAAGAAGACAAGTAAATGCATTGTCAGAAGAAGTGAAAATCCAGTAGTGAACAGACAGCTGACAATAACACTGTGGTCCCGTCCGCCTGTTCCTGCACCTGCACATTGTCCGGGGACGCTAGAGACAAGCACAAACATGGCACAGACAGTGCTTGGACATTGCCAGACATACCTGTTTGACACGGAACATCTTTGAACAAGGTGGTACTATAAAATTATAAACAAGGGTGGACATTGAGTGCGAACAAAACTGACCAGGAACATATGGCACTCGGAACACCAATGGAATTACGAAATTACAAAAGGCGGAAGAGTTTTGGGAAAATTTCTTGCATAGGTCGGTTTGACCAAAGAAAACCATAACGCGAGGGGAAAGAAGTCTTACGCTATTGCAAAAGGTTTAACCCAGTGAACTTTGGAATTTCATCGTTAATAGGGCTTAAAAATTGCCAGCGATATCCCTTCAGCTTCAACTAATGAAGACATTTAATATTTCTTTTCGCATTTTTTTAATCTTTCAGCCGCGCAAGCACACACACACACACTAACGGAAACAAAGAACTTGTCCCAAACTGTATGAAGCCTTTAAGGATCAAGTCTTTGGCTAAAGGGAATAGAGAAATAGATGAACAGTCACAGTAACAAGAGTATACCTCACTTTCTAAAAATATTAAAATTCTTCTCAAAATTTATTGAGGCTAGAAGATGAATCAGCGTTTTAGCTTGACTAGCATATCAAGCGGCAGCACATGCGCCGAAGAACACAAAACCAGATAAAAGCTTTGCTCAGATCATTTTAATGTCACTGATTTGAAGAGCAAACCCTTAACCTGAAAAAGAAATTACCATAAAAAAAAAATCAATCAATCAATACCCCTCCCCCTTAAAAAAAATTGATATGATCCTGCCTCATTGAGCAGCATCTCATTTTTTTTCCGGTTCTTCATAAGCATAATTATTTTTTTTTAAGGAATTCGAAACATCGCTTTCAAAAGCCGTTATAAAACTCGATGGTTTCATCCTAGCTGATGCAAAACGCATTAATTTTCGATCGTCAGAAAATAATTTCATGTTTATTAACAAGATCCGGAAACTCCTCTCGAAATCACTTTTCTCATTCCAATTTACTTAGGTGACTCAACAGAGAAGCAGTGGTGGGGATGTCTCCGGAGAGCGTGGTGTCATCCCTGATCTCGAACTTGATGGTGAGGAAGACTCTCAGAATCAGCCCCTCCTTGGCCCTATGTAAGCGCCCCCTCTCTACTCCCCCCCCCCCTTTTCCATAAAAAAAAAGAAAAGGAAAAAAAAGAAAAAAAAAAAAAAGAGACAGACAATGTCACATTCTATCACTTCGTTTTTCAGCAGTCGTTAACACCATATATGCAGATATTAATTCAAGAACACAACGATAAATACGCCCAGTTGTTGTTTTTTTTTGTGTGTGGTAAAAGTATCGTTTTAATGAACTGTTTCCAACACATTTTTGTCCCCTCTTCACTCAGTTCCAACATAACAGCTGATCTCATGTCCAGCTTGCTCACGTCACAGCCGTTATGGCTTGGTCCTTCTGGGAAACTTGGTAGTGGACAACCAGCGAAGATTCCTCAGGGGATATTGCGCCTTAGTCTACGATGGAGTTGTCATCGGTGCTCCTTGTTTCGCCAGACCTGGCGCAAGAAGACATTCCTTTGGCCTTTTCTAGTTTGATGAAGCGTCAACACCTCCTCTCCCCAAGTATCGTTTTAAAAACAAAAATAAAGCAAAAACAAACAGAAAATTAATTATCTTTCCGCATAAAATAATCTTTGTTATTTAACTCATTTCTACAAAGTTTTTCGTTATGAAAATAAGCAGAACATAAAAACGACATGAAAACTAGCGAGAGAACGAATGAGGAAGAGATTTATAGACACGTAGTATGAGGGAAGTAGAACTAGAAAAAGGCAAATAGAGAGATAAATAGAGAGAAATGTAGGGGAAAAGAAATTGAGAGGATGAAAGGGGCGTACAGAGGAAAAAAAATGAATGAGAGAAAAAGAGAAAAAGCGATGGAGAAGCAGAGAGAGAGAGAGAGAGAGAGAGAGAGAGAGAGAGAGAGAGAGAGAGAGAGAGAGAGAGAGAGAGAGAGAGAGAGAGAGAGAGAGAGAGAGCAGAAGAGAGAGCCAGAGGAGAAGACGGTAGAAGGGAAGCGGGGAGAGGACAGTGAGGCAGTGATTAACAAGTTTACGTCAATAGTCCATAAATTCAAGTAAGTCACTAAGATTAGCCGGCTTGTCGCCCTAAGGTCCTTTTGGTGTACAAGATACAGGACTACATACATTACGCTGTTGAGCTTTGTATTAACCAAGTGATATGCTAATCTGCATTACCACAGCCGTAGTTTGGGTAAAACTATTTACAAGACTTAGGAGATATTTAGGAGACGCTATAATTTAAATCCTTTGAGAGTTTGCGTGATTTGAATGCGAAGGAAAAAAATATTTTAACTAAAGCCAGTTTTTCGTCTTGTCTGTTATTTGTGTAATTTTCGCAAAAAGTACGATTTATTTGATTGTTAGAAAATAGATACTTTTGATTTCACAAACTTTTAATAGCTGCGAGTAACCATACGCTACATCTAAATATATTATCTACGGACCGCTTGCGTCTTAAACTTGGTGGAGATACATTATGGTCCTAACACCGAAAAGTTAATTTAATAAAAATCTACAAAGGTGGGGGGGGGAAGTTTTATCCAATGAGGTTTTTTTTTTAATCATAGCATATACATGCATATTCCCCTTCCCCCGGCATACACACACACCTCCTTCCTAATCCCCATATAACTTGGACGCACTTTTAAACCTGCAAAATAGATTGAACCATTCATTGACCAAGTGTTATTATTAGAACATTAAAATGAGACCACACTTCTTTTTTCTCACCATGCAAGTCACCATCATACATGGCATGGCTAATGTGATAAAACCTCTAACTCATCTATTTAAAGCAAGATAGTTCGGCCTCGCCTCTAGACGTTCATCATGCACAATATCGGACGCTTTACTATAGAGCCAGTGGAAAATATATTAAACCAAAGGTTGTTTCGCTGGTAGTATGAAATAAGACTTTCCATCTTTTCTTCATTGCACTATATTTAACATAAAAAACCTGAATGACAAGCAATTGTATAAACCCTATTTTATCATATTAGTATTGTCTGCACTGGCAGCAGCTCAAAGGCGATAAATAATTCATAAAATAAATACCGGTGTGAGATAAATCAACTAAGACGATAGTCGGCTGAAAAGTAAAGGTCTTATCATATTATCCCAAAAGTACAGGAATAATTTTCGCCTTTGTGACCCAGGAAACAATTCTATTCAGGCAGACACTACTCAATGAAGCAAGATCACATCAATCATAGCTTAAAGTCCATCACCCAAAAGCAACAAAGAAGAGCTAAAGCGAATCATTTTATTCGAAAACACGCGTCAAAATTAAAAAGCGTTTCTGTCACATAAAAATGATGTATTATGTCTTTATATCGTTATAGGCTGGAAATTAAGTAAACCGCCGCTCACTCAATAAGGTTTCGATTTTTTTTTCTTCACTGAATTGTATTTTACGAGTTGTTTACTTTCATGACATAACAGACTTATCAATATAAATAGATAAATAAGTCGAACATAAATTTGCTTAGAGATATTTTAACGGTCATTGACACTAATGCAATCTCATGCGCATTTTAAGGGCTGAAACTAAAAATTCATTTTATTTGCCTAAGAAAAAAAAAAAGATAGAAATACAGCAAAAGAACTTTATATCACGTCACTAAGCTCCTTAATACAATCACTAAAATTAATCAAATTTAATGCAGCAAAAGTGGTCATCTTCGTTTCATTTTCGACTCTCTTGAGACCTGTTGGTGTTGCGATGACTGCGAATGTTTCGCCTCCACTATTCATGAACCCTTTTTACTTCTCTGATGATGTTGCTGCCTCTGCTGGTACAACTGCAATGAACAGTGCCACAAATACTGTTACAAATGTGGCTACTGTTATTAACATTTTATCATTGAAGCTCCTTGTTATCTAGAGGATCAATAACTAGTACTACTACTACTACTACTACTACTACTACTACTACTACTACTACTACTACTACTACTACTACTACTACTACTACTACTACTACTACTACTACTACTACTACTACTACTTCTACTACTACTACTACTATTTCTACTACTACTACTACTACTACTACTACTACTACTACTACTACTGCTACTACTACTACTGCTGCTGTTGCTACTACTACTACTACTACTACTACTACTACTACTACTACTACTACTACTACTACTACTACTACTACTACTACTACTATTACAACTGCTACTTCTATTACTACTGCTGCTGCTACCACTACTGCTGCTGCTGCTGTTATTACTACTACTACTACTACTACTACTACTACTACTACTACTACTACTACTACTACTACTACTACTAATACTACTACTACAACAAATGCTACTACAACTACTGCTGCTGCTGCTGCTGCTACTACAACTACTATTACTATTACTACTACTACTACTACTACTACTACTACTACTACTACTACTACTACTACTACAACAACTACTGCTTCTGCTGCTGCTGCTGTTTATTTTGCTGTTACTACTACTACTACTACTACTACTACTACTACTACTACTACTACTACTACTACTACTACTACTACTACTACTACTACTACTACTACTACTATCACTAAACTCTGCTGTTCTTATTGATAATTACTGCTATATTTAAAAAGAATTCCTTTCCGCTCTTACTACTGCTACCACTAACTTGCGCAATCAAAATCAGCCCCTCCCTTCCCCCCTCCTCATTTCAGTTCTGCTACTGGAGTTCAATATAACACAACTTCAGAGATTAGTTTTCTGTGTAAATCATCATGAAAAAATGTTTTACTCTTAGACCTTATATTAATGCGTATTCAAATTTAAAGTTTCATTGACATGTGATTCAGATGTTGCTATTTATATTTTTTATTTCCTCTCAAAAGCGAAACAAAGCAAATAAACACAAGTAAGCTATAAGCTTTTGTTTATACCTTTATGACACTCGGATAGTTCAAGGTGCTAAATATCATTAGGAGCTTTTCATCTTTGATGTAATTAAATGCAGGAGAATAAAGTAAAAAGAAAAATGAAGAAAAAAACAACTCAAAAAAATAAAATAAAAAAAAAACAAAAGAAAAAAAAAACCAAAAAAAAACAAAAAACCCAACAACATGACGATGAATGTCATATTCAGTTCACGGTTGATAAACTTTGTGTGAGTCTAATGTTCTGAAATAAAAACCTTTGCGTGTTTAGACTTGAGAGACAAGTAGGAAAACTTTGCTCACAGAACATTTAGCACCCAAACCGAGGCGTGACGCGTCGCTGAGTAACCTTCTTGAGATAGGGTAATTCCTATCGCTTCTAATCACCCGCAGAAAAACAATCACCATAGAGTGACAGTTGCCCTGACAGAGGTGGCGTCGCAGTTGGTTTATGGTGTAAACAAATGCTGGAACTAATACACCACGTTTTGACGTTAGATTCGTTGTTAACAGCGACGGAAGCCCGGCTCTCGAACAGCGCCAGCACGCGTTGTGTGGATCATTTGGGGTGTCAATGGAGCGTGGGGCGTTAGAGACGATCTTGACGGCAGTATGCCAGAAAGCAAGCTCAAATGACTTATTTCTACTGTTTGCTTTGGTCTCATTGCGAGCTTAAAATTTCACTATTGATCCTCACACTTAAAGCCTATTGAGGGAGGCAGAAAAATAACCGAGGGCGAGAAGAAGAGAAGGCTTGAGACAAGAGAGATAAAGGGAGAGGACTAAGAATGAAATGAGATAGAAATAAAGTAAGATGACGTGAAAAGATGTGAGAGATATAGAAATTATAGAGAAAAGATAAAGTAGATACAGGGAAAATGAGAGCGGGAGAGAGGTAAGGAGAAGAGAAAAAAAATAAGTGATAAGAAAGAAAAAGAAATGCAGACAGAGAGAAAGAGAAAGAAGGAGGAAAGACAGAGGGAAACACAGAGAGAGAGAGAGAGAGAGAGAGAGAGAGAGAGAGAGAGAGAGGGAGAGAGGGAGAGAGAGAGAAAATGAGAGAGAGATAGAGAGAGTGAAATAGAGAACGAAGGGATAAATTTAAATACTCATTTTTATCGAAAAAGTATTTGTTTGGAGATCATAGACCATAGATGAGCTTTAAATGATCAAAGCTTAAACTCTACAACATAATTTTTTTCATAATTTCCTGTTTCGTCTTGAGAAAGTTTTTTTTTTTATCCAATTAAATTTTCTTTTTTGCAAGAGATCAAGACACGGATGAAAATTTTACGCGCACTTAATACTTCATAGACGATTTGAAATTCACTCAGTACCCTTTTCAGCACGAGCGCATGAGAGAACTGGAGCCTCGATAAGAAAGGCGCCGTATGAGAACGACCGGAAGGAAGCTGCAGATCAAAAGCAAATCCTGTCTTCTCTCTAGAGAATCCACAAGTCAGCCATGACGGCCAAGCCGCCCGCGGCAAAGGCGTGAAGCGGACTCACTGCATCATTAGGCCGTCTCAGCGTCTCCTGGAGCATCTCAGCATTCCCATCGCTGCGCCTCGTCTCGCAGCCAGCTATCCAGACGGAGGTAAAAACCGCCTTCAAGCCGTACGGTTGCCTTCAGAGTAAATGACAAGAAAAAATCTATCAAATCTAAACTTGTACTTTGTGTGCGTACGTATATATATATATTATAAAGAAATGAAAGCGTTTGCCTTTCATGAAGTGACACTCACTTGACACAACTCTCAAATTTTATGGCGGAGATTTCTGGACTTAGTTGTTTATTCGTCCTTTGGCAAATGATGTGTTCATAGATGTACACCTTGGGTGCTGGACGGATCTTACATGTTGATTAGGGGGTTTTAGTATAACTTCACTGTGGAACTTTCTTTAAAAACAAACAAACAAACAAAAAACCCAGAAGCGTGGTGGCGATTTCGTATAAGCCATGCCCTCTCTCATTACGAGGCGTCAGTTGACGACACAACTGCAAGTTGAAGTTTTTAGTATCACAAAGAGCAAGCATTTTTTGCATTCGTTTTCACGCAAACTCTATTTCTAAAAACTGATGAGAAATACCTAAAATTCACACTCTAAAATTCTTGTCAGAAACATGTCAGCATCAATTGGAAGATTTTCAGATAAAAAAACCCCAACAAATGTAAGACATAATGGGAGGTTGGATTGAATATGGACAATGATGGATGCTGCGTGGTTTCAGGACGCTTCAAGTAGAATGTTGTAATGTGAGACTCAGCTTTGGTCTGGTCGGGCATTCAGGCACAAGCACGTCATGCATCGAACACAGATTAACAGTTATTTTCAGGTGAGAGAGTGGCTGCGATACAAGATATACTCAGCTACTCATGTCTATGATGAACACGAAATGTTTAAATACCTTAGAGTCAATACATTGCTTTCATTCTTGTGGTAAAATGGATAAGGTAATTTTTTTTAAGAACGTCTCTCAATCTGTTTTTCTTTTTTCAAACTAATAAGTCTAAAAAACATCACTTCATTGGTATTGTCAAAAAAAAAAATTTTAACCATGAGTCCAACAAATGCACAGTCACAATAAGTCTAAGAATTGAATGCACTGATGTACCATAAAATAATAAAAGAAAGCAATCAGTAGCGTTTTTTTGGTTCGGCCAGGTGTGGCCTAACCAGTTTCTTTTACTCACCAGAACTGACAAACTAAAATATTTCCTCAGCCGCCCAACAGCTCCAGGCCTGATGCTCAGTTTGGTTGTAACTGTCACGCTCTAGCAAGCCTTGTTGCATCTTCCCAGGTCTCCCACAGCTCTGCCACAGATCCAAATTTGTATTCCAGGACACATTAATTCATGCGTTTCTGCTGCTTCACTACGTGCTGCAAGTTGTTTTACAGCCACAGGACTTGAATCAGAAGAAAAAGATAAGTAGAAGGTCTTGGTGATGATTCTATGAGTTACAAAAGGGAATCACACACAAAAAAAAAAAAAAAACAAAAAAAAAAAAAAACCCAACCAAAAAACAAAAAACCCAACATCAACAAACTAACAAAAAACAACAACACCACCAAACAAATAAAGAAAGAAAAACGAAAAGAAGAAAAGTCAGCAATAACAGTAACAAAAACAATGACACTAGCAACATCAACAAAAACAATAATTGTTATTATTTTCAGGATAACTATAGTTATTAAAAACCTTTACTCATTACAGACTGCATATATGAATAACATTTCTGAAAGGAGAGCTGATGATCAGTGGGATGACTTGGGCTAAGAGACTCAAATTTGTATTCCGTTGGAAGATGTGTGGTTGGCACCAGGGATGTTATTAAAAAAAATCAAATCAAATCAAATAGCCGGCGGAAAAGTAGAGCACACTTAATTTCACGTATAGTTTTTGTCCATAGAATTTTGAAATTAGAAGTTTTTTTTGTGTGCATAGATTTATGTGCAATAAAACTTAACATGCAGCTTGGTCTAGTTTTAGGCTCGTTTACCGTAAGAATCTCATAGTGTGGAGCAACTGGCGCTTTGTGAAAAGCACTTTCAACTTTCCCATTCTCAACTTAATGCTAGATCCCATAATCCATCCAACTTAAATATCAATATTCCCTACTACCACTATGCTCTTTGTATGAAGAATTGAAGACATGCTCAGGTCTTGAACTACACCTAGCTATTTAGAGTTGAGATATTACTACGATTTTAAAAATAACGTATCAACTAATTATCTTAGGTAACAGTTAAAATTAATGCCTATCTCTCAAAGCTAGAAAGTAGTTTGTAGATTTTATTTCCGACTTTCTTCTACTGCATGTTATGGCAACAACTCGGTGACCACTTTTGTAGGGTTGTCAGTATCTATTAGTTTATTTTAACTTTTTTTATACAGAAATTCTTTTTTTTACTGACCTGAGGTAACACTGTTACTATTAATCCTCATCTCTCAAAGCTAGGGTGTTGTTTAAAGGTTTTATTTCCCACTTTCTTCTACTGCATGTTATGACTTAATTCAAGACATTCTAGTTTTACCTGCTTTGTTCCCCATTGATATGGATGACCTATGAACACCTCTAGCTGCTCTAACCATTATTAAGAGGTGCGTACATTCAATTCATACACACGCAATAAATTGTGCTTCAAGTAATTGACCACAGTAAAAGGAGCAAACATGTACCACAGAGCAGCCCGGTCTAGATTTGACAGTAATCTCTTTATGGCTCTGAATATTATGGATATCAAACAGTAAACATGGCACAAAACTTATTCATAGATAATCCAGTGAGGTACATTTAGAGCCAAATCTAAGTTGTTATCTAAAAGTTTTTGGAATTTCTTTTTATTTCTATAGATAAGTTTTAGAATGTACGCTGATAAAACCTGGTTTTTTTTTTTTTTTGTTTTCTTTTTTCCAAGATATTATCATGATCCGAAATGGGGTATCTGACTTTGCTGAATGAAGGTAAAAATTGTTGTTGTCCTATTAACAGTTTCCATCACCATTTTGGGAAGGGGTAAAGAAATCCAACCCACCAACTGACCACTGTCAATACAGATATTAACCTCGAGAGTAGTTTGTACTTGTTGACGTCAGCCAGAGTTTCACAAGGGGTCACGCTAATGCGAATGAATGTTTATATTTAATAAAAAATTTCGAGTTTACAAACCTAATCAAAACGAAAATTGTCTTAACCCTTTTTCTGAGTGTAAAGTTATACCACCGGTTGCATTAATGTTTTCAGCATTAAAATCTTTTTGACATTTCGCTGAAATTCAGTTTCACATATATATTACCTCGTCTAAGACTTTTCGTATATTTGATTTTGAATCCTTTTTATTTCAATAGAGAAATCCTTAACTATCCGCGTTTTTCATCACTTTAGACATCATTATTATATTAAGGACTTAATCATTACTCACCTGCGAGATATGTATCAGGATTTATTTTATAATTTGAGAGCATCCAACTTTTTTCTACAGTGGAAATAGAAAATAAAAATGGTGACCAAATGGACTAGCACATTTATTTATGTTCTCAACATAAGTATTGCTTTCTGAAAACTATATCTATACTCTTCATTATGAATTAAAATATTAGAAGTCACTTATGGTTTATAAAATTAGCCTATAGTTAACAAAATTAATAGTCTTGTCATTTAAAAGGATAATCTTAGATTCGTTGTATACATCTAGATTTTCTAAGGTACAAGGAAAAGCAGCAAAATGAAGTCAAGTTCTTAATCAGACATAATTGTCCAAAAAGTTTTTTTTATGAAAGTTTGCAGTTAGAGCAAGCTATTCCGGCAAGATCGTGTTGTTTCATCAAAGATTTCAAGTGCAAATTGTGAAATTTATTTCAAGTGGAAGTGGTTGAGAAGAGGAATGATGATAACAAAGATGATGATGAAGAGATGGAGTAAGAAAAAGAAAATGATCAGAAAGAAAAGGCGAAAAAAATTTAAAAGTAAAAGAAGTGGAAAATGAAGACAATAAGGGTAGATAACGATAAATTATGACAAGAATAATGAAAGCAATTAAAATAAATGAAATAAAAAAAAACCGACAAAATTTTCAAAAACTCTCGGAGATGTTATACTCGAAACCAAATCATAAAAATCCAAAAGGATTCTGACAATGAGCAAACTTATATAAAAAAAAAGAACTTAAATATCCATCAAATTAGCATTAGAAACGCAAACAGGAGAGATAAAAAGCTTGTCGCCGTTGCCGTACGTTCCTGAGCAACATGGAGAGATCATGCTGTGAGATAAACGAGCAGACCAGCTTCAGCGTCACGCTCTGTTAACTTGCTCAACGGGATCCCGACAAAAAGTGACTCTGATCCTAATCTTGTTGTTTACACCCCCTCTCCTTCTCCGCCTTCCATATTCCCAGATAGAGTCGTTATCGGCACTCACGACCGTAACACGTGTAAATTTTATGCACTGATCTGCACAGATTGTTTGTGAAAAGATGAGATGATGGGGGAGGGCAGAAATTGGTCTCGATTCCTTTTATAGTGTCTGTCACTATTTGAACCCTTGCCATACCTACTACACTAAGATTTTAAGTTATTGGATGAGAAATTAGTTCGAGGCTAAGTCTTCTTCAGCGCTTCCTATCTTCCCTTGAGTATGGCCGATGAAGACTATTCTCAATAGATTCAAAACAACCATAGAAATCGTCAATACATTGTCACCTCGTCGGTCCTGAGCCTTACTATGTACTCTTAATAGAACTGCTCCACTCGCCTCCAATTCCCACTGTATCCGCTTAATCTCTATCTTTTCCTCTGCTTCTGATTTTCTTTTTGTTTTTTTTTGGTTGATCTGTAATTATATCTATTTATTTTTACCCCTCTTTTCCCAAGTTACTACCTCTATCTGTGTCTCTGTCTGTCTATCTTTCTCTTGCCTTTTCTCGGCCACCCCTTGCCTCCTGCATTTTTTACCTCCATCTCTCATTCTGCCCTATATTTAGAGCAGCTTACGTTATTTCATGTAGATATATGCAACCTCTCTTGCTTTCTGAGTCCTTTGTTTTTTTTTCCTTTCAATTTTGCTGTTCTCACTTTTGCGTTCTCTTCTTTGACTCTTCCATTATGAAACTTTTTCATTTCGAGATTTCTTCCCATTGCTTTTATACGACAGTAAAAGACATCGAAGACTGTTTTGAGATTAAAAACAACACTGAATACGTGAACACGTCTTAAACCGCTACTCAACACCCCCTACTCTACTCTACCGCCTTTCTCTGCCCGTCTAAAATCTTAATTCCCCATCTTCATAACACCATAACGTTCACGCGCGTATACTCTTTCACCATTGCCCTCTGAGTGAGCACATAATTTCCCGCGGTGATGGGCTGCGAGTCATTTCCTGCTGGCTGCAACTGGAGCGCTCAACGCTTCATGCCCCATCCTAGGGCTACCGGCTCAAGATCACTTCTTCTGCTGCCTCATTGCCCTCCCTGCCAAGCGGTCTTGCCAGCTTTCCTATCACATCTGTGTTAAGCGGTCTTAGATACGTACTTCTCAGAACTGTTTCTACAGCCCCAAGCTGCGGAGCCATTTGGAAAACAAATTTGTTTAATGGACGGCCTGAAAAGAAAACAATGCCAGGCTGTGACGGAGCAGGCGGAAAAATTAATTGAGTAAAGTTTGCCCAAGTAATTACTGTCTTAGTAATTTGTGGCCACCTCCCAGTGAAAGTGTTTTGTATAGTTTTTTGTTTTTTTTTTAATGTCAGAGGGATAGGCTTTTTGCGCCTTAAAAAAAAGGTGCTCTTACAAAGTAAGACTTGAAATAAAAAAAAAGGTGCTCTTACAAAGTAAGACTTGAGATAAAAAAAGGTGCTCTTACAAAGTAAGACTTGAAATTAAAAAAAAGGTGCTCTTACAAAGTAAGACTTGAGATAAAAAAAGGTGCTCTTACAAAGTAAGACTTGGGATAAAAAAAGGTGCTCTTACAAAGTAAGACTTGAGATAAAAAAAGGTGCTCTTACAAAGTAAGACTTGAGTAAACAAAGAGGTACTCTCACAAAGTAAGACGAGATAAAAAAGGTGCTCTTACCAAGCAAGACTTGAAATAAAAAAAGGTGCTCTTACAAAGTAAGACTTGAAATAAAAAAAGGTGCTCTTACAAAGTAAGAATTGAAATAAAAAAGTGCTCTTACAAAGTAAGACTTGAGATAAAAAAAAAAAAGATGCTCTTACAAAGTAAGACTTGAGATAACCATTTTATGATCCTTCGAAAGTGATGTTGAGATTTTGATTTGTATTTTTTTTCTTTCAAAGTGGAAAAGTATGTACAAGAACAGTTTCAAGTAATACATATTATGAAAAATGACATGTTGAAGAAATAAAAAGTTTACAGATATACCGTGCTGGGGAGAGAACTAGTCTTAGAAAAGTTTACAGATATACCGTGCTGGGGAGAGAACTAGTCTTAGAAAAGTTTACAGATATACCGTGCTGGGGAGAGAACTAGTCTTAGAAAAGTTTACAGATATACCGTGCTGGGGAGAGAACTAGTCTTAGAAAAGTTTACAGATATACCGTGCTGGGGAGAGAACTAGTCTTAGAAAAGTTTACAGATATACCGTGCTGGGGAGAGAACTAGTCTTAGAAAAGTTTACAGATATACCGTGCTGGGGAGAGAACTAGTCTTAGAAAAGTTTACAGATATACCGTGCTGGGGAGAGAACTAGTCTTAGAACGAATCGAACTTTCTTGCAAATGATTTAATGAGAATAATGATAATTATAGATAATAAAGGTAATCTTGATGATGGGGATCATTATAAAAAAAGGAGATTACAAAATCAGATTGATAAGGATGAAAGGGTAAGAAAGTGACACCAATGATAATAGTAAGGATGAAGATGGTGATGATGATAAAAGAAGAACCTCATAAAACACTGACTTTTTTAAAAAGCATTAAGCAAAAAAAAAAAAAAAAAAAAAAGAGAGAGAGAGAGAGAGAGAGAGAGAGAGAGAGAGAGAGAGAGAGAGAGAGAGAGACAGAGAGAGACAGAGAGAGACAGAGAGACAGACAGAGAGAAACAGAGAGAGACAGAGAGAGAGACAGAGAGAGAGAGGAACGAAACAAGTAGAGGGAAAAAATGTGCAAGTTAAAAAAAATTATAACCCCTTAAGACAATCCAGCCTTTGACTTCTAAATACCTTAAGTCTTGTATTTGGCAAGGTTCAAGTTTATTATGTAAGTAGGATAAATCTCTCTCTCTCTCTCTCTCTCTCTCTCTCTCTCTCTCTCTCTCTCTCTCTCTGTCTCTGTCTCTCTCTCTCTCTCTCTCTCTCTCTCTCTCTCTTCTTCTCTCTCTCATCTCTCTAGCTATCTCTGTATCTACCTATGCATCTATCTCTTTTTCTATCTATCTATCTATCTATCTGTCTATCTATCTATCTATCTATCTATTTATCTATTTATAACTCTGGGCATTATTGTCTGGCTCTGAGAAATGAAATTCCGTAATTACTGGTACCGACTGTATCTTCCAGAAAAATGTTTATTGGGTTGCGCTTCTTAAACCGTAACTATGTTTCAAGGAGACGACAGTAACTGTAACCAGTAACCTTAATCGGAAATGGAACAGCACATATTTCCAAAAGCTATAATGTTTTCACCAAGACAATAATTACTGTCTCTTAAGTATAATGTGCGATTTGTAAATAACAGTCATAAGAACAAATTTTAGGTAATGGATGGTTGAAGATCCACCAGCAAACCATAGTAATAAATTAAGACAATGAAGCAACCAGGATTTTCTTTCATATATCCAGTACTATGTAATAGTTGGTATCGGAATAGTCTCTGTGTGCAATTAGTGTCTCATAGGATAGAAACGCTTTGAAAGTACTTGTACTATAATTAATGGCATGTTGTATGTCTTGTTGTCAACAAGCTGCTGCCCTCAGGTTCCGCACTGACTGTCTGAAGTTGTGGAGATCATCCGGCAAAGGAGGCGGTGAAGAGCCCGTCCACTGCCTCGAGGGCCTTGTCAATCAGTTGTGTGGGAGGGAAAAAGTTAAAAGAAAAAAAGAGAGATATAGAGAATGGAAAGATAAATAAAGAAGCAGAGGACAGACTCTGTGACAGGGAAAGAGAAATAGAGATAAAGAGAAAGAGACTGAGAAAATTATAACATAGACAGAGAGAGAGAGAGAGAGAGAGAGAGAGAGAGAGAGAGAGAGAGAGAGAGAGAGAGAGAGAGAGAGGGAGAGAGAGAGACAGAGTATATGTGGTGTGGAGTGAGAGAGAAGGAGTGGAGAGAGGAGTGTTGAAATCTCAATGATAATAATAATTATAATAATAATAATAATAATAATAATAATAATAATAATAATAATAATAATAATAATAATAATAATGATACTACTACTACTACTACTACTACTACTACTACTACTACTACTACTACTACTACTACTACTACTACTACTACTACTACTACTACTACTACTACTACTACTACTACTACTACTAGTACTACTACTACTACTACTACTACTACTGCTGCTGCTGCTGCTGCTGCTGCTGCTACTACTACTGCTGCTGCTGCTGCTGCTGCTGCTGCTGCTACTACTACTACTACTACTACTACTACTACTACTACTACTACTACTACTACTACTACTACTACTAATGAACTTTAATAAAAAGTTATCTGTGTGTTTGAGCCAATTCGGCCTTTTTTTTTTATTGCAAGTCAAGAGTGCGTTAGTTTTAACAATACATGTCACATAAAATGGTTGTACGTGATATAAAGTTATGAGATCTTGTTCGCTGAAATAGAATTACGATAGACAGACCATAGATAAGTAGGCTGGCACATATAAAAGGGAGATTGATTTTTCTGAGAAAAGAATGAAGGGAAATATTGCATTACTGAAAAGATTTTCCATTAATTTTGATCTCGTCCAAACAGTAGTGCAAATGGCCTCAACTTCCGATGATGTCCGATGAATTCCAGGCGACAGACAATGTTTGAGAAATCAGGGTTTTAGTCATAGGATTGGACGTGCCCTTCGGACCTTTGGGGATCATGGGAGTTTACCTGTGTGGATACCAAGCCATCAATATAGAAAACAGCGAAAAATACAAATAAAAAGGTAACTATTTATCATAAACCAAGAGTTTATAATAGATTTTAGATTCAGATCCTTGATAAATTCACTAAGCAAGCACTCAGAATGATTGAGGTAACTTTTCTTACCCCCATCCTAGTTTTATGGTTCACTGCCTCGATTTATTTAGAGGGAAATGGAAGGAACAAAGCCCATAAATGTTAAAAAAATATGGGTTTTTGTTCTTCTCCTTTTGTTAAATCTTTATGTTAGATCTGACAACTTCCAATACTAATGAGATAAAACTCTCCTGTAACTCAGGCGAAATAGCTACCCTCAGGTCATTCTGATTTCAGGCTTTTAGTAACGAAATTTGAGAGACCAAAGTATGTTTGTTTGACTGATATAAATAACATCCCCCCCCCTTTTCTTGCAAAAAAAAAAAAAAAAAGAAAGAAAAGGAAAGAAAACAACCCAAAAAGAACAACCTAATCTCTATGGTCTCGTCTGCAGGTCTAAAAAATTTTACTTCGCTGCCGAACTTGTGATGTGAAAAACGTAAGCACACCACTATATAATATAATTATGTTGACCTCTCAACGTGGCTACTAGATCTAAAATGTAGTGGGACAAAAAAGTAGCGGGTGGTGTCCTAAACAGATCGATGCGTATTAATTCATCTAGCAAGAGCCCGTGATAGCCTCTCGACTCATAAGCCTTGGTCATTTTAGAGTTGTTTTGCTTCTCTCATAATTTGCACAAAAACTATTTTCTCCCAACCTGACAGTACTTTCCTCCGCAATTGTCCTCTTTTCCACTGCATGCACTCTGTCCCTGCCTCTTCCCACAGCTCTTTCCTCATCATAATTATGTTTTATGATGTGCTTCCTTCTATCTGTTTATATTGTCTGACCTTCATGGTCCTCACCATATACTTCTCCATATGATAGTTCGTTTTATTGTCTTTCCTTTTAATTTAACCTTTTTCCTTACGTCATTTTTTCGCACATGTGTTGTTTATTTCGGAATGAAAAATTTTCATTTTCATCGACATAATCATCCTTAGTCAGCTTTTTTATTATTCTTTTCGTTCATATGCATTTTCGGGCTACTGCAAGTTTTTTTTTTTTTTTTAATAAAAATTCAGTTCTTCCCAAAATTAAGGCACTTCAAATTTTAATTATCTTTTTTTCCAAATGGACACTCTCTTCGAAGGTACAATGGAGAATATGCTTTCGTGCACAGAGGATAAAATGATAACATAGCTAAAAAAAAAGCAAAAAGTCAGGTAAAAACCCCTTGCCCCTCACATGATATGGCAGGCATAGTATCTGGTCAAATAGACAAATCGATCAGCTGATGAATATAACCCTCAACCGAACCACAAAAAAGGAAGTGAGCGTCAATGGAAAAAAAATAATCAACCTGTTGGCTTTTGCTATAAAGGCAGACCGTGCTTATTGTTTGCGGTAGGTCCGCACCTACACGCTGTTCTTTGTCAAATGCATTTGTTTTCTTTCAGCGTGTCTTGATGGACACCCGATCACACATGGTACAAAAGCCGTGGGTTAGAAAAAGAGAAGGACTGAGAGAAGAAAGTCGACCTGTCTAGTGGTAATCTCCACAGGTGTTTTAATAATATAACCTACTTAACAACATGTAGTATTAATATATCACGCTCAGAGTACAGGCGGTGTGAATGAAATATTAAAAGCCTACAAAATCAATCACTTTGGATAGGATTATGGACATAAGATGGAGCTCCTATTTTTTGCATCATTATGCTCCGATATTTATGGTATTAATAATCCATTTAATATTACAGGTCCGTGGGCGATCGAACATGTCTTTGCTTCTTGCCGCGAGAAGCAAGCTCACGGTGGGTTTTGCTTTAGTCATATTTGATTATCTGCTATGTTGGATTAACTATTCAACTGGAGTTTATTAGATTTTTTTCCTGGGGAACTTGTTGTCAAATAATGGTCTTTAAGAAAGAGAAGATTAATGGCAATGTTTTCTCATTGTGAGCAAGCTCGACATTGTGTTCGATGATCTGCCGGCTTGGTTAACTCCTCCTCTAGGGCGCTCCTTTATGCTTTGTAATAAGCAGTCTTGAATTAATACGGAGAAAAACTGTCAATCTCAAGTACGAATTTAGGCCTAACGGACGAAAAAAATCTTGTTTCGGAGAAAATGTTTTCCATAAATGTACTCATTTATGAAGCCTTTTGCGGTGAGCTGTTTCGTCCAAAACCAGTATCAAGCATACCAACTTAAAATGGTCAACTGGACTTCCTAGATTCTCGCTACCCTGACCTATATAAGTTCTAAGTATTTTGGTTCTTAATTGTTATTTTATATCTTTCACGTTGTACGCCTTGTTGTACAAAAACTTCCAAAGGCGATTATTACTTACATCTCTTTCTCCTGTCTTAAAGCATCATACGCAACACATTGCCCATTTCTTGCCAATTTTGTCTTATCAGTTACATTTCAGGTATTTCTGTGTAATGTAAAGAAAAATCTTTAACAAGCTTGATTAAAAAATTCTTGTTTCAAAAAGTTTTTTGAACTTAGTTTTGAAGACAAATTTTCAAATTCAGCTGGACTTCTGACATAATTTAAATATAATACAAAACTAATCTGACAACGCTTTAAAACCCGACGAAGACAGTGACTTTTTTCATACAGTATAATTGAGTAAATTAAACACGAAACCCAATATTTATATATATATTCTATGGTTATAGCTATAGACGATCTTACCTTAAAGTCTCTGCAAAATAAACTTGTGTTTCAAGCATAAATATATATATAATATATATATATATGTGTGTGTGTGTATATATATAATTCGAATGATTGGGAAAAACAACTTAGCAATTGTGTAAATTACTGGATATGTGATGAAGATATTAAAAACTTCGTCTAATATCAAGAAGAATTCAACGCGCAAAATTACTTTTACACTTTAATCAAAATCATTGCAATAATGATCATTCTTTTCACAGTGGTAAAACACTCGATAGAGAAAACAGAAAATGAACAACCTAGGAATAATTCTCTCTCTCTCTCTCTCTCTCTCTCTCTCTCTCTCTCTCTCTCTCTCTCTCTCTCTCTCTCTCTCTCTCTTTTTTTTTTTCTTTTTCTCTCCCAAACTACGTTCGTGCCCCATCACCAAATTCAACTGTGCTCATACTGTGGTCAAAAATCAATAATGAAGCTTCTCAAAAACTTACAAATATTAGTCATCAGTCCACCCTCCTCCCCCTACCCTCTCCTCCTTTTTCCTGCTCCTACAGTCATTTAGCAAAGAATGTAAATTGAGCTCACCACCGAAAAAAAGTACCAAAAAAAAAAAAAACAAAACACCAAAAAACACCGAGTTAAACGAATAAAAATTATAAAGAATAGCTGAATCTCTATGAATTTATTCAAATCTCAACGCCAGGAAAACACAAAATATAATGAGAATCGCTCCGCCCTGTATGTGCTTTTGATGAAATAGATAATTACAGAAATCGATTTAAAAAGAATGAAGCTTACAACTAAATATCATATAAAAATTTAACTTATTTCTCAGCTCACAATACATAAGTAATAAAAAAAAATTCCGCACCCCAATAATTCACGTCTATAACTCAAGCGTTTCCTATGCCCAAGGCATTTATGTACGCCTACATCCATCTGTGATTATCTGAGTACATGTCGGTTTATTTTTGTTGCTGTTTAATTATGCAGAGGATTTCACTCTTTGCCCCGACCCCCGACTGCGGTGTGCATTATTCCTTTGTGCTGTGACGCCTCAGAATGCATGTGCACAAGGAAGTCACTCACTCATATCAATTTTATGATGCTACGCATGCATGCGTAAAGGAATCTTGAAAGCGATCCTCAACCAGGGTCTTCATGCTCACTTACCGATGGCTATCATTCAGCGGACACCACCAAACAAATAGATTTTTTAATCATTTTATGTAAATTTGATAAAGAATAAATAATTTTTTTTTAGAAATAGGGAAGACACCGTTGTCATCAAGGTGAAATCTAACCAGACCAACCTTTCGACATAAACCGACGTGTGCTTAGAACATACATATTCATTCTAAAAGTACGGGCAAAAATTTTTTTAATTGGCTTTGTCTTGTCCACATGTTGAAAACCCATTAATTTCAAGAAAATAAACAAAATAAACAAAATAATAATATGCAGTTCTGTAAAGAAGACGCGTTTAAGCTCTATCTGATAACAAAGACATTCAAAGCCTACTGACAAATAAGAGAAGAGAAGAATGAAAATTAGAAACAAAGAGTGAAATGAGGAAAGGTGGAAAAAGAGGAGATAACAAGAAGGGAAGAGAGTTACAATAAGCGAAATAGTTAAGTTGGAAACAGAGAAAACGCTGAGATAGATAGGTATGTAGATAGTAAGATAGATAGTTTTTGAAGATTAGTAATTATAAACAATTAATTAAAGGGCTCAACTTTTACTGTAGGAGCTTTTTAATGTAGACCGTCCATCACTAGAAAGAGAGATATAGAGTGTGAGAGAAAATAAGAGATATCGTTAAAGGGAAGAAGAAAATAAGTAGGGGAAATGAGGAAGAAAATAAATGAAATGAAAGCTAGACAAAATTAATGTATGAGGTACAAAAAGCAGGAGATATACAAGCTGAAAGAGAGAGAGAGAGAGAGAGAGAGAGAGAGAGAGAGAGAGAGAGAGAGAGAGAGAGAGAGAGAGAGAGAGAGAGAGAGAGAGAGAGAGAGTGAGAGAGAGAGAGAGAGAAAGAGAGAGAGATGGGGGGGGGGGGGAAAGAACAGAACCAAAAAAGAAGAGAAGAAGAAAGAGGAAAGAAGAAGGGGCCAGAGAAACTATGTCGTTTTCTGGACATATGAAAACAAACAGGGTATACAAGGTTTACTGACCAGGGCTCACGAGAGCTCACCAGGGCTGACCACCACGGAACAACGTTCACTATGGTCACTCTAATAGCTTACAATTAAGACGGGTCAGTTTCGGACACCACAAGTGATTTTGCCTGCGATGGATGTGTAAGCATGTCACTTCATACATTGTGAATATAAAAAAAATATTTTCTCACCATAATGACCTGACAGGAACACTGTCGCGGAATTGACCTTCGCTTATTTTCTAGCAGGCACACACTATGTTTCTGTTGATCTGAAGTTTGACTTCGCTTATTTTCTAGCAGGCACACACTATGTTTCTGTTGATCTGAAGTTTGACTTCGCTTATTTTCTAGCAGGCACACACTATGTTTCTGTTGATCTGAAGTTTGACTTCGCTTATTTTCTAGCAGGCACACACTATGTTTCTGTTGATCTGAAGTTTGACTTCGCTTATTTTCTAGCAGGCACACACTATGTTTCTGTTGATCTGAAGTTTGACTTCGCTTATTTTCTAGCAGGCACACACTATGTTTCTGTTGATCTGAAGTTTGACTTTCTGACTTGATCTCCAAATGCTCAAACTCACAAGAGGAGGGAGTCCATAATTGAACAGTATTGTGCTTTATTCTCAGCTTTGTTGAAATGAAATGGCCTAGGTTTCTACTTAACCTCAACAGCATTATATTATTACTGACTGTGCAGACCAATGACTTCTTGTTTATTTTTTCTTTAGTTGGCTAATTCTTGTTTTCTGTGCGTCGATCAATGTCATTGAGCTTCAGTCTTATGATACAATCATTCATCTTTCTGGGCAATCACTTTAATATTCAGTAAAGGGAGATAAGGGGATGGGTATTATTTTAATTTCGATCATTATGAAAAACAACATTTATTTTGTGAACAAGATTTCAAAGTAAAAGAAAAGCAGGAATAAATATGTACATAAATATATAGCGGAACAAAATCCAATATCGTTCATTCAATAAACACCAAAATCCCTTGAACAGGTTCCATATGTCTGAGATTTCAACGAAGACTATAATAAAGCCCAGGTCAGGTCAAAAAGACCTGGTATAGTCTTGTTTTGACCTGACAATTCTTCTGGTAAGTTTATCTTTTTCATTTATTTTTTAATTCCCCCCCCCCCCCCCTTGTTTTTATTCGACTTATTATCTTCTTATGAATTTTTATCATATTCTTTATGGGTGTTTTTGCATATCGAAAACGTTTGAATATTGGCTATTGAGAAGGAATTGAAGTTTCATGTGCCGTATTTGATAATAAGTTTCCTTTTAGCAGACAAGGCCAACTCCTTCCATCTTTTGATAACTTTGGCCGCCCCTCACAAGTGCCTTCCCCTCCCACGCTCTGGCAGGGAGATTGAACCGTCGATGGCAGGTCGGACTCATCAGTGTCAAGCATGCATTAAGTACTCACCTTTAAATGTTTTACGCTCTGACATGCATCAACCTCTTGCTTCTTGACTCCAAAGTTCTATTTGTTATTGCTTTGTGTTTTGCTTTCTCTTTTATTTTTCTTCCTCTTTTCTATACGCCCTAGAAGGAAAGGCAATAAAGCAGTGAGCATCTGGATATGTAAGCGAGCGATTTTTAGTAAGGAGTTAAGAAAAAAAAAAGTCTGGAAGAAGGGGAGGGAAAAGAGTAGAAAGCAGATTCGATGAAGCTTTCGAAAAAAGAAAAAAACTTGAATTGAAAAAAGTTTGATTGACCTTTTTGAAATGACAATTTTTGAATATTGCGTGGATAGACTCATTATTGTTGCCATGAGAGGCGAATCATGGGGAAAAATGAACAGCAAACGAAGAATAAAATAATAACTAAAGTACATTAAAGAGAGAGAGAGAGAGAGAGAGAGAGAGAGAGAGAGAGAGAGAGAGAGAGAGAGAGAGAGAGAGAGAGAGAGAGAGAGAGAGAGAGAGAGAGAGAGAGAGAGAGAGAGAGAGAGAGACATACAGACAGACATACAAACAGACAGACAGACAAACAGACAGACAGACAGAGTGACAGACAGACAGACAGACAGACAGGCAGACAGAGACAGAGAGAGAGACAGATAGAGACAGTAAGAGACAGAGAGGCAGCGTATGTGACTAGAGGTAGAGATTCAAGAGTCAAACACCTGTAAGCGAGGAGCGCTACCAACTTATTTGCGATGTTGTTATCATGTAAGTAAAGCATCTGGCATCATTGTGAGTTATTTATCTTCCCCGCCGTCCTCGTTATCTTTTGTAGCACCTTCATTCTGCTGTTCACTGTAACTGTCGAAAAATTAAAGAATAAAAATCTACCGTGGTATTATCATGGGACCATGTTGCAGATCTACTGCTACTGCGAGAACCTTAAATCAAGTTCCTACTCAGTTGTTTATGTTAAGTCGTTATGGTCTATACCAAGAATCAATCCTTTAGGCTCTGTACATATTTGTTTCCAAAGAAGTAATTCTAAACATCATGAGCATGAAAATGTATTGAGTATTGGTAATAAGTGTCATACGGTTATTTTTTTTTTTATATTTTCTAAAACATTTTTTTTGAAAGGTTTTAAAAAAAAAGTTGTAGCAACAAAATTTTCTATCTTTTCATTCTTCTCTATTTTTGTTCGGGCTGTTTAAATTTTTTTTTAATGTTTGCCAATTCCATTCTTCCTCTCTACTGTATGGCATAACCCTGTTCTAATCCGAGCCACGCTTCTCCACGTGCTTAATTTCTCAATATTTTTGTTTCTCCATGACAATTCGTTACTTAAACATTGAGCAATCTGAGGGAAAAAAGTAAGAATATAATAAGACAGATCTACCGCATAGATAATAATGTCTTTTAAATACTTAGTCCTTTGAAAAAACAAATCTTAGATGAAAAGTTAATGGGGCTCTCACAAGCGAGAGTGCGGCACCTTCATAGATCTAATTAAAGCGACTTTAAAAGCTATAACAATTTAGTGCCACCAGGAGATCGTGTAGATGGGATAGGAACAGGTGTCGAGAACCAGTGAAGTAGTTTGCGAAGCTGTCATGGGTGGGGAGGTTGTTTTTCGGCGGTACCCTAGCATTGTATGTAGAATATAGATCTTTTGTGGTGTTTCTCTGGTGTGTTTTATAAAAGTTCATTTCTTCGGTGTTTTTTTTTTAATAAGTTAAGATTGATTGATCATATTCTTATTTTTAAAAACTTCTATGTATTCTACAACGAAAACAACAATAACAACGTTAAGTCTATAAAAAAAGAAGCACTCACAAAGTAATATTGAAAGTTTAATTGCAACACCAACACCACTACCAACAACAACAAGAACAACAACAATAAAAATAATAATAACAAAAAACAAAACAAAACAAAATTAATAAATTAAAAAAACAAACAAACAAACGAAAAACAGAAGAAATTTTTCAGCAACACAAAAACATAAACATCAGCTGCATCATCCACATTTACAGTAATAATAACAAAAAAAATATCAGTGACGAAAGTATTGAAATTAAAAAGAAAATACAAAGCAAAACAAACCAATGCGTTGATATTACTGAGATCTACCTTTTCAACCAAAACCCACCCCTGGGATTGCAGTTTTTTTCTTCTCTATTTCTTCTCCTAAAATATACGGTTATCTTTCCTCTCATCTCTTCTCTTCTCTCTCTCTCTCTCTCTCTCTCTCTCTCTCTCTCTCTCTCTCTCTCTATATATATATACTATTTTAAAGATATATATATATATATATATATATATATATATATATATATATATATATATATATATATATATATATATATATATATATATATATATATATATATGCATATAAGGGCACAAAAAATGGTGAACTTGGTGAAAAGTCCTACAGTGTTACAATATGATAGCACGACCATTCCCTACTCTGTCCTTACATTGAACCAGTTAGCACCATCATCATTTTTTTTTTTTATTTTGAAACCGAAAAAAGTAAAACAATGAAGATGACTTATAACTTTCTCTGTGGGTGACTGCACAAAGTGGTCAACTCAAAAAAAAAACCCTAACAACGGCATAGAAACAAACAAAACAATAACAGAAGAATAGCATGTTAACTTGGAGGAATGAGTTGGATGAGAAGAAACAGTTACGAGTATAAACAGAAATGAAACTGTTGCTATAAGAAATTAGACAATTAGCTGAGAGGGTAAGCAAGATAACTGATACTAAGAGAAATAATCATACCTGTACTAATGACTTATTTGAACAAAATTTTTACAATCTAAAACACTAAAAACTTCACTGCCTTTACATCATGACATGGGAATGAAGCACCCTCTTTTTCAAGCTTCTTTCAAAGTGATGGTATATCTATATTATCTTTTCAAAATTTTCTTAAATAAACGCTTGTAGAATTAATTACCTTTCCCTCCCTAAAACCCATATCTAACCTTCAGGTTATTACTCCGCCCCCTGGTCAGTGCCATGCATGATCTATGAGAGAAGAGACACACAGTGACTGAATTCCACAGTGGTCGCATTATATGGCTTTTTTTCTTAGTCAACTTTCATTTTTTTTTTCGTATTCAGTGAGAATATTGAAACAATGTTATGATCTCATTATCTTAAGGCTTAGTTTCCAAACTAAATTCCTAATGTAAACAAGAATGGTACTTACGGGATGGAGATCAGATGGATTAAATAATAATTCAATATATTAAGACTAGCATGAACAAGTTAGTAACAACTAGAACAAGAATATGAACTTATGCTGAAGAAGCAAGAACGACAAAGATATGTCTTGAAAGAAAATTGGAACATTTCTGTATTAGCGAATGAAGACAATAATAATGTCAGTCTCAAGGAAACTATTGTGTACTGCATATTGCTGCATACATTATTAACTTCCAACTAGTCAAAGAGATTTGTTTATACCTAATATCAACTGCCTTTACTGGGGATTCATAAACAATCTTGACAAAATATGTTAGCTCAGGGGACTCCCTATTTTTTTTTCTATGAAATCACCGAGAAGAACCTTACAGAACAGTAAGGAGATGGGATTATCTTGGTCAGAAAAAAATAGACTCTTCGTGGATTGAAAGTGCGTAGGTCGAGAACTTTAAGTAATGGATTAAAACAAAATTTACTACAAGTATAAGCACCAATTAGCGATATCATCGATGAAAAAGCCGTCATCATCTCCATGCTTCAAAAAATCTCGCAAATAAAGATTAGGCGATTGACTGTAAAAATCATAAGAGCTAGAATTTTAGGTAGTGCTCAGCAGTGGTTACGATAAGGCTTTAAGTTAAGATGACCGAAAAATGCTTGAATTTGTGAGATTAGAACCAATGATATAATAGATGCTTCGGCACTCATCGTTTTGCCACTCAAAGAGAACATAACTCATACCAATATGCCACTACGGTTAACGGTTAAGTAGGGTATCACAACGCCAAGAGATTATAGCAATAAGCAGTCGCACCCTTCCTAGATAGCAAATTCATGAAAGATATCCTGATATATTCTCCCCACAAGAAGCTTTTTTATGCTTTTTGAGGCGCAACGAACAAAACCAAGCAAGACAATGCAGCCCAGGGAGGCAGAAAACAGAAGATGATAATATGGCGAAATGTTTTTGAACTTTCCAAAATTCCACCCATATTAAGTCTTATTTAACTTTATTTGACGTTTTCTCATTAATTCCAGGCACTTTGATCAATATTACCCCCTCCCCCCCCCCTCACACACACACACACAACCCCTCTGGGCAACATTGGAGTTGACCACATAAAGGATAGGCTTGTTATAATCATCTTTGCAAAAAGTCTTGCTAAAGATTTGATCTACATCTGTTAAAATGGGCCTAACCATGCAAACAGCTTGGAATCGGAGGGCATGAACAGTCGATATCCATGGCCACCGTTGGTCTATTTTTGGATTTGAGACAGTTCTACCATTACTAAACCCAACAAGTTTTGCCAAAAAATTATGCCAAGGATACTGTGAATGTGTCGCATTGATGATCTTGTTCAAATCGTTAGAGTTTATATTCATACACCCCCTTGTGCCTGACAAGGTCCCAACTTGCACACTCAACTGCACCCTCATTCATCTGACGTTACATCAGAATATAAAACTTATAATTTTAACACTGGTACTGAAGCTAGACTGGTAGATTGCATTGTTTAGGCTCTCCGTTGCTATAATGTTTACTAAAACACACAACCAAGATTTAGAAAAAAATTGGTGCATGTTCTTTAATTGATCAGACCAAGCACAGGTAAACCTTTTTAAGAAACAAAATTTTATGAAAACAAAAATCTCCTCATTGAAAAATGCTATAATGCACTATCCGAAACCAGAAAGCTAATGAGCTTGTTCAGACAAGAGTGTGACTGTGCATGTGTATGACTGGGTACCGATACTAACGAGAGATTGTACTAAGTTAAGAATGAGATTCTCCGTCTTCTCCGAGCTCTCACCTCCAACCCAGGAGATTCCTTCTCTTCCGTGACGTGAAAACGTGTAGATCATCCCAACCTGAGATTATTATGGTCACGGCGGTGTGTCTCAAGTGGGCGGTCCGGCACTGATAAACAGGGGCCAGTGCTTCCCTTGGTTTACAATCCGGCGAGAGTGATATGGATGCTGACTGTTTTATATGGTGTACAAGCAAACGCAGCTACACTCGCTCTGTGCTCAAAACCTTATATAATAAAAAGAGAAGTTAACATAATGAGTTTGTGTTCACAAGATTATTGAAATCTTTGATACGAGCTGAAAGGAGATCAAATGATATAACAGTTTTAATAAATGCCTCCTCATATAAAAATAAAAATAAAAGTTGGCATATTCTTTCCATATCGTATACAAAATTATGTAGAAAAGACAAACGAGAACATGCAAGAACACAGATGAAAAAGTATGTGGTAAAGTTTTTGTGAATCGTGTTAATAAATCTATCTATCTATTTGTCTATCTATCTATCTATTTATATCTATCTATCTATCTATCTATATATTTATCTATCTATCTGTCTATCTGTCTATCAATTTATCTATCCATCTATATATCTATCTTTCTATTTATCTACCAACTACCTACCAGTCCATCTGCATATTCGTCTATCATTCTATCTTCTTGTTCATTTTTTGTAGCTTAACTTGGGAAGCAATTTTCGCTGATAGCAAAGGGATTTATTATTATAATCTACCCCAACCATATGAAGAGGTACAAAAAAAAAAAAAGAAGTTAAGATTTGAAGAGACCAATAAAAATTAAATCATCATGTCATGGGGTTCCTTCCATCTAAACTAAGATTATAACCCCCCTCCCCTCCCCTCTCAGAACATGATATACGCACGAAAACTGTCTCTAGCCAGGTTCTGTTTGTGAACTATTTTTGGCCTGGTCATCAGTTTTTAAGAATTTATTAATTTTGGTCACAATCATGTTTGGATCCTCTAGGATATAGGGGACATTTTCAACAGATTGTAAACACAGTCATCCTCTCAGAACTATTAATATTACAGAAACTCCAGCAAGGGAGTAAAGCATAAGGGAAGCTGTAGCACGAAACCTGATTTTCTGATATTTTAGCACGTACCAATCCAGAGAATTCTTTCCTCCTAAGCAATCAGGATTGAGACTGATTCTAAAATAACTTGACACTCTTGGCTGGAAAAGCAAACTATTTAACGATATTCAGATTGATGTATCATTTTGGTCCTGAAATAAACTTATTGTTTCATTATTGCGAGTTTTATGAAAACGCTTTTCTTCTCAATGTGAGATTTCGTTAGTTTGCTATCCGAGTGGATACAAAACTTTTCTGTACAAAAAAAGACCACACAGCGCCAAAATCTCTTCCCATTTGTATTTACAAAGGACACATCAGTGGCCGTCTTGTGTGGCTGTTAAAGTGAATAATAAAATAAAAAAGAAGAAAAATATCTTTTATCTGTTTGCCCATTTGACTAGTTTCCTTCTCAAGGAGATGGAATATAAAAACGCACGGCAACCTCATAATTAATGAGTTCAAAAAGCGTCTAGATGAAGCTGAGCCAAGAGCAAAGACCTAATTAAAGAACTGCACAAAAGGTTTAATAAGGTCTGTACCTCTAGCGCCTGTACGGTTTGCCTCGGCGGCTTCAGTACGCACCTGTCCCCTGACCTTTCGAAAACTGTTTTTGAGGTTTAATGGAAATTCAGCGTGTTTTCTTCGCAGAATCAGACCTAATAAGTGAAGCCGGGTAATTTGTTTGTTTTTATTTTGTTTATAAAAAAAACAACAACACATTACACACAAATAATTCTCGGTGCGAGAAAACATTGTCTGTTTTACTTTGGTTAAATAGTAAACTGCAAAGGTTATAATTGTTTACTTGCATGTGAGAGAAAAGAGTGAATAATATTTTTTTTCTAATATAACAAATATGATAAAGATAGACAAAAGATTAACAAAAAACAAAAAACAAAAAAAACAAAAACAAAACAAAAACAAACAAACAAAAAACAAAAAACAAAAAAAACAACAACAAACAAACCAAGACTAACAGACACAAACAAGAACAATGATAGTTATAAAGTAATCTTCTTTTTCGTAATTTTTAAATTTATATTATCGAATTGGCGTAAAACAAAGTTTAATTCGTGAGAGAGCTGTTCAACTCATTTCACAGAAGAAACATCATCATCTCTTAGCTATATAATTCTATACACCGGTTTTTCGGAGTTCAAATTCACGTCATAGATCTTGCAAAAATCGCACATCCATCACATTTAATCATAGCGCCGACATTTTCGCTAATAAATCTATTTTCGCTAAATGTAAGTTTAAAGTCTACTTGCTTAACATAACGTCTAAAAACACCGAGTGTGGGGAGAAAAGATTGATTGGGATATTTCTGGGGAAAATCTAAAGGTAAAAGAACTGCACCTCAAACTGAGAGAGCTTGAGGACTAGTTAGCTCCTCTTGGTTTCCTCTCAACTATAACCGCCAAAAACACCGTACCGTCTGGTGTAGCTTGCCTTGGTACTCTTGTTAGCTCTTTATCTTACTCTCTGTTTCCGCAAAGTATTCAAATTTCAACGGTGTCATTAACAAACCTCTCAAGTTTTCACAAACATGAATAAACATGTCAGAGGAAATTTTTTGTTTGTTTCGTTTCTAACTTGTCAGCATGTTCACACTTAATACTTCATTATCATCATTCTCATTACTCAAACCGATTCGTCAGACGGCATGCGGTGTACAAAAATGAGAGACGATTTTAAACTTAATTCTTTTAATGTTTTGATATAGCAATTATTTTTTTTAATGTCTGTCATTTTTTATGTGTACAAGGTGTGGAATATTACAAGAGCCTCCCCCCTCCCTTCCCCCGCCTCTAACCTGATCAGTAACTCATGAAAGTATGGCGGATAAAATCTCTCTCCATGGTTGAAAACAAGTCTGTCAAGACGACAAAAAAATTATTATAACAGTCGTAAGAGTGACCTGGTAAACTTTTCCGAGCAGATTGCTTCTTTGTTAACTGATTTGTTCCGCTTGTCAAACCAGGCAGAATAAGAGTGCACCTTGACAAAGAGAGCGATAACAAAAATGAACAAGAAAAGCTCCTGTATTATTTTTTTACCATGTTTGTTTTTCACCTGAATCGTATATGTGTGTTTTAATGTTTAGGATGCGTTGATGCTACATAATTATTAGAGCAATATTAGGTATGCGCATTTTTCTGCTCGACTGAAACACTGGTGCTGCACTGGTGTAGCACATGGGAAAAACTCTAAAACGTTCCGAGTCTTTTAGGAGTTGCAATTTAATTGAATTTTATGAATCTTGCAATATTAATGGCTTCTTTTTAGGCCTGCAATAAATACATGATTTTGTTCTTTGGATTTGCGTCTATTGTTAGGGCTAGTTAAATTAGGTCAGACCCGAACATCAGAACTGATACTTCCAGTCAGGAGTCGGACACACGTCAGAATCTCCTGGTTGGCAGTTCAACGTTTTACCAACTGAGCTCTATTCGGAGCTACTAAGTGCTAAATCTAACTTGCGACTGGTTTGTTCCTTGTATCAAACGGCTCGGCCACTAACAAGGTGGGTTTCAATATCGATGGTTACCGTCATTATCAACTAAGTCGAATCTGCCACGTCAAACCTTGATGGAGGACGATAGGACTAGAACAGCAGCCCGATTGACCATAATTATCCGCGATTTCTGTCACTGAGCTGTGATTTTATTCTCTCAAACTATCGTTGTTTTGTGCCGAAACTCGATCTCATCTTAAGTCTATTTTTTTTTTAATTTCTAATTTTAAATTTAACTAGAATTAGTTTGAAATAATGAATATTACAAAAATAAGTTGCTCTCGGAAAAAAGCCCGAGAGTGTGCACTTTCCTAAAAACAAACAACGTGATAATGTTTAAAAAAAGGAAAATACTTGAACGAAAACTTTACAAAAGCGGCACTCTTTGACAAAAACTATTTGCCCATAACACATTTGAATTATTTTTTTTTTTTTTGTGAAAGTGTAAAGCTAATATACTATTAACATTGGAACACGTAGATGAGTAATTCCACAATGGATACCACAACATTAGTTGAGGAATGAGTGTGGAGAAGGGGGTGGGGTGACGTATGATGAAAAAGTTAATTTATTGGCTTAAAACAGAAATGCTCACCCTACTAGTCTATGCTGTGCTCTTCTATTTCTTTCTTCCTTTTCTTTTCTTTTTTTTTTTTAAGTTGCGTACGCTTTGCGTAAATATTCTTTAGAAAACCCTACACCAATTACTGAAATGGGTAACGGAAGGGTAAAAAGAGAGTGAGGTTAAGTACACCTTACTTCTTTACAGCCTCCTCTTTATTTTTAACAAGAGACGTCTAATTGATTTGTTATATTGAAGTCTTTGAAACGATAGGTTTACGGCAATTTTTAGCCGCTCCCCCGCATTATTCTAAGTGGCCAGATTTTCCACCCTTCATTTGCCAACACTTAGTCTAGTGAAAGCAATAATTATGCCAGGCACTTTGTCCGCCCAGTATTTTGGCAATTATTCATCGCGGCAACGAAATGTTCGTGAAGCGTTACCCAGTATTAGCAAAAAAACATTGGTTAATCTGCAGCCTTATTTCAAAACATCTGGTTTTCATTGCGAATTAACCACACATACAAAGCTTCTTGTCTTTTGTTGAGGGAGTTAGAAGAGGAGTTGAAAAAGGAGGAGGTAGAGATTTAAAGAGAGATGGAGAGAGATAGATAGATAGAGAGAGAGAGAGAGAGAGAGAGAGAGAGAGAGAGAGAGAGAGAAAGAGAATGATAGAGACAGGGAGAAAGAGAGTAAGTGTGTGAGTATGTGTGTAAGAAAGCTTGTTGTCAATGTTAGTATTCTACACATTAAAAAAAAAATTGTAACCATCACGACCTGATCTGAAAAATCTGTAAAATAATCGAAAACAGATACCCAGATTACTGAAAGGTACAGGAGAAAGAGAAACGAGGAAGAGAAAAAAACAGACAAATTAAGAGTAATGGAAGTAGGACAAGAGTACACAACAAAACAACTTAAATAGTTATTCATATTGCGGTACTCACAAAGAAGTCTCTACACAACATCAAGAGATTAAATTAGAATGCATTGACGTGAAATATAAACAGTTACACAGTGACTGTGGCTACACAAACGCTAAACACCAAAGTCGAAAACAGTTGCTTTTTGTCCTTGTTGTTCTTTTTACTCAAAAGAAATAACCTAACAATCGTAGCAACTTTATCTTCTATAATATTGGAAATTTTCATATTGATACAAAGATAAGCGATTATTTTGTTTCATTGTTTCTGATAATTATGACATTTGCTTTAGATCCTCCTATGGATCGTTCTTACTTTTTTCAGTTTATACGAGTATAATCCAGTTGTTTATACACCACATGGAATTGTGCTAAAGATAACTCAGGGTTAGAAAATGAAATAACAATGTTAGTCATTCTTATATTTTTTAAAATCTTCATTGGTCAAGAAAGTGAAAAGGCGTTTTCATTTATGTGGTTTTTTGTGAAAAAGAGCCAATGCCTTATTCTTTAAAATCTCCTAGGGCTTTCATATCCCTGATCCAACAGCATCAGAAACTGTTACAATTGGTATTTTTATTAACGTAAAGTTTGGTTTTTCACAGGATATAAAGCCAAGGCTTAAACGAACAACCAACTTAAATAGTATCAGTTTGTCGTTTAAAAAAATTAATTCTAGATTTTTTCCTTTAACAACGCTGCAAAGTCAGATAGTCAGATGAGAATGTGGGTGACATCAAGTAGGATAAATCTTAGCTTCAGTGGAAGTAGGCCATCGAAAAGAAATGATATGCTAATATAATAGAATGTCGAAACAATCATGATGTGAAGGAGTTCCTGAAGAGGAAAACTGAATTCACTGGGATTAGTTAGTCCTCAGAGAGTATGTACGTGTTTTTTAAAGATCATCTGTCCACCTTCAATTTGCACAAGATGGTTTTATGGTGCACTTTTTTTTTAGTTTTTAGACGAAAAAGCTGTTCAGATTTGTCTTTTTTTTCTTTTTTTTTTCTTCTAAAATTATATATTGATAGCAGCCATTGCTTCAGGATAACTAAATTCTGACGTTATTTCCGGCTGAGGAGTAAAATACTTAATTTCCCCGTACTTTAAGAGTCATTGAAACTTTCTTCACCCCAGGCTGATCTTAACTAAATCTCTAAAGAAATAAGAGAGCCAGAGATGCCCTATTAAACACACACTAACTCCCTCAATTCTTATGCTGCTCATGACCTAAAAAAAAAAAAATCCCCCACACGCACACACTCATGAGCAAATCTGTCTCCTCATTACTAGTGTGTTGAGACTCAAAGGTGGACGAGCCCTAGCCATCATACGGTTAGCCTGACAAGAACCGTATACGATTGGAAAGTTTCACATCAACATAGCATTGAGATTTAAAGATGGCAAAATTAATTTGGAGTCCTTGTGACATTAAAAAAAACAGCCTTGGCTCACGATATGCGGGCAGAATTTCTTTCATAAAAATACAACATTCCTTTGGTTTAGCAGTTTTTAATCGCAAAAATCATGACGAGTGTAAATCAGTGTAAAAAAGTTGTCTGAATTGAGAAAGACCAGAGAGCTATAATTAGTGTTTTCGGATGTTTATCTTTTGCATCGGATATCACCTTTCGGTTGTAAAGGGAGATCAGTTCTCCAAAAGCCTTATCATCGGCGCCTTGTTTACAGAGGGTTACATTTCAAAAAGCGAGTAAACGTCATTGTTGGGCGAGGCTGTAAACCGAGGCGAGTCAAGCATATCGACATGTTTACTCTTCCTGTGAGCTTCCTACTGGCCGCTCACCACGGCTTGCTTCTTTCCTTTGTCGTTTATGATCTTTTCGTGTACACAAAATCATTTGCTAGGCTGTTCGCGACTCCCCAAAAGGCTCTCTTGTCATTTTTGCGCAATATCAATGTATTTGATTTTCATTGTCATTGATTTCCCAATATCATTGTATTATCTTTTTTTTTATTCTGTAAGCGAATATCATTTTACTATTGTTCTTTCCAGCTCGTTGATCCTTAAATTTTTTTCTGATTTAAAAAAAAACAACAATCTATGATTTATTAGGGTTTTTTATTGTCAAATTTATGCTCTTACTCTTAACAACTACTTTTTTTTATTACGTAGAATTCTTAATGAACTTTCAGTCTGTTGTGTGTTATGTTCCAACTCCTATGTGCTTTATTTGTTGATTTTTACTTATTCTATATGGATAATCTCGCCTGCCATATTCTGATTATCTAGTTCATTCAAGCTTCTGCAATGTTTCAACACTGTTTCTAACTCTCTTATAAAGTTATTTGGTATTTTTCTGTTGCTGAATGATGTGCAGAAAACAATTTATATGGTCTACCACTTCGCTATATTCGGATAAACCGTGCAGTATTCTTAAATTATTGTCTGTGGTATATGATCAGTCTCAGCTTTGCAAGACACTGATAATTATGTTTACCTGCTCTAATTCTCTGAGGTATATTTATCCACTGACTATTTTCTCTGTGCTTTGCTTTCTC
>JAWDGP010003058.1:402500-412500 GCA_033675545.1 Elysia crispata | reverse complement strand
CCCCTTCTCGCTTTCTTTCCCAATCGCCTGTCAAAGTGTCTGGTGAATGTATCCGCTATACAACACCGCACACCCGCCCCGCTCTGCCACCGGGATAATTCAATAAGATAGAAAATCCCTCCTTCTCCTCACGGTAACCAACAGATTTGCGAAATAGAGGAGAAAAGAGTGTGTGGGGTATGCACGATTGTGAAGTCACAAAGAGAGATACCGGTATTGGGGGTTATTGAGAAAGACAAGCAAAAGAAAGAGAAACTTGTGCCAAGAGCGGGGAAAAGAGGCGTGAAACTCGTTGCTCTGGGATGACTACACAAGTAGCGGGCGGAGGTGTCACGGCCCACGCGTCCAGTACCCGAGATTTGCCCTGCTCGCTACCATCAGATTTTCATACTTGTTTCTAACCTCGGCACTGCCCTGACATCTCTCTCACACATCATCGTCATCATCATATCATCACCGTTGAACTGGTAGAGCCACAGATCTAGTTGACTCACGTTATAGATAGGTAGACGAGTGACTGGCGGGACCAACTCAAACTTTCAGATCTACACCTCAGTTCTAGTTTCTAGACCTAGGTCTATAACTTCGCCTAATGAGTAAACCAATAAAGTTGTGCCTACTCCTAGACCCTGTTCTTTGAAAGCCTAGATGCTCAAACAACAACAACAAAAATAAAATTTACCCTCACATGCTAGATGGGAGAAATCCACAACCAAGAGCTAGATTAGCCTATAATTGAGTTGTTCCAATTCCACACAGAAAGGAAAGCGACGTGGACACCAAAAGACATTTCTGGAATGTATACATTTGATAGGAGAACATTGCTTTGATTGCTACGTCGATTCTACCGCCCTGAAAAAAAATCACCTGAGCAGCACATTTTTGCTCCTCTTATTTCCCTGCGGCACGTCCAATATTCAGCGAGATCGGTGAGTAATTTTTATTATACACGCATTAAGACCAATTTTACTCATTTTATTATACACGCATTAAGACCAATTTTACTCAGTGTTTGTAACAACCTTACTGTATTGATCTGAATCCGAAGATAATGCAAAAACAGAAAATTGAGATTAAATTTTTTTTAACTTTAACTTTTTGATTATAGAATGGCCATCACTAAAGGTTTTTCTCAAGTCGAAATCAATATCTATCCCCCCTCCCCCCGCCCAAAGATAATAATGATCAGACGCCTTTGTTTATGTCTATGTCCACGTTTATTTTATCAATATTAATGCTTAATATGTTGGAAACATTGTGTCAACAGAAATATTGTAAATTATGAATTATGTGTTTTAAATTTAAGATTTGGCACAAGACGGGAATTCTAATTTATCTTCATCTCAATCTTTGAAGGAAGGAAACAATAAGCTCGGAATAAATTATGCCAACTTTGTTACTGTATCTCCATGAAGTTATTTATTACACTCAACTCTTCTAGCCCTCAACAGATTCGATTATCAGGTCATTATTTAGGAATAGGCCTATTACTTTTAGCATGCCACTATGTCTTGTATTTCATTGTACAGATATGTAATACAATTGTTAGCTTCATCGATGCATTTTATGGCTCATTTACTCAAACCAACAATTACGGCTTCCTCCTGGTTTGTCTCTCTCTCTCTCTCTCTCTCTCTCTCTCTCTCTCTCTCTCTCTCTCTCTCTTTCTCTCACTCTCTCTCTATCTCTCTCTCTTTAATTCTCTGTCTGTCTACCTGTCTGCCTGTCTGTCTATCTGTCTCTGTCTGTTTACTCCTGCGTTATCAAGACCAAGTCTTCTCTTAACACACTATTCTCAATAAATACACAGGAATCAAACTAACTTCCAAATATATTAAATGATTATTTTCTTTTCCTGATTTTGATTTATTATCATTTTAGGTTTTATTGTCTCTGGCAGTGTAGAAATATGTCATGGTGTTGGGCGGAATGGTTTTTATAATAAAAAAATATGATTCACTCTTTCTTGTTTTTTTTCTCTTTTCTTTTTCCTTTTTCTGTTTACCATTATAGCCATTCTCCTTCTCTCGTCCTCAAAAATTATTTTAGTCTACTTCCCTCTCTTTACCTATTTTCTCTACTGGCATTTCAATGAATAAATTGGAATTCTATTGAGCACCCTTGACATATTAAAGTGCCGCTTTCTAAGGTTCAATCTAAGATCTTGTTTCCTGAAAAGGTAAACTTAACAAAGAAAAAAAAAAGATTCACTAAAAGACGCACTGAGCAACACAGAAAATACTATTTTTCTTTTTTCTTCTTTTTCTGTATTAAACTGATTTGAATAAACTTAAGAGATGTAGAAGTAACCGAGAAAAACTAAGGAGTATACTTTTACTGATATTAATTTTGTTGTTTATATATATTTTTTTTCCTGATTTTGCAAATTTTATTCAATTTGGGATCACTTTTTAAAAGTTTACAAACACATTTCATAACACGTCACTAGAAATAAAAATTTAGGTAAATTTTATGTGTCTGTCATATTAAAAACTAAGAAAAATTAATAAATAAATAAATTGACAAAAAAATAGCAAACGCTGAAGACAATGAAAGATGAAAAATTAATGATCAGAAATAATAATAATAATAATAATAATAATAATAATAATAATAATAATAATAATAATAATAATAATAATAATAATACTAATAATAATAATAATAATAATAATAATAATAATAATAATAATAATAATAATAATAATAATAATAATAATAATAATAATAATAATAATAATAATAATAATAACAATAAAAATAGAACGATTTGTAATATTATGTTGATACCAGTCAGAAAATTCTGAAGGTTGTGCAAAGATACAGTATAATAATCCTAAATGGTATTTTTTTTACCCTTTTTTTGACAATGTCGAAGAACTGTGGTAAAAAAGAACAGAAAAGGCATTCTGTCAGTGAATGATTCGTTTTGCTGGAGTTTGGTCAACTTATCTGCATTGATCAGGAAAACTGATCGATCGAGCCGCTCTTTTGATTCAGTCATATCTCCAACTCCAACATTTACAGTTTGTAAATTACCAGCCCAATTAAAAACAAATCAGAGTGGAAGATAACACACATTTAGTGCTCAACCATTTGTTATTTAATTCTGTTGATTTATCATGACTTTCTTTGGGTCAATATACTTTAAAATTAAAAAAAAAAGTATTCTAAACAAACAATGATATCAGTTAACACAACCGAAATGCGAAGACTGGGCGTGAACTTTGCATGATAATTATTTCTGAATTGATCAACCAAGGAACGTTTTGGAACTTGGAGTGCACAAGTCTTTATGATTTGAAACATGTGCACGAAGATATTTATAACTACTTAGTTAGAGCTTGTTGAAGATGGACAATACATTGAAATTGATGGCTCTCTCAACATCGGTTTCATTTCTGTTTCTATTGATTCTATAAAAAAACAAAACAAAACAACCGAATGCAATTAAAATAAATAAATAAAAATCTTCTCTATTGATTTTCTTATGTGAAACTTATTTAAGAGCATCATGTATTCTAGAACAAAAAAAAAAAAAAAGAGCATTAAACATGATTGTCTCGATATTCTTCACAGTATCATTCTAGTGTCATGAATACTCGCTGTTTCTGCCACTATCATTATTATTTGCTATGTTTTGTACTTATTTCCACAGATCTCGTCGAGGAATGTTCATTTTATAAAGCTATTCTGCTCAAAGTCATTATAGAGTATATTGAATTCTTTAAAAACTCGGCAATTTCTGTTGTGACAAACTAATCACGTAAAAAGGAAGAAACAACGCTAACATTTATAAATAAAAATGTCAACTCTGTATAAAATACAGCGTAAATAAAGGAATTCAATGTAGAGGGGTATTAATACCTCAAACTCCGTGGTGTGAGGCTGAAAGTTCAAACCGATTGTCGCCACTGTTAAATCAATACCAACCTCTGAATTCCCGCGTGGCGATGTCTGGAGCCAGTCTTGTAAACATGTCCTACGGTCACCTGGCCGCGGCGTTTCCTGTCGGGTCTCCGGGACTACCCACCCCACCTCAGGTGAGGAAACCACTAAAAATTATAGTGATAGTAAAACACGAAGCTAAAAAAATATCTAACGTAAATCATAATTACAACAAAAAAAAACAAAACAAATACAACTAAAAATTATGCCTATTAGTAATTAAATTCTTCTTCTTCTTCTTCTTCTTCTTCTTCTTCTTCTTCTTCTTCTTCTTCTTCTTCTTCTTCTTCTTCTTCTTCTTCTTCTTCTTCTTCTTCTTCTTCTTCTTCTTCTTCTTCTTCTTCTTCTTCTTCTTCTTCTTCTTCTTCTTCTTCCTATTCATTATTATTATTATTATTATTATTATTATTATTATTATTATTATTATTATTATTATTATTATTATTATTATTATTATAATTATTATTATCATTATTTTATGAACGGTGCTTCTAAATTTATTAACTAATACTTATACTAATTATATCACTATAACCATTCCTACCAATAGGGCCGTCGCAACTGCTACCACTTCTACTACTACTACTTTTACTACTACTACTACTACTACTACTACTACTACTACTACTACTACTACTACTACTACTACTACTACTACTACTACTACTACTACTACTACTACTACCACTACTACTACTACTACTACTACTACTACTACTACTACTACTACTACTACTACTACTACTACTACTACTACTACTACTACTACTACTACTACTACTACTACTACTACTACTACTACTACTACTACTACTACTACTACTACTACTACTACTTATAGTAACTGTGATCATCATCACCAATATTAAAGCACTGGAAATGTTCTTATCAAGGGTTTTCAAATAATGACTTTTATAAAGAAAATGAAGCAGAGCAATGAACTATTCTGACTGAAACAGCAGAAATGTTGGTCTAATTAGGAAATTTTATAGATGGGAGAAATAGATAGGTAGGTACAAAGAGAGAGAGAGAGAGAGAGAGAGAGAGAGAGAGAGAGAGAGAGAGAGAGAGAGAGAGAGAGAGAGAGAGAGAGAGAGAGAGAGAGAACAGATAGATAAAAAAAAACATTTCCGGAGTAACAGTAGCATAGGTACTAAAGAAACACATCCACTACTAAGACAACGATAATAAAATGTAAAAGTTATTATGTATGATTTTTTGTTAATGATTGTTTGGATGTTGATAATAACAGAAATATTTTATAATAAAAACAACAACAACAACAACAACAACAACAACAACAACAACAATAATAATAATAATAATAATAATAATAATAATAATAATAATAATAATAATAATAATAATAATAATAATAATAGTAGTAGTAGTAGTAGTAGTAGTAGTAGTAGTAGTAGTAGTAGTAGTAGTAGTAGTAGTAGTAGTAGTAGTAGTAGTAGTAGTAGTAGTAGTAGTAGTAGTAGTAGTAGTAGTAGTGGTGGTGGTGGTAGTAGCAATAGTAATACTAACAACAATAATAATAGCATATACATTATTTAACAATAGAAAGAGAATTTTAAATTGGTACATTATTACCAATTTGGGAATCGATATAAAAGCAATGTTATTCTGTTCATAGTAAAGGTGGATTTACTTATTTATAGCGATGATTACAGAAATTGTTCCATTTCACTGAAGAGTAAATCTCTTTCCACTTCTCTCCTCAGATGAACGGAAGTCCATCACCTCCTTCCTCCAATCCACGACCTTCTCTTTCCCTCACCACCTCATCCTCCGCGTCTCCTCTGTCATCCCCTGCCTCTTCCACTCTCCTGGGCGGTGGTGGACTTCTCAACAACAGCACTCCACTCGGTGGAGTAGCTAGTGCGGCCCCGAGTGGCATGGGAGGCCTGGGTTCAACTCCTGCACCACACACGCCACACCACCAACAATGCTGCGAGAATGGTCGTCCAGTGATGACTGACCCTCACACTGGTCAAACCGTGTGCTCGTGCCAGTACAGCTCAGCCTTGCTGTCCTCCTACTCCAGGCTGCCCCACGGCCTGGGTGCGCCACATTCCTCCCTGTTTGGGCCTGGAGGAGCCGGTGGAGCGTATTCTGCTGCTGCGGCTGCAGCTGCCGCTGGAGGGGCCCAGTCGCCGTACATGCCGCTCGGGGCGGAGGGCTCGGCCTTCTACACACCCTTGGTGAGTACTGATGTGCAACACCAAAGGCTTTCTATGTACTAATCTTACTATAAAGAAGGCTTTGATTACACACATTATTCTGAAGAATGACTCTTTTTAACCATCACGGCCACAAACTTTGTCAAAATTATTGATCAATTGATCATCATTATTCTTCTTATGTTTTTTTTTTGTATAAAATGATACGCCACTTGTCTAGCCAAGTTACAACAAGAGTACAAACAAAGCTTTTTTCTATCTAATGAGTTAATAGATAATTAATGCTAGTTTATTATGTTCGAGAGCTCTGTAAATTTAAACACCTTTAGCTGCTACGGTTCTGTAAGACTTCATATAACATTTATAGCCTCTGGAATCTGAATACAATGCTCAAATTTTATGACTTTCTTTTATCTAGAATGTTATACCAGTCTTCTAATATCGATAATAGTTTTAATAGCCTTATTAGATTTTACTAATTTTGGCAAGAAAATATGTACCAGCTAACACTTTACTTTTTATTTTCGCCTGATGAAAATGAAAGAAGTAAAAATTGGAAAGGAATTTCAAGTTAGAAAAAAATAAACAAAACAAAAATAAAACCGATCTTATAAAAAAAAGGATAAAAAAGGAGGGGAAAACAACCAAAACAAAGAAAAGAGTGTAAATATGATCCATAACAAGAGTTCATTCCGTCCATGATTGTGATCTTCTGTTTCCTCTATCAGATCTCTTTCCCTCTTTCTTTTTTAGCTCATTTAAAACTTCTCGCTGTAAAAAGAAAGGGAAACTCTTTAAACAATCGGCACCATAAGATGTTTGATTGGAGTAAAGTGTTAGAGCGACATTGCCGACTCCCCACGGCAAACCCTTTGATCAAGTTGTTAGAAAGATTAATCAGTCACACCATTTTACCAGTTTTCCCACTTGTTCTTTTAATTAACTTGCTCTAAATCTAGTCAACCGCATGGAACGATTGGGGTTAAGCCTACTTCAAAGAGAAAACTTAAAAAAGCCACACGCAAGAGTTAGATTGACCTTCCCCTGCTAAACAGATTTGAGAAAAATAAAGTGGACAGATGAGTTTAACAGCGTGTTTTTATATGTTTCTAACGTCCACCCGAAACTGTTTTCTTGGCCGTATCGGGGAAGCCGCTACCCAGCCAAACCGCGTCAACGTGCATGTGGAGCGAACTGCCAAAGTGTCTTTCCGCAGAGCAGAAGATAGTGTCCCTAACTGTTTGAGAGCATCGCGCACAGCAGGGGGCTCCGGGCTTGGTTCGAAAGGATGACCCCAGGGAGTCCCTCCATCTCGCCGTTACGGTCCTTTGAGGACTTGGACCTCTGAGCCTCTAGCGACGGGCCGAAATCACTGAAATCCGAGGGCCACGAACTTGGCAAATCCACCGTATAATCCCATTCTCAATGTAACCTGGTTGTTATTGATGTTAGCGGCTGGTGCACAGTATCCAAACACTAGACAGAGGTTCTTTACACTAGTTTGGAAAGCAAAGGGTTGCATTCAGATTCCGAAAACAAAATAGACATTATTGACATGTCACTGGCCAAGACCATGCAATGTAATACTGTTTGTTGTGATTAAGCCACCTAATTTTGCACAGTGGAAAACATCATAAGAAGCAGGTTCTGTGATCTTTAGATTGAATCCAGTTCTAGTTATCTTTTATTTATTTTTTTTTTAATGTATAAGGTAAATTATATGCAAAGTTGAAATCGGAAAGTCGAAGGGAACAACTTAATAAATTCTTAAAACTAGAAAATATTTCCACACCAGAGAAGCTTTCCGACGAGTGCATTGCCCAAAATAGTCTGACTAGATCTAGCTGTCTATTTTCACAGTGTGTACTTTGGAAATAAAATTCCAATCCATGTAATTCATTTTTCAAAAAAAAAGTAATCATCTATTTCAAAAAAGTGAACGGCATAGACAACTTTCTATGCCAATTAATAGTGGTGTAGCTCCTACTAAGATCTACCCAATCTACGCAATATTTTTTATCAACATAGACCAGTTGTTTTGGGTGGACAGACCCACACACTCTTGCCCTCCCACCAGAGTGCGACATCCTCTGGCCAGCTCGCACCAACTCGCACCCCTGTGGTCTACCGACATCATTGTCGCCTTTCATCTCCGCTGGAGCTCAGCATCCTTCTCCGTTTCTTTCCCCTCCCTCCTCTCTGGTCTAAAAAAAAAAACTACAGCACTTTTGAGTGAATATCTGACAATGGGCCAGCTATTGCGCTTTTTTTTTTTGTACCGTTTTTTTTTTCCTAATGTAGTGGTTTTTTTTTTAAATTTATTTCTTTCAAAAATAGTTTTAAAAAGTAAGCAACAACTATTATTATTCTAGGCATTTCCATCTTCGATTAATTTATATAATGTAGATAATAACATCAGGATCGTTTTCCCAACTTTTAACCATGCAAAATATCTTCTTTAAAAAAAAAAAATTCTGCATTTTGAGTTTGTTAATTTTATAAGATTAACATTTTTTTTCGTTTTGTATAAATGTTTTATGGATTAAATATGCCTAATCTTTAAAGAAGCTTTAAAATTCTTGTACTTTGTTTGGTTTGGAACTTTTTTCCGAAAATCCAAGCTCTGGATAAAAGAATGTTGGGTGGTTGGTTTATTCAGAATGTCATTGAAATTCGTATCATAACCATGTTTTAAAAGTTTTTTTTTTATTTACTCCGCATTCTCTAAGTAAAGACAAAGCATCAACATAGGCATTCGACTCTCTAAGATCCAAAAGTAAAAACATCCATCCACCATAACAGTGCTGTTACACACATTGAGATCTCATCTGAAGATTCTGGAGGAAATAGGAGCGAGATAATTCTCTTCAACAAAATTATATTTCTGAACTTTTAAAATACGACCCACTTCTTTCACAAATCTTAACTATCATTACAAATTTCCATAAGAAAAAGAGTTTATTGTAAATATCCCCTGTGGTACATTATTATCCAAGTCCAGATTAATTGACCCTCAGGGGATCACAAGATCGTTTGAGCGCGGTATAACAGTACGAGATGATCACTCAAAGAACCGGTAAAAGGCATAGAAAGAGAGAAATCTCCATCAACAGAACGAGGAGGCCAGAGAATTTGTCACAATAGATTATGTTAGCTAGAGGCCTTGGGAAGCTGTATTTAAAAGAATGCGCGTGATCGTCAAATCAGCATCACCGGATATGTAGGCGGTTGGGGTAGTCTCCTGGGTGGATGTTTGGGATGATAGAACATGTTTGAAAGAGAGTTTGGGAAAAGTGTGTATGTGCTTGTGTGTGTGAGGGAGAGATATAAGGCTGATCACCGAATCGGTCAGGTTAAAATAATGATAGCAATAATGATGATGATGATGATACTGATAATAATAATAATAATAATAATAAAAATAATAATAATAATAATAATAATAATAATAATAATAATAATAATAATAATAATAATAATAATAATAATAATAATAATAATAATAATAACATTATCCAATGTCTCAATGGCTTGGAAAGTATTACAGTCATATACGAAGAAGGCAGGCCTTAAGATTTTTAATCTTTTTTTATCAAGCAACGACGGCAAATAGATTCAATTTTTGAACCCAAAGTCGATTTTGATGAGGTCCGTGATTGATGTCTAACACAGAGATGAGAAGGGCAGCAAATACGGCTGTCTAGACGATGAAAAATTGATGTAGAGATTATGACGAAAACCACTTTTGCTCGGAATCGAATTTTCGACAAAACTTTTTTTTTTAAACTAGAAACCTTTAATTTGTTTTCTTTCCTGCTATATTTTTTAAATTTGATTACTCGCCATAAAGAAAGAGTCAGAGGGAG
>JAWDGP010003058.1:297500-397500 GCA_033675545.1 Elysia crispata | reverse complement strand
AGAAAACAAAATCTTTCTCCTTTGTCTCTCAACGTCGTTTGACTCTGTCATTATTAACTAAATATTATCCGAAACAATATTTTTAGGAGTACTCCTTATCCCTGTCTAATTTAATGCTTTTAAAGTGCGGTTCATATTATAATTTAACATACATATAAAAATTTAGCCCATTACAATATATCAAAATAGATTGAAATCTATAACAATGATGTTGAATGCGATGGGGTTGGTAAAGATAAGAAAAAAGTTCACATAGGTTCATGCCGAATACGTTTTGCTATTGCTGATATTGTTATTGTTGTTGTTGTCTTTGTTCCTATTTTTGTCGCTGTTGTTGTTATTATTATTGTTTTTGTTATTATTGGTGATATTTGTTTTAGAGGTGGTACAATATATTCCTTATACTTTTTTATGTTATAAATAGTGTAGAAAACAATAAGTATAACACAAAAAAATAACATAGTATATATTATACCACCTCTAAAACAAATATCAACAATAATAACAAAATAATAATAATAACAACAGCGACAAAAATAGGAACAAAGACAACAACAACAATAACAATATCAGCAATAGCAGCCCCTAAACGTATTCGGCATGAACCTATGGAATTATTTTTTTTCTCGCGTTGCTTTTATAATTCAGAAGAAAAAAAAAAGATTAAAATCTGATTTTCCACCTTCCCAGATATGGCGGCCTAGACTTGAACGCGCGCCGTAAAAATGCCACGCGCGAGAGCACCAACACTCTGAAGGCTTGGCTACAGGAGCACATCAAGAACCCCTACCCAACCAAAGGCGAGAAGATCATGTTGGCGATCATCACAAAGATGACCCTCACTCAGGTATTTGAGCGGGCTTTCTTAATACTTCATATTCATAAAATGACCCGAGATATCTTTGTATGTTTCCGAATCCTCAGAAAATATGCATGCTCCCATCTTGGCAGCAGAGGCAGTTCTCAGACCCTATTCTCAATATATCGCTGACATCAAAATCCTTTTTTTCCTGTTTCATGAGCCTAATTGTCTTCCTCATCCCTCCTCTTTCCACCTCCTCTCACTCCCTCTGTCTTTCTTATGTACCAAACTTTGAGTTGCTATCCTTGACTGATAAATTATGACCTTAATTAATTAATTAATTAATTGATATCTAATTCATTTTTACCCGCCCCGCTCCCACCCATGCTCTGTTCGACTTGCCCTTACTCAGGTCTCTACTTGGTTCGCCAACGCGCGGCGACGCTTGAAGAAAGAGAACAAGATGACCTGGTCACCTCGGAATCGTAGCGAGGATGGAGATGATGACGACGACGACGACAACTCTGACTGCGGTGATGACAAAAAACTCAACAACAATAGCAGCAGCAGCGACCACAACCACAAAGGTGAGCAGCTAGTGATTTGATCACTCGATTGCTTACTCGACTCAAAATTGCAGCGGCAAAATTTTAATGATATGAACATTTTTTTTTTAAAAATAATCTATAGGCTCCGTTAGGTGTGCAGAAATACTAATAGTGACTTAACGGTAGTGGTAACATTAGCGGCACCAGTATTAATAGAAGTAGAAGCATTTATTTGTCTGAAACCTTTGCTCCCAATTCTAATTATACACATGTATATCTTCTTCTCTCCCCCTTCCCTGCTCTGCTCGCCCTCTCTCTCTCTGCTCGCCCCCCCCCCCACCTCTCTGTCTCTCTCTCTTATTTGTATATGTGTATATGTATCATTATCTTTCTCTTACTCAGACTTGTCTGTCTTTCTGTCGGTCTGATTGTTTCTGTCTCTACTTTCGCTCCCACGATAATAACCCTTCCCCCATCACCACAGGGAAAAACCAACCGCTCTCTGTCTGAGCGATCTGACAATGGCTATCACTCCAGAGCATGTGGTTCCGCGCAGCCGTGCTCACTTGGTCTAGATTAGTACTCTCTGTGAAGGTGATAACACTAGAGATAATGACGCCGGATCATCTCCTGGTGGTAAACGATGCTGACACCCTTTATGAGGCAGACTTTGACTCTGCACCATGGGGCTGTTTTTCGTATCAACTCAATCACTTTCAGGCGTTGTATTGCCGACATCTAGGAGGAAGTATAAACCCAAAGATAAAGATAACAAGATAGTGATAGCAGTTGCTCCTCCTTTTTTGTTTTTTCTCTTCTTGATCTCATACTCTTAGCTAAAGTTTCCAAAGATGCTGATTATCCTATTAGGACTAGATGTGTTAGCGAACATAATGATAATGCTAAACCGATTCGGACTGTAATTCCTGGTCCATTTCTGACCAACATTTACACACTTTCTGTATATACCTGGCTTATTTAAATAAAATCGGCTGTAGGAAATCCATGAAAGTGAGAGTTGGTGAGTTCCGATGCACGGTCACATTGTTCAAGGAGCAATCACTGGATTAAGATGAAAGAGTCGGGAAGCATGCGTAATTAAGATCCAAGAGGTGATGAAAGGGCAAGCTAACCCCGAAATGAGATAGTTAAGATACTGATAATAAGAATGACGCTTTTGTAGAAGTGTAGAGATAATGTCTCTATTTGTTGAGTTACAATATGAAAAAAAAAAGTAAAGAGGCAACAAGCTAAATGGAGAAAACAACAACAACACGCAAACCGAAGATTTATGAAGAGTTAAAAGGTATGATGACATATTCTGAGCGACATTGGATGATAGGATTGTGAATACGTAAAGTCAATTAAGAGCAATACGAAATCTGCCGTCTAATTTCCTTTATCTTCCTGAATTTCGTATAGGCTGAACAATAAGGAGAAACATTATTCACAGTTATCACAATATGTGAGCGAGATCATTTTCTTTCTTTGAAGTGGAGCAAAAAATAAAATTCGCCATGCCGCTCCCTTTCGATTGTCATAGTTTTTAAAAGAGCTGATATTCGCTTTAACGCGGCGAAATCTGAACCCCGATCAACAACCACCTGTCACAAGCAACAACGCCATCTGAACATTACTCACACATTCGGGATGAAATATATTCCAAAGCTAGTGAGAAAGAACGCTTGGGCTCCACCGGCGACCGCCCAGGAGCAGATAGCAAATTAACATCCTCATTTCTCACAAGGCACACACGACAAGCAACCACCCGCAAACACAAGCATAACTGCGTCCACAGATTTAACAACATACAAGTTCGGAGACGTAAAAAAAATAAAATAAGATAAAAAGAAAAGAAAAATCATATTAAATATTGTACTTTAAACGTTGCTTGCCAGGAAAACTGCATTGGGCTATGAGCGGAATAGCATCAAGCATAAAGTTCTGTACACAATAATGAGTTTCTATTTTTTGAAAGGCAGCATTTACTCTCATTGTTTGAAGACATTGACAAATCGGTGCGGTGAATTGTGCCATTAAAGGAGCAAGAAAAACGATGATGAATCGAAGAACGAGAGCATACGGCTTGGAAAAAAAAACGCAATTAATACCGTAATAAAACTGTAGAGCGCCAAAGAAAAACAGGGTGGCAAATTGATGCAATGTCACTGCTAGCTTAAGAGTAAAACTGTTCTTTGTCAAACACAAAGAATGATTAAAGAAAAAAAACCCACAAATTTGTTTTTGAAAGTAACGTTTGAAGTGAGGTAATGGTAAAACCTCCTAACAAGCTCTCTTTAAAATAAATATTTTCAGTTTCGAGGATTAGAAATAAATGCTTTTCGATAGAAATGCCTCGATTGTGTGTTTATATTCAAAGATTGGGATGAGTGGCAGAGTATAAATTTTAGTGGTTTTTAGCTGAAGTATGTTTAATGAATGAAAAGGAAAATGCACACACACACACAAAAAGAAAATCAAAGACTGTTGCCTAGATGTACATAAAGATCACTATTCACGCACTAAGAAGAAAAAAAAGTCAATCGTAATAAATAAACAAAAAATGTATAAAAAAAAAAAAAAAAAAAAAAAAATTTTTTTTGAACGACAGACAAAAAAAGATCCCATAATAAGCGGACGAAGCAGGAGGATCTTGAGCATGAGTGATAGACACGTGAATGAATAATTAGAAAGATTGAAATTTTTTCTAAAAAATAAAAAAAACAACGACAGAAAAAAATAGAGATATCAAAGGCAAAGAGAAACTTACAGCAGTAAAAGCTTTAATCGACCCCAAAATATGATTAATCATTAATGATAAAAAAGGAGAGCAATTACAAAAGTTAAAAAATTTAAGAAAAAATTAAACGAAGCGTAAAGGGGACAAGTGCGCCTATACCAAACAACTTTGCTTTCCTAGCTGCATAAATAAAGCGTTTATGATGCGTTAAACATGGCCTGCGCATCACTTCTGGGTGTGTGCGTGTTGAGCAAGCTGGCCTGTTCTGATCAACACGTTGAGCTTGATCTACTCAAAGGTCAAGGCTACGGTCGAACTGAAAGAATCGCGTTGAAAAGATATAGGGAAATAAAAAAAATGTAGAAACTTAACAAAAAGAAGAGAACAAAAGGTAAATAATAAATAATGAAGAAGATTTAAGAGATACATCAAAGAAATTTTAATTTCACACATTAAGCTTTAGACAGATAGAAAGAAAATAGAAAAGGTCAGGGGAGAACAAATAAAATCGCGTCAGAGAGATGATAAGCGGGATAGAGAGAGATGAGAAGGGGAGAGAGAAAAAGAGAGAGAGAGAGAGAGAGAGAGAGAGAGAGAGAGAGAGAGAGAGAGAGAGAGAGAGAGAGAGAGAGAGAGAGAGAGAGAGAGAGAGAGAGAGAGAGAGAGAGAGAGAAACAGGGGGAAAAACAGACGGACGGACGGACGGACAGAGAGAGAGAGAGAGAAAAGTACTCTTAAAAGCCCGCAAACAGAGATATTTGGGAAGCCCGATTGAGAAGAAAGAGAGAAAGAGATAACGTGAGGTCCACAAGGGAGGCGCGGGAGCCAATTTGTGAAATGAGGTGTAACACCAGCGTCAGGACATCAAGGGTCGCGTGGAGGAGGCGTGGAGACAATCACTGATACGCTAGTCGTCATGGGGTATGGGTTTAATCTGTGACAGCAGCGGCGGCGCCTCGCTAACACAGGCTGCCTAATCTCACTGATACTGGACGTTAGCATGGCTTTTCTCACTTGGTTTCTTCGCTACAAGTGACTAACTTACCTTTGCATGCAAATCTAGTGTAGTCTGTTCCACCCCCCCCCCCCCTTTTTTTCCTTAAAAAAGAAAAAAAAAATTGTGAAAAAGAAAGAAAAAGAATAAAGTAACATTAAACGTTTATAGAATCAATTATATTTATTAGCTGGTAAAAAGTAAACTCTTAAAAGAAATAAACAAATTAAATTTGTAGCCGTGAAATTTCAAATTAATTAATCTGGAACTAAAAAATAAAGAATATAAAAGATGAACAATGTTTTAAGAACAATCATAAACTTTACTCACGCTGTAAACATAGTTGCAAGTTGTTTTCTGTTTCATTGAACAATCAAAGTTAATTAGACATAATTGTAGTTTACAAGAAAAGTCAATTTTGCTGACACGCTTTCTTCTATTCGTGGTGTTATTTTTTGTAGCTTTTGTAGTGATTTGGACCACATTTTGTCTGGCCTGAATAAAAATGCATCTGGCTTTCGTATGTTGGACAGTTTCGCCTGTTCTTTATCGCAACACGCAGACACGCTTCTCCTTTCTTCAACATCTCTCTTTCCTCACTGTCTAACTCACCATACCCCGAGGGTTTGGGGGAAGTGAGCGGTTCAAGCTTTTGTTGTGCAACTGTGCGATAAAAGTTGACGAGCTTTCAAGGGCCAGAACAACAGAGAGAGGGAGAGAGAAGCTAAGGCCCTGTGAATCGCTATAATCTTATTAAATCAGCGATGATGTGTAAACCTTCCTTCATCTGAAGCAGTTCTGATGGGCTACGACGAACGTTCACAACTCGGACGCTCTCTCTGGCTGTCCATCACATTCTTTGACGACGCGTGTAGGTCTGTCAGTGAGTCTGTAAGTCTTGCCGGTCCAGAACTCCGACGTGAATGGGACACGCGACTCGAGCTAAGCGCCGACGTTCGATAGAAACTGAGCCGGGTGTTCTTTTCTGGACGAGACCGCGGGAATCGGCACCGCTCCCAATCAAACGCGCATTCGTCAGGCATCAGTCACATCTGTGATTCTTGCTGCCTTCCGCCTCTTTCGTGTTAACATACATGACAGAATGTCCTCCTCTCTTGCTACTCCTGAATCGTTCAATTTCAGTGAAATCCATCTTACAATAAATAACATAATAAAAGCACAGGGATATTTGATGTTGCAGGCTGTGCAATTTCTATTTGAATATGAAGAACAAATAACATTGAGTAACTAATTACGAGATGTCATAGCTGCTACCCTTTTAACTTGATGCATTATAGGCATTTGTGTAATGAGTAACTTAATGATAGCCAGCCCATTTCCGTTGCACTTTATGCTCAGTCGATGTGAAATAGATAAATTATAATCATTCCCACATTCTTAGCTCTAAAAGTATCACGATGTAGTGACATTCTATATGACTTGTACCTTTAGGGCATGGTTTTTGTGACCGACAATCCATTGTTAATTTCACTTTTATCTTGGTCTATTGTCTACAGATAGGTGTCGGGATGAGCACATAGATGTTGGCACAGAGTCTAGCTCAAAGTCAGGTGAAGGTCACCGAAGGGAGGAAAAAAATCAGGGTGAACGAGAGGTCAGCCATTGTCGTCTGTCACCTGAATTACCTCGCGGACCCGCCCACATCGCCGGCGAGCCCATCCAACCCCCACCTCCTCCCAATGGTGCTGGAGACCTCCTACTGGATGGAGGAAAACCCAAGATCTGGTCGGTGTCAGATTTCCTCGGCTCAGCTCCCCACAAGGATGCATTAGGCTTGGGCTATCCTCCTAAACTGGACCCCCTCAAGCCGGACCTTCACACAGGCATGCTGGGCGGACAGGCCAGCGCTTTGATTGGTCGATCACCTGCGCATGCTCACAATGGGTTTGGTTCTCTTCCAGGACCTGCTCACCACATATCAGCGTACCCATCGTCATTAGGGTACAGCGCAGGACCATATCCATACTCGCTGTCCAGTTACGGAGGCGGCAAGTTTCTCAGCCCCGTTGCTACATCAGTAGCATCATCCCGGTTCAATCCATTCCCTCCTGTGAAGCCGCTAGGCATGAACTCACCCTATACCGGTCGACGTGACATTGGCATGGCTCGGGAGGGCGAGTGAGATGACAAGTGCTAGAACCATATCTTTAGAGATATCACACTTATAGAATGAGCACGAGCTGAGAGATGGCTAGGGAGGAGAGCATGCCTACACCGATCGGCTCGTTTCAAGAGCCTTACATTCTCACTCCATAGCAAGCTCAACAAGATACACAAATAACTTGATTGTTGACTTTTGATTTCCTGTGTATACCAGGTGGACTACAAACTGCAGTGATCAGCTCGACTGGTCTGATCTGAAATGTTATGCTCCTGGTGTTCAGGCTTCCTGTGACCAAACGGGCTTTTGTGATGTGAGTGAGGAGCGCTACACTCAGAATGAAAGAATTTTTTTTTTATGAGAGCAAAGAATGGAATAAAGGTTCGCTGAGAGACAAGGCTCGAAACTGGTGATTTAGCGAGTTTCTCAGCTGTGTACTCAACAGAATGTTATGTAATGTCATTGATCTAAGATCAGACACCTTTGTGGACTTATACAAATGATGTAAATCCATGTTTTATTAACTTTGCGATTTCTTGTACTTGATAAAATGCCCAACCTTAAGTTGTAGACTTCATACGTACAACAATTATTATTGTTACATTTCGCCCTTCGGGTCTCGTTTCATGATCTCCATGATGTCCTACACACATCACACACATCAAAAACACTCACAATCGATAGACAAATTAAACAAACAAGTCAACAACAATAAAAAAGGAAAACATCATATTTATCAAATTAAAAATAAATCAACACAAACTTTAAGCCATAGGATCTACTTTTTCAAAGTTGTTTATCTGCTTGAGACATTGACATGACTTCTCTGCTGAGGCTCTGCAGTAGCCGATTTACTGTTACAGAGCACATACGGCCTCGAGGACATTGTAATAATTAAAGAAAGATAAAATTACGATTTTGATTAAATCCTCAAATCTACGGTGAATGTATTCTAAATATATAAACAATGCATCTCGTAAATGATTTTGATATTCAGCTTTGTACTTCAAAAATATTATGATACCTTTATGATTTATTTATTTTGTAATTTTGTATAGGCACACCGTTTAAATGAACTCACTATTTACATGAAAACTCTATGACTTAAATTGATTTTTTAAACTGGTGTTTCATATTGTACTTCATAGCATTGAAGCATAATTTATAGATATTTTAAATTACATTTCCTTCTCAATATTTGCTGCAATATACGTCACATTGATTTTCCAGTCATCATTCACAGATGCAAATAAGATCTTTTTTTCCTTTAGCGTGAAAACTTGTGTCTGTGAACAAAACGGTGTGCGAATAAATGCTATTTTTCGTGCTTTTATATTTCAAATTACTGTGGAAACATTTTTCTCATGATGTACACATCATTACTCTATGGGTAACATGAAATAAAGCAATATATGTTCAATATAAATGATTATGCTTAATTCCTGTGAAAATTGAGGAAACAGTCTTTTTCAACGGTTTCTCATAATGTTTATCCCTTTTAAGTAAATGATTACATTTTTTCTTCATTTTTTTTATCTATTAACTCAATGGTTTACTTTAGCCCAACTGGAAGATGTGGATTGACCTTCAGGACTAACAAGTATAAACCATTAATATTAATTGAAGTAAGGCTTTAAACGTATTAATTTATATACCCAATAATCAATTTCAAAGAAAATTATAAATATTGAATCTTTAAACAAATACATCAAACATGGAGGTCAATATAAATGAATCTAGTACTTTAAAAGTGACCTTAAAGAGGTAGCGAGAAATGAGAGATAAAGCAATGAAGGGGCAAAGAATGTAATAACGTGAGCAAGGAATGGGAAGATAGGTAGATAGCTCAATGGTGTGTGAGAAAGAGAAAAAGGGAATATGGGGAGAGGGATGGAGACGGGAGTAAAGAAAGAAAGAGAGAAAGAGAGATAGATAGATAGATAGATAGTAAGATAGATAGATAGATAGATAGTAAGATAGATAGATAGATAGAAAGATAGATAGATAGATAATAGATAGATAGATAGATAGATAGATAGAGAGAGAGAGAGAGAGAGAGAGAGAGAGAGAGAGAGAGAGAGAGAGAGAGAGAGAGAGAGAGAGAGAGAGAGAGAGAGAGAGAGAGAGAGAGAGAGAGAGAGGTGATAGAGAAACAAACTGGCAGAAAATGAAAGAAAAAAAAAACGGAGACAAAGAAAAAGGAAAAAGATAAAGAGATACAGTATAAATGGAGAGACAAAAAAAAAAAAAAGAAGATAAAGGAAAGATAGATATGCTGAGAGACAATTAGATAGATTGCTATAGAAAGATAGAGGGAAAGAAAGAGATTCATTTAGGAAAGAAAGAAAGAGAGAGAGGGAGATAAAGTGAAAAAGTTACCACTACATATAAGTAATTTATCTGATTCTGCAACAAAATTTTACTTATCCTGTCTTCTTTGTTTTTTTTTTTACTTCTTTTATTTTCACCAATCTTACCAATCATTCTATCTTGTTGCATTTTTTCTCAAGTTTTTGGAATCACGATCTCTCTTTTCGAATGGAGAAGTGTAGCTTTTGTCGGAGCAGTTGCTACACAATCCGTACCTCAAGATCCCCAACATTCTGTGTAAGAGGCTTCAGTTTATCAATACATGTAGATTAATATCTGAGTTCATCTTCTGTTAGACAAGACAGGAAAGCTATCATAAACATTTTTATTCTTTGTCAAAATATTATAATCTTGTGCAGGTAAAACTGGCTTAAGTGAACGAAAACCACCAAGACAGAATAATATGGTGCACATATAAAAATGTTCGTGTCCTTACTGAAGGTTAACAGACTTAAACACCCAGACCTTTGGTTGGTTCTGTTATTAGATCTTACAACCTCAGCTTAATCTCATCACTGTTGACAATAATGGGTGCGAAAATATAATGATTCATCAGAAAAAAGGTTTATAAAAAGGAAGAGAGAAACCCTATGCAGTGGATTTAATGTCCTTTATTGCGCCTGTGAGATACTCTTCATTAGTAATGGTTCAGTCATACAACATTATATTATAAAGTTAAAAAAAAACAACAACATAAGAAGTGATAATAAAATATAGTAAAAAAAGCTACATGACTTAGACATATAATACCACTGATAGCACTTGAGACACAGACTTGTTTCTACACATATGCTCATCTAAACAACTATCATTAAGAAATATAATTATGGCTCTTAACAAAACAAAAGATAAAAATCATAGTATATAAAAAACAACAAACAAATGAAACAAAAAGAAAGGAATATAAGCGTCCTCGCGCTGTGTGCCTATTGTAATATTATTTAAGCTTAACGACCAAGAAGAAAGAATCAAGATTGTTTTTTCCGTAATCATCAAGCTCATTGTTGTTATCAAACGTATGGGGCGTGGAAGCATCTGTCACGATATTGTCTCTGACACTTTTGGAAACCTCTTGAGGGAGATGGATGATCTAGAGGGCTTTGTTCAACTCTAGAATGAATCTCAATTTGACACCAAAACTAGCTGAGGTTGGTTTTTTATTGTTCAAATTGATGAAAAGAATGGAAGTTGTAACACCGCTTTACTTTTTAATCGCACGCGCAATCAGTGTGCAATAAAGAATTTTTTTGCAGAAAAATCTGGCGCAATTTTCTTGTAAAATGAAGCTGATCGAATCAATGCGCAATATAAAAAAAAAAAAGAAATCAACAATTTTATGTACTTTAGATCAGTATCTCAAGTGCATAAAGATTAAACAGGTTGAATAAGAAACACGAGAAAGAAATCGGAGAATGCACACGCGCTCACACAATGATGATCCAAGCAATGACGGAGACAACATATTTTCATGCATGATAACTAGGACTGCGACTAAGGTTGTGTTCTGATACGCTTGTTACTCCTACTTCTGAACCACGTTAATCTATCACCACCTTTTAATATTTTTTTAGAGGCGGTCAACCAGTCCATGATCCAAACCTATTGATCAGAGAGCCGGAAGAAAATCGATGGTAAAAGTTGGTTTCTTCAATACACAACTCCCAAATTCAATATTTTCAATTTTATTTTGCTTGTAAGTTAAAACAAGAAAGGAAAGAAAAGCAAACAAGAGGGAAAGAACCACACGTGATTTCAAAGCACAAACGAAAATCTTTGATAAATATAAAGGTGGTTTAATGCTTCTTTCTTTTTTTTTCTTTTATACAACTTTTTTATTTGTCTGTCTCTGAATCTGCCTCCTCTGTAGACTTTAATTTTTTTTAGGACCGCAATAAGGTGTGTATTATAAGATGGGGATACAAAATCTACTTAAATATGTTCAGCTACAGTGCAAAGACTTAGCGCAACGCCTTTAAAACCTCTACAGTCACAGACACCTATCATTCTGGCTCCCGTCAAGCCTCAGCCTTGGCTGGTCACATCACATGCGAGAACAAGACTGATGCTATAAACCTTCTAACCTTGATCAGGTCTATATTCAAACTTTGCACATTGGTGCAAGCATCTAAGAAGCAACGACAGATCTGTTGATATTAAAATTTTCTTTTTCTTTTTTCATATTTTTGTAATTATCACATGTCAAAATAATTGATCTACTCTGTAGATATAAATCATGTTCCTTGTGCCTCTTTCAGATAAAATACGGCAGAATTTGTGATCCAATTTTTCTTTCTTTCTTTTTTTTTTTTTTTAAACGTTGCAATAAGGACTTATTAATTTTCTTTTGCAAGAATTGATGATTGTTTTGATAATATTTGGTTACCACTTACTTGTTACAAAATTTTATTTTTGTTAGTTCTATTTTCAGTTTCAAAGTTCATTATTTAATTTTCCTACTTAGGTTTTTTTATTTTAAATATTAATTTTGTACTTGAAAGTTACAAGTTTAAGAAGAGTGTGGAAAACAATGTTCTAAAATATTGACATCCGTACTGAATACAAAGAAAAATTTGAAATTCTCATTAGACTTCTATATAATTAATTAAAGACGCAGGAAAAGGGAATAATTAAATCATTCATTTTTGGGGGGGTTGTAAAAATCCATGCCTCCATTAAGCGATTCATCTCCACAAACACTGCAAATCTTACCCTCATTAATATACACTGACAATAATTTTAAGATTGAAAACGAAACCCATCAAAAAGTAACACGTTGAAATAAAAGGGGGAAAACTGTGACGTCAGCTCTCGTTCTAAACCGTTCGATAATAATAGAAACCAGGCTTTTTAACCGATGATCTGCCGCAGCGGTTTCTACAAGTAGTGAGTTCTACAGTACTCACGTCACAACACAATCATGATTGTAGCCGTACACATACAGGACACGATTGTCTCATGCCGTTTGATCTTCTCAATACACTTGTTGAGCGAAAATAAATAAAAGAGTGATTTGAACTAGCAAGTAAAGGTTGCTAAAGAAAATGGCTTCTATTTCTATGCATTTTTCTATATTACAGAAAAATACAAAGATCACCTATATGAGTCAACACTCTATATCTGTATGTCTGCTTTTCTGTAAGATCTCTTAGATTGACTCTTTTCCACATGTCTCTCCAAATCTCTCCTTTCTTCATTCGATCCAAGCCGGTGTAAAAATACGACAAATTCCTTTTTGATGAATTTTGTAATCTGGTAAGATTACGATATCAAATAAGCTTATACGCTGTGAGCCTGCTTTACAACATCGATTAGGTTGTTCACACGGGCATGAACAACAAAACCATTGTTGTCGAGTCGAATCAACCCGAGTTAATGGACCCAGAGACACTGAAGTCGACCCACGCAGTACTCTTGTCTAATCTCTCGTTTTTACTCACTCGATACAACTAGATGACGTGACTGTATGAGCAACACTGAAGACAGCTTGGTGTTGTTAGACAAAAACTCCGCACGATCAAAGCAGTTTTATATTAAAAATTTAAAAAAAAATTATGAAGACTTTTCTAAACCAGAGTTTCGGTGAAAGAAAAAAAAAAAAAAAAAAAGAAACGATTAAAAAAAAAAATCAAACAAACGTGTAAGTCCATAGATATTTAGCAATATTTGAGATAAAAACTATGTGAAGAAAATCAATATAACATGATATATTTGACGAATATGAAAACAAAACAAAATAAGATAAAGGAGAAGGGCCAAGACGTACGGGGCCTTCGGAAATCAGGTGTCCTTAAAGATTACATTCATAAGCTTAACATTTCATATATATATATATATATATTTTTTTTAAAATTTTTTTTTGGTTTAACCATCAAGACAACTCTGGTTTTCTTATTCTAAAACTGATTTGAAAGAATTTAGGTGGTGGAGGTGAAAAAACGACTAAGCTAAGAATATGGCCTCAGAACCTTCAAGGAAAAGAAGGGTAAAAAATCTACAGAGCTGCCCTGTCTGTTCATACAGTAGGTGTGCTTTAACTTATCAAGGATGAGGTTTATATGTAATAGAAAAACCAACCAACAAATCACAAAATTTCTGTCTTTGGAATTCAGATGTCATCTCCATATAACCAATAATTTTTACTATATGAACACCATAAAAAAGGATAAATATATAAACCTTATATAAAATAAAGATCAGAAAGATAGCAAATTAATGGAATTGCAATGAGGAGGAGCTAGAGCTAGCTAGCTAGATAAATATATGGATAGAAAAAGAAAGAGAGAGAGAGAGAGAGAGAGAGAGAGAGAGAGAGAGAGAGAGAGAGAGAGAGAGAGAGAGAGAGAGAGAGAGAGAGAGAGAGAGAGAGAGAGTCAGTGGTCAAGAGATAGAAGGACAGATGTATTGATTGATTGAGAGAGTTGGGAAAAGAGAACAAACTGGAGGAACATAATATTATTGTTAAGATTACTTTATAAGAAATGGAGTCATTGATCATACAAGATCGAGCATGGTCTCCTTAAAAATTAGGTTAATTTGTCCCAATATGATTTAGAAAAATATTTAGCAAACTAAGTAAAGCAAATTTTATATCGTAACTCTGAAAAAATCATTCAATAATTTATGTTTCATGGTATTCTTCAAATGTTTGGCTTCATATAAATTTATATATATATATATATATATATATATATATATATTATATGTATGTATGTATGTATGTATGTATCTATGTATGTATGTATGTATGTATGGGGGGGGGAGGTATAGAAATTTAATATCATTCAAATATATACAAAATATGCAAATCCAGAACAAGAAATCGATTCCCTTGACTGTATACTCTTTGCATTAAGACAAATATTGCTGGTTTCCCGGTTTAATCAAAAGCATATTAGATTCAAGCCATTGACCACAGGCTGTCGAAGCTTAATGTTAGGCTATCGTTGATAAGCTCAACTTACAAACACGACATGGCTTCAAAGGCTAAACAGGCACACAGCCAGATGCACAGCTGCTGCTGCTGCTGTTCGTTCTGTCGTGATGTGGACCTCTATGTTATACTGTCCAACTAGCCTGGACAAAATCTCTGAGAACAAAGATCTAGATTTTGAAGTGAGATTAATACAGGTTCTTGCCATATGGAAACTGATCTGGTCCGATGTCAATAATACTTTATCTCAAATGAAAATTGATGTGTTGATTAGCAAAAATCAATTAATTTACCCAGATTATCAGCGATAATATTAGGCGTAGAGAAGTTTATGAGGCACGAAATGAACAAACAAAAAAAAGTTTTTGAGGTATGAAGAAACTATTTTAAAGGAAAATTCAAAGAAAAAAAAAAGGTATTCTGAGCAACAAATTTCAACATAACTTCAATGGGGAAAAAAATCTGCTCTATATTTAAGGAAATACGTTGCGAATTCCATTCACTTTTCCAGGCTAATAAATTGCTTTGCAGGTTTTACTTTATTCTCTTTTTCTTTTACTACGGGTCACATTAACCAACGAACAGTTTTTCAATGACAACTACATTTAAGGTACTCGTACTATAGACTGCATGGCAAATCTACTCTAAAAGTGCGCTGATTGCAACGTATAGAGGTGCATCTTTTAAGTAAGAAAAAACCTGAATGATGTCTTCACTGTTTTGATTGAAATATTCTCTTGGTTTCACCTTTCTCTCGCATAAGCCTGAAATGATAGAACACATGAATAGAGTTTATTTGACATGCTAAATAAAAACTAGAACTATAACCCTTCCCTCATTATTACAAGTGGTCAGTCCTTTATTCAATAAGTTTAAGGTCTACACTTTGACTCAGTTTCATTATACTTGTTCCTATTAATCTGCTTATTATGTCACCCTTAGCCTCTCCTTTAATAAATATTTTTTGTACATGTATTCCCGTCTACCATTAGTTTCGTTTGTTTGAATGTCTGTTCCTTTGAATGTCTTTCAAGTTTAATTCTCCCTAGTATCTCCCATAATCTTCTCGATTTCAAGAAAGACCAGGGACAAGAAAACAGTAAACTAATCTTAAAATAAACAACAAAAATAAATTGTTTCTAATCCTTCAGCTTAAACTCAAAATCTAGATCGAGGCTTGTGTTGTCCTGATTTACTGTGAACGTCATTAATTCAGCAATATCTCAGCAGTGCTTGCTGTGTTTTTTCATCGGTTCCCACATTAATTTAAGCCGAGAATCTTGAGCAGAGTCTTACGCCCAAGTCAGCAGCTCTTTCCTCTAGCTTAGGGGGACATTACTCGAAAAAAAAAACAAAAAAACAAAAAACAAAACAAAAACAACCTTGCTCAAATGTTGCACAAATTGCACCCAGGTGCAACTAGAGCCTTTTGCAGTAGCAAGTATTAAAATGGTTTTGTTTCGGTTTTTTCTTTCTTGATAATTTGATATCAAAGTGCTTCATTGTCTTAGTTAAGTGACACAACTCTCTTTATCGTTATTTTCACGTGACTGATGTCGGCATACCTTCCGAAAATTAACAACCACAACAACAATTACAAATGCAAAAACAAATATTCTAACCAAACAGTCATCATTGCGCCATTTTAACTCTCAAGAAGTCTATAATAGATTTAAATTTTATCAAAGAAGTTTCACATTGGCGGAATGATTGTGTCCATATTGAGACAGGAGGATCGTGTCCAAAACAGTATGAGCTGCTGTTTTACTGGTTGAGCATCTTGGTTTTTTTTTGTTTTTTTTTTATTGTTGAGTACAAGAAAACTTGCTCTTCTTAAGTTCATCTGTAATTTTTAAAACAATTTGGCGTCTTTCTAGCCTAAGCTAACTACAAAACATCATTTTCTGCACATTATGAACAAAGACAAAAAAAAAACCTCAGAGAATTTGAAAAACCGTTTTGAACCTCAAACTTTCCTTCTCTCTTATATTGAAACCTCTTCAACAAAGCATACATCCTCGTTAATCTCTCTCTCTCTCTCTCTACCTCTCTCTTTCACTTTTCCTCTTCACTCTCTCTCTCTCTCTCTCTCTCTCTCTCTCTCTCTCTCTCTCTCCCCCCCCCCCCATAATTATAGATTCTCAAATCTGTATCAGCCTCTTTGTCCCCAAAAACCATTCCGTTCCTTGTCATCTTTGCCTTCAAAGCGGGAATTTAATTTTATTTCATTTTATAGCAGCTGTAACTCCGTTCGCTGCCCTAATTGCCTACGGCAAAAAGGGCAGTAAGTAAGTAAGTAAGTAACTCCGTTCCCACCACCCAAGATTCCAATTACGCCCAACTTTTCCCACATACCTCATCAAACACATCATCATCTATCTAGCATCTGGGATCGTCAGTGCTTGTCTTCCCATATTAATTTCGTTGTCAGCTGAGTAGCTACAAGTTCAAAATAAGCGACACGGAGAAGACCTTCTTTGGTCACATGACACGTTCCCAAATTGCCTTCCCTGGTTTTACTTTAGGCAACCGAAATCCAAAAATAAGTTTTTTTTTTCGTTTTACGATATAACAGGTATTTTATCGAATGCCAAGACGTCTGAGGTTTTGACAATGGTAGAATCTATCAAGTCATAAAAAAAGTTATAAACGTAAAAGTTATAGTAGGACTAAGAGCTTTGTTGCAGCTGTAATGGTAGAAGCCGAAGCAACACTATAAACAATAGTAGCAGCAGCAGCAGCAGCAGCAGCAGCAGCAGCAGCAGTAGTAGTAGTAGTAGTAGTAGTAGTAGTAGTAGTAGTAGTAGTAGTAAGTAGTAGTAGTAGTAGAGTAGCGCCATAGAGTTTTCATATGCAGTGGTATTAAGCGTAATATTTGGAACAACAATTGTGAGAAAAAAAAAACAATTTATCAAATCTTGAACGTTAGGCATTTCTCTCCCTGACTACACTTTCATTATCTTTAACAACCAATGGTTCTAGATGTTCCGCAAAACAGATAGTTTTGCAACTTACCTGATTCTTGCACAGCTTTTTATTCGCTGTGTCCTTAAGATTTCTTGAACTTAAGTTTTATTTTGTTTCAGATAACACTGGCTTGTCTATCATTTTTTTCCCCTCGACTTCCAACATTATTATCTTTGTGGTTTCCCAGCATTAATAGCCACGCCTCTAACCACACCTACCGAAATCATGTCCCGCCTTCTTCTGTGTCCTACTCAGGTAGTGGACATCTCGAGATGTCAAGACGATAAAGGACGTAACAAGCAGAAGACGGGCATTCCGATGCACTCCATCCCGGTGGAGTAAAGTAAGATTTAGTCTTTGTAAGGCTTAATACTATAGTAACTTTACTTGTTCATCGCTGCAGTACCTAATGTGTATTTCTTTTCTTTTCTTTCTTTTCTGCACGCTTTTTGAGTTTCCGCCAAAGATTGTGAAAATCTTCTTCTTCTTCTTCTTCTTCTTCTTCTTCTTCTTCTTCTTCTTCTTCTTCTTCTTCTTCTTCTTCTTCTTCTTCTTCTTCTTCTTCTTCTTCTTCTTCTTCTTCTTCTTCTTCTTCTTCTGCTTCTCCTTCTTGTTCTTATTCTTGTTCTTCTTATTATTATTATACAGATTCAGTTCTACAGTACGAGATCAGCTTGGATGGGCTCGGTTTGTACCAAATATTTCAAGCCTCTCAGGTTCAAATAAATTGGTTTTTAATGTAAAAGTGAAATTGCATTTTCACCTATCTCCTTCCATTGCATCATCAGATAAAGCCTATTGATTATAGTCTAATATTTGCAATGCATCATACAAAGCCCTTATAAGCCTCTTTGTTCTTTCCTCTTTGACACTGTCCTTGAATCTCTCTCTCTCTCTCTCTCTCTCTCTCTCTCTCTCTCTCTCTCTCTCTCTCTCTCTCTCTCTCTCTCTCTTTCTCACTTGCGAAATACCTTGAGAACTTTCGACAATAACAATACTGGGAAAAAAGCAGCAAAAAACAAGAAGTCAAGCTAGTCATCTTTACTGCTAGATAACTCCGCATTACCGTAAATCACAAGTCCTAACCATCGCAGGTGTGCAGCCGTGCACTGAACTGTCCCCTTCACAAGGCTATCTCAACATAGACACATTTTGACAGGTAGCGGGCTAGCGGGGCAGGCTACAGGTAGCCAAGGTCCAGGCCAACTGGTTCGTTCTCTGTCTAGCCGACTGTTCTGCCCAGGCCAGGGTAGACAAGTACTTTGTCACGGGCTTGTCAACCTAAAATGCAGTTTTCATTGTCAGCACCAGGCAGAAAGTTGGTCCTTAATCTTAAAACTCTGGAAAGAAGAAGAGGGGGAAAAAGTTTCCATAATCACAAATTAATAATATTCACCTAAACTTCTCTTCGAGTCCTGCCCCACACAGTTTAGGATAACAAAAATAATTATTATGTTAAGAGGTACATCAATGAAAATAACTCAGATCTTTAGATGACATGTTAAAGTTATCTTTCTTTAAACTGGGAGCATCTTGCCATCATTTACCGCTTAATTATACAGGACATTAGTCAACCATCCAGCCTATGATTGGAGCCACATCCTTTGTGGGTGGCCAAATCGACTTGGTCGTCTCAAAGCAAAACAGCAATGACACCCTTGGGTTCATTATCGCTGCCCCATCCCACTTTTTAACAACAGAGCATAGTACAGCCATAACAAAAACACCACACGATTTTGTGCTAATGAAAGGATCTGTGACTACAGAGGAGAAAAGGCTTGCCAAAGCCAAGGACATCACGGAAGACTTTCGTGGTTTGTGATTGACTTCTTCAGCTAGTGGAGTATTGCAATCAAACAAAGCTGTCACTGATGGGGGAAACCACGTTCTTGTTTCGTGTCGTATTAGTCTGTGACGCACACAAACGCTAGTCCTTAGAATTATTTTTTGCTTTTGTTGGGTGGTGTATTGCGCAGACGAAGGACCTTTTAGTCATTTGGTAAATAATTACCTGGCTCTTGTCTGAATGCAATCCTCTGCAACTTTCATGTGATTTGAAAAACTCCCCACGCCTCCCTCTGCCCTCAGCGTCATTCCAATATGTGGGTAACTTCACATGACATCTGAATTTAAGTTGCGGTTTCTCTTTACCAACCGCCTTCCTATTTTATACCCAATCAATCTTACATATAATTAATTACTTTTTATCTCCATATAAACCATTATTCAATACCTATTGTCAATTCAATCTAACATCAAAAGTTTAGGCTATTTTAAGAAAAGAATGAATCAAAGCTTTTTGAGCCTACTTGTCCAGCATTATCATTTTACAGACAAATCGAGGTCATCAAAGATTATCGGGAACTCAAGTATTCAAGCTAAACCCAACGAATGGTAATTTTTTGTATCGTTGTTCACTCAGCGATGAAGATCCCTTCTGTCTACCGAACGGACTTCAGCCACGGTTAGGATACGTCACTCAGCTTAGAAATCACAAACGAAGATCTTGCCGTCAATAGGATAACCAATCACTCTGAATCGCCACTTGAGCGAAAGAACAGGTCACAGATCAGTCCCGGTGACAATTCGAGTGCCGCACTGCGTTCTTCCCGAGAGTTTTTGAAATACCACTCAGATGTCGCTGCGTACAGTAAGCCTTCTCTTCCGGGACCAGTTGTGTAACCAAGGTCAAGTCTCCGTCTGAATCTAATGAGACTCGGTGAGCAAATCCAGGAGATTTGTCTGATGTCACACCAGGTAGAGATGACGAATGCCGCTCTCTATTTTGGCGAAGACTCACCCCCGCTCTCTCTCTCTCTCTCTCTCTCTCTCTCTCTCTCTCTCTCTCTCTCTCTCTCTCTCTCTCTCTCTCTCTCTCTCTCTCTCTCTCTCTCTCTCTGTATATTCCTCTTTCTTTCTATGTTTTACCTCCTTCTCTCTGTTTCTCCCATTCTATTGCTCTCCCCACCCTCTTTTTTTTCCTCTCGGTTCTGTCTCTCTCTCTCTCTCTGTCCCAGGGGCTTGATCACACTGATGGATGACGTGTCAATCGCCTGTCACTTTGTAATCCCCATTTAGTCCCACGCTACTTTCACCTCTTGCTTCTCTCTCCCATCCCTTTGGTTTCCTTCAGTCTCTCTCTCCCGTTCATCCATTTTCTGTTTTCCGGATCCTCCATCTTTCACCCCGATCTCTACTCATTCATCTATCATCTCTAAATACTTGCCAATGCCGTAACCTTTATTTACATCTATTTAAAGGAATGGCTTTTGAATTCATTAGAATATAATTATTGTATTGCAATCAATCATTTCATCAAATGTCCTCTTTTCTTCCTTAGATTATACTATTCGATTCTTCTACTTTCTTCCGATTACCCCCCTCCCCCTCTCACTTTCGCTTCTTTTTCTTTATTTGCTATATCCTTTATCCAAGAAATCATCATGCCACCAAGAAGCACTCAATCAGTTTACGAATTGAATAATCTTGTACTTTTATTTAAAAAAAATGAAAACTAAAATCATTCGTAAGGAGGACGTAATTAATCTTTAAAGGTGAAATAAGTTTATATTCATATCCACCGACACCGACGTCTCTGTGATTGAATACCTCTGAATGTCGAAAATTCTGATAATTATACTTCGTCTACTCTGTGCCTGCTATCTACCTTGGCTGCATTCCTTCCTTCTACCTCAAAAGAAAACAGGAATAAACAAGCAAACAAACTATTTTTTGAAAAATTTAATACATATTAAGTCTGACCATCCTTTCACTCACTCCTCCCCTGCCCTATCCCTGTTCCCAGAACTCGAATCCTTTCCAAGTAACAATAGTTAACTAGAGAGTTCATTGTGCACTTCACGTCTTGACAATATTTGTATATTCGCTTGGTAACATGGATGCTGTCGTCTTGACACCCTTGCTAGATGATTCCCCCCCCCCCCCCTGTGATTCCACAAAGCTCACAGAAGATGCCAGTAAGGTTGCTCAATTCGATAACATTGTAATCTCTCTGACACTAACTAGGTACTAGATTTGTGGGTTACCTTTGACATCTCAAGAGCATTTTGCGACTCAAAACAAGGGGACCAGATTTAGCTCTTGAAGATAAAAATAATTCTGGATTCCTTCAAGTTTTGCATGATGTAAAGTTGTGTTTGAGAGGATATCTACACATGAGTCCAATAATTTCTCTTTAGAGTTTTTAATTTTTTGCACCGATTTTAAAATGCAATTGAGTTGTACCAAATATTGAAACTCTCTCTTTCTCTGTCTCCCCTCCCCCTCCTCCTCCTCCTCCTCCTCCTCTCTCTCTCTCTCTATCTCTCTCCCTCTTTCTTGTCTAAACAGAAGAAAATACCAATTTTTCAATTATACACTATTAAATCCATAAAGTTTTAGTTCCTGACCAGTGAGCGTCGGACTGACAATACGGAGGTACCTACTTCGCTATCAAGTAAGTGCTTTCTAGTGGTTGTGGTCAGGATCTTATCTAACCAACCCAACCCTAAGGCTTGATAGTAGGATAATAGTTTCTGTGACTATAAAGTTCACACCGACATTGGTCTTAGACCCTCCCTGTGACTAGAAAAAAAGCAGTTTAATCCTTAGCTATTCGCATCATTTGCGCCCTAAACGACTTATTGCCTTGAAGAGGTAGGATTTCAGAAACAATAACTAGAGGAAAAGCAAATTCGCGTCTGTTTAAGACTGATCTTTTCTTACCGATTAAAAACAAGTAAAGATACTTTTCGAAGGCATTGAGGTCATGAAGAGCAGAGCTAGCTAAAGTTAAATTGGCGAAGCGGAAACATTACTCGCTATTTTCAAATAAAAGAAAACTCTGGTCTGTCCAAGTTTTAACCTCCAGCTTTTAACGTGCATCATAACATGTGGATACTCCAAATAAAATTTCAAGATTGGAATCTGTGATCCCATGGTCAAGTCTGTAACTCAATCAACTAATATTCAGACGCCATTTTTTTTTTCAGAAAAAGACCTTATCATAACTACGCATTTTATCTCAAATTTGTCTCTCATCTTCAGAGCTGTGAAGAAAAAAAATGTTTTCTACATGCACAATTAACTCCTTTGCTAGAATAACGAGGGATGTTTTTCCACTTATTGAATCCCAAGACCAGAGCCAACGTAAGATGCCTCAAGGATTTATCACTTCTTTAATCACATCGATTGCGAGGCTTCTCCAAGAGGAAAAATAATTAAGGAAGATGAGACAATTCCACATCACTATTCATTTCAGTCAGATTGACATTCACAAACTTCTAAATTTTCAAACAAAAACTCAAATAGTAACTCCTGTTACCATATTCACTTCAGACTTCGGAGAATTGGGACAATTTTCCTTTTTTTGTTTTAGTGAAAAGTGCTTGTTGTTTGCAACACAATGCTTTAATTAATCGGTTTAATTTGACCTCAAAATTGTTAAAAATCTAAAAAACAAAATAAAACAAAAAACGTAAACCAAAAAAGAATCTGTAAGAGACAAGGAAATTAGAAGAATTTGTAACTTAGAAAATTAAAAGAATTTGGAACACCTTGTCAGACATCATGCCATCTTTTTCCTCACAAAGCCATCAACCGTAACTCCGTGCTATCCCTATTGGCCCGCAATCGTCAGGCGTCACGGAGCATGTAGTCCCTAGTACGGTGAGTGCCCGCCCTATCACCCAAAAGGTGTTACAGAGGATTAAATCTCCTGGTCCAACACAACAACATGGTTTACTGGCCTTGCTCACCTGGTCTGGCGGAGATCTACTGCCGCTAGATGACTCTGACCATGTCGTGTGCCAGTAACACTAACATTGCTGGGACACTAAGTATGCTGACACTTTCAGCTGCTCCAGCATCCAATCACATCCACTGTGACACCTAAGATGAACATGTTTTTAAAGCCTTAACAATAAACAGTTATGGTATCCTGCAGTTGACATAATATGTATTAGAAGAGTTTAGAGTAATGTGTGGTGTTTTATGGCAAAAGTAACACCTCGAGGTTTAAAAAATAAAAAATAGTTATGACGAGAAGCTATTACAATTATAAATAATTAATAATTTTTTTAAACTCGTCTTGGTGAATTAACTTAAAAAAAAAAAAACTTAATCCTTACTATATGTCAGAATTTGGTCTCAGATCATCGTCCAGTTGAATTAGTCCAAATTTGTCACATAATTATCATCTACCTGGCATTTTGTTTACAGGTCTAAAGTTTGGCATCAATATTGCAGAATGAGAAAATGAATATTATCACTTACGTAACTCAAATAAGTTAGAGAAAATCTGCTCTTCTTTTACCCCGCAGATACCTTTTTAACGCAAAAATTGAACCATACAAAATATTGATGATATGAAAGAACTTTTAGTGCTGAAAACCATGAGATTAACATTTCAATTGTGATCTCTAAAAGTTATAGAGCACCCGCATCGTCACAGGGAATCATGCTGGTAAAACCGTTAAAATTACAAAATGATAACTAAATAGCCTGTTCTTTGAATTACATTTTTTGAATCATGAAAAAGTTTTAAGAAATCTCTAAAACTGCTCCAACAAAAACAAATTGTTTTATTGTAAAAGTCTGTTTTTACGTTGAGATCTCTCAGCTATCATAATCATAAGGTTTTTCTTAAGATATTTCCTTACAATCACGGAGAAACATGCTTTCAAAGTTAAGTTTGATTATTTTCAAAAGATTTTTTTTTGTGTGAAAATCCCAAAACATCTATTTATACAATTTCTCTAGACTCTTGTTTTTGTTTACACCACACATGTCTTATCATTCTTTTATTGAAAAAAATGCAGTGTAAATTTAGGCTCATACCTCTAAATTCTAAGGGGTAAAATTGATAGATTGCGTTGACGTCGTTAAGAACGTTGCGATATACCAAATAGAAAATAAACTAGACAGGTTAATGATTTTTGTCGCAAACGGATAAGAAACACAACGATTTATTTATTAATGGAAATTTTCATAAGGCTTTGCAACAGAAACCATGGACACTTAACTAATCAACAAGCGTTTTTTTCTCTCTGTTTAGTTTTCAACAGTTTCTTTTTTCGAACTTTTTTTCGGTATTCTTGCTTCATCAATGAAATACTGTTTCCACCTAGATACCTCATACTGTTCTGCCGCTTCGACTTCTTTATAAGGTATTCTCAACTCTCTCCCACTAATAATCCAACACACACACTACTACTATTACAACAACAACTACTACTACTACTACTACTACTACTACTACTACTACTACTACTACTACTACTACTACTACTACTACTACTACTACTACTACTACTACTACTACTACTACTACTACTACTACTACTACTACTACTACTACTACTACTACTACTACTACTACTACTACTACTACTACTACTACTTTTAAAGCTTTTTCCTCCTTTTTCCTTTTCGACGTTTATATCATCATGTCTAAACTTTATTCTATTCATTTTGTTCTTTTTTGTGTGAAAATGTAAAGTCACTTTTATAAACTTTTTATAAGAAGTACAAAGTGCAATTTTGTCTCTTATACCTATTAGTTGCTATGTATTTAAAATGATGAATATAATTATGATGATCCTTCTTCATTTCTATTTTCGGTTGGTTAAATGTTGATTTCTTGCTTGTTTAATAGAACTACTTTGAGAGATTATATAAGGCTCTTTTTCCTTTTTCACCCACCCCATTTTGTCTCATGTCCTTCTTGCTAATGGCATATGTATCCTGCTCTCCTACCTTCTCTCTCTCTCTCTCTCTCTCTCTCTCTCTCTCTCTCTCTCTCTCTCTCTCTCTCTCTTTAACCCTTCCTCTGTTGATTTATTCAACTAAGGCACACTGCTTATAGTTAAATACATTTACACTGTATTCCTTCTCTCTCTGCGGCGATCACTTGTCTCCCACCCGTCTCTATTTTTGTAAGTCTATCTATCTATCACTCTATCCCTCTCTCTATCACAAACACATGCTCTCTCTCTCTCTCTCTCTCTCTCTCTCTCTCTCTCTCTCTCTCTCTCTCTCTTTCTTTCAGCCCATTTCTTTCCGTCCCTTTCTCCTCTCTGAACAGAGCTTCTAGCGCTGTCAGCAACTAATGGCGAGGCAGCTATTCCGACATCTCATCAGTCAGTGCCAAGACGACCCCTTCTCTGTCTCTGTCTATATAACTTTTTTTCCCTTTTTGCAATATATTTCAAAGTCTTGCTTCCCACAATATAGAGATAAATTTTTGATTTAATGAAAACACTAAAACCTCCACAGTCATATAAATTGACAATCAAGGACCTAGGTAAAGATATAAAATCCATTATTAAAAACATTTAACAATTGTTACTGCCATGTGTAAAGGGAAATCTTCTTCTTCTTCTTCTTCTTCTTCTTCTTCTTCTTCTTCTTCTTCTTCTTCTTCTTCTTCTTCTTCTTCTTCTTCTTTGGCTTCTTTTTTTTTCTTTTTCTTCTTCTACTTCTTTTTTCCTACCTTTTTCTTTCCTTCAACAACTACAAAAACTACAACACAACAACAACTACTACCACTGCTGATACTACTACTACTACTACTACTACTACTACTACTACTACTACTACTACTACTACTACTACTACTACTACTACTACTACTACTACTACTACTACTACTACTACTACTACTACTACTACTACTACTACTACTACTACTACTGCTACTACTACTACTACTACTACTACTACTACTACTACTACTACTACTACTACTACTACTACTACTACTACTACTACTACTACTACTACTACTACTACTACTACTACTACTACTACTACTACTACTACCACCACTACAATTGTACTACTGCTGCTTCTACTACTGCTACTACTACTACTACTACTACTACTACTACTACTACTACTACTACTACTACTACTACTACTACTACTACTACTACTACTACTACTATCACTGTTGCTGCTGCTGCTGCTACTACTACTACTACTACTACTACTACTACTACTACTACTACTACTACTACTACTATCACTGTTGCTGCTGCTGCTACTACTACTATTACTACTTCTACATCTTCTTTCATAGTTTTCATTCACCTTCCTTCTCTCTTGTCCTATCCGTATGTTTGACTGCCTGTTTATTTGTTGCTGCTTTTTATTTTGGTTGCTTATCTGTCTGCCTTTTTAAATCTTTCTTCTTTATTACTATTTTATCATGTCTTCTTCTCTCTATATCTTTCATGGTTGTGTTTTTTTTCCCTTTCATAATTGTCTCGCTGAATTTATGCACTCATTTTTACTGCAAACTTTCTTTCCCGCCACTCACACACAAACGCGCTCTCATTATTTTTCTCTCTTTCTATCTCTCTCTCCCTCCCTCTCTCTCTCTCTCTCTCTCTCTCTCTCTCTCTCTCTCTCTCCCCCCCTCCCTCTTTCTCTTTCTCTGGATTTACTTTGACTCTTATCGCCCTGTGTTTTTTGAAACATGTTTTCCTATGTAATGTATCATTAAAAAATGCATGTGTTTTTCTCACGGCTAAGAAATTGCTGTTGTATAGATGATTGTAATCAAAAACACGTGTAATTTAATTATTTTACAAAGAAACAAAGGCTCTTATTTTATTGTCACGCAGAAAAATAATTTTAGAGCAATAAAAAAGGCATACAAGCGTGCAATATCAAATGCATCATTCCGTAGACTTGTATCACAAACAAGAGAACACAAAAATCGTAAATAAAAATCAGAGCACTGGCCTTCTTGCAATTTGCATTTTATTCGTGTCCGGTCACAATAAAATCTCCATTTTACACTTGGCACAAGTCGTCAGCAGCGATAAATATGATGTGGCCAATTATTAAACCTGATATCACTTTATCACTCTCTACGCTGAGAAAGGGCGCCTCTCTCTTCTCGTCATGGCCCATGGGCCTTTTGTTCTTCCGCACACGATGACAACCGCGGTCGTAGACAGAAAGTTTCAACTTTTCCAGGTAACTCTTCTAGTGCATGACTTCTTGTAATAATATTCTAAGCTAGTGATGTTTGCTCACCTTTATCGATTCTGACTTCGAGCGTGAACACAACGATCTTGTATGCTCACACCTGATTAGAAGTTTATTGTATGTTCAACATCTCGTTCCTGTCGCCAGAACGTGCACTATTCTCCACCTTCCAATCAATCCTTCAATAGTGTTTAATCCACATGTGCAGAGATTTATGTCTTACTTCGATGTTTTTTTTTAAGCGTCTGAAGTCAACTTTTCTGTCCAGGTTCTCGGGCTGTATTGCCTTGAGATGTGCGTGTGAGCAGACGGTTAGACTTAGTGTAGGCTGGGTGCCTTGATGCTGCAAGTAGGAGCTATTGATAAATCTCGGAGATGGGGAGCGCTGCTAGTAGTGTGGCGCTGAATTAAGCCGAGCTAAGTTGGGTCTGACATGGGATTCGGCGTTCTCGGGGTTGCATCGTGATGAATACAATATCCCATGGGATGTAATATTCTCCGTATCACTCGCAACAATGTAGACTGGGGCGACCCACTCCAGCGAAGTGTTTGTGACAATTGCTGCTACATGCTTGATTGAGGATATAAAAAGGCATAGATTGATTCAAATAAGGAATAGAATCAAAGAGAGAGAGAGAGCGAGAGAGAGACAGAGATATATAGATAGACAGATAAATAGATAGACAGATAAATAGATAGATAGATAGATAGAGAAACACGCTAAAAGAGAGAGAGAGACAGAGAGACAGGTATAGAGAGATGTAGTGACAGACAGATAGACAGGCAAATACAGAGAGCGCCAGATTCAGTATGAGGAGGTTCTAGATCGATTCTTGGCTTGGACTATTTGATGTATCTTATCCTTCAATTGACGGGAACCTTCCCCCCTCCCCCCCCCCCCCCTTCCTGTCATATGGGATTCTTTGAGAAACTAAGGGGACATGAGACCAATCAGAAAATATAGCACTTAGAAATGGCAAGCTTAAACATAGCAACATAGTTCAGTAAGCTTTTGGTAGCACCCTTGTTTCTACATGGGTCCTATTCGGTTGAATAACCTGCTCTCTTTTATAGCTCATAATTCCACAGTAACCAATAACAAAATAAATAGAATAAAAAGGTCTTAAAAGGCCACATGATGACATTGTTTTGCTCCAGTGAAGTCTTTTGTCAAAATTTCAATCCAAAAGAGATTTATATCATTATTTTAGTTCGGCACAGTTCCCCAAGCAGGCACGGAGTGTGTCAGAATCCCTCAGTTCTGTGGGCGATGTCTGGCCAGCGGTCTGTAATGCCATTGAATCTCAAGGAGTTGGAATAGCTTGTTTGATTAGCAATAATTGTGTGCTCCGTCATCATAAGTCGTGTAAACCAGGTGCTAGACATGCCACGGGACATTGTTGAACCGGGCTAACCCTGGGCCTGCGCTCAACAGGCACGCGACAAATCAGTTGTTGTGGGAAGCGTCTCCACCGACTGGTGTCCCGAACAATTACACTTTACGACCCTCCTTGCTGTGCGGAGTTCGATAATTGGATCAAAGAGTAAATCGAGCTTTGCACTTGTTCGCGCAATAAATATTCCTTTTTTTTTAAACACTAGTCTTTTTGTATCTCATAGATTTCTAGCTACATCCTGATGATCAGAAATCGTTCACAGTAAAATTTTTAACGACATAAAAATAATCAATTGGATAATTGAAAGAATAACTTTTGCCACAAGACACAAAAGTTTATATTCAACATTTTCCTAAACATAGAATTCAAATTTGAGAATAACAACAGAACGCAAGGACATCAAGAGTCCTGCACTATTTTCAAGTGAATGTGTTGCGTACTTAGCAAAATAACGAAACTTATGTCGTTTCGTGTTGTACCATGTTATTAATGTTATGACCTACGACAATAAAGCGCCTTCCTTTTTGAAGTTAAGGCAGACTTGGGTATTGATTTCTCAAACTTATAACTTGTGAGGTTTCTTTCAGCTGGATTTGGCTTAAAGAGAAGCAAAAGTGATGATACTTCTCACCTAATATCGAGCAGTAACGGAATTGCCGGTTCAAAATCTAGCTCGAGATATTTTAAGTAATATTCTTTAAATCGATTAATGAGAAAATCTTGACAACTCAAAATGAATCTAGACATTCAGATGAAAAATCCCTAACCCAAAGCCGCATGAAATATAACTATACCGTGCTTTATTACGGCAGAGAAATCTTTAAGAGAAAAAAAAAAACATAAACAAAACCAATAGCATGAAGCAAGAAACAATGAATTTTCCACTTCTTTTCACCTTTACTCTAATTATTGAAATACTTGAAAAGAGGTGTGTAGAGGCTATGATGGCAACTTTCGCTCATAAGATTGATTAGAAGCACCCGAAACCATGCGCTGCCGTAACGGAAGTGACAGAACGATTGGTTACATGGGATCTGAGCTTCCTACAGAATGATGACCTTTTGCAGGGATCGATTACAGGACTTCCGTCTTGTTAGTCCTAGCGGGTCACCGACTGGCACTCTTATAATTTCATGCACTAACCTTTAATACCAATAGAGGGCAATAAATTTTTAACAGATTTTAGACAATTGAAAGAGTGTCGGGATGTTGTAAGCAAATTAGTTTCAAAAAGTTTATTCTTTAAAAAAGATGAAAAAATTGGAAAAACAATCAAGAAAGAAAAAAAGAAAAAAAAAAACCCAAAAAATCAAAACCCATGGAAAAGAAACACGAATATATTGTCAGGAGACGAAGGTAAAGTAAGATTTATTAACTGACAGTTAGCTTGTATTAGCATGGGGTTAATTAAGAGACTTCTTCACTTTAACATTTTCCACATCAACTAAATTGAAAAATGAAAAGACTTAAAATCACCATTGAACAAAATTGCAAAGTACCTGGTAATGGCTTCGTTCTTGGTTAAGTACTACTTATTTACTAGTCCAATAATAAAATAATAATAATCATAATAATTACTGATTCCACTTCTATTACTACTGCCCCTACTACTACTACTACTACTACTACTACTACTACTACTACTACTACTACTACTACTACTACTACTACTACTACTACTACTACTACTACTACTACTACTACTACTACTACTACTACTACTACTACTACTACTACTACTACTACTACTACTACTACTACTCCTACTCCTACTACTCCTACTCCTACTACTACTACTCCTCCTCCTCCTCCTCCTCCTCCTACTACTACTACTACTACTACTACTACTACTACTACTACTACTACTACTACTACTACTACTACTACTACTACTACTACTACTACTACTATTTTTACTTCTACTAATTGTGTTTCCTCTACTGCTTAAGAACTAAATGTACGCCTTTATGATCTCTTCTAAACAAAATTTATGCTTTCAAAGCTTTGTTTTTTGCAAACCTGTATAATATAGCTATTCTGAATCTTCATCTCTAAGCCAGCGACATTAATTTTCTGAAGATATTCAGCGACGGCTTTCAATTCTTTATCAGGACGCAAACTCCATCTTAAGCATCCGTGTCAACAACACTAAGGGAAATCAGAACAAGACAAATACATCTGCATGTACCTGTCTCGGCGAGCTATTAAACTCTTCAATAAAACTTGCCGAGCAAAACCCGCTGAAAGCATCTCTCTCAGCTCACTCTCTCAAGAGTGTAATTGTCTTTTCGATTTTCGTCCACTTCGGTCTGGCAGCAATTCAGGTTGTGATAGCGTTGATGAAGACGCCTGTCTTTACTAAGGTTTGCTCGATCTTCAAGACTTGCTACAACGCTGACACAAAGAGAAACAAGGAAGTTAACCAAGGCACTTAGGTGCTAAACACATTACACAGAATGTCAACAACACTTAGCGCCTGCGGACTCCTGAGCTTGGTATTTCTGTGACGAGGGTGTCCTATCTTAGCGTATGATGCCCGCATAAGGACGGTTATATTCTTCTTGAACAGAGATACCACGATTAAATAAAGAAATCGATGACAAGAATAACGAAGAAGTGGAACTCTTAAGTAGAACTGATTGTCAATTAGTAGGATCGATAAGAAGGTACTCGAATATCTCTTGGCTTCTTCCTTGAGGTAAGATTTTTTTGTATAAATATATTCATATATTCATGTCAAGGTAAATGTGGGTAAAGGCCATACTTATGTATAAACTTGCTGAACCCAAACTATTTTTGGGTAACTGGGAACAAAACAAAAACGAATGGAACCCTCAAGAGTCAGATATACGCCTGATAAGAGAGTGAAGTAAGGAAATCTAACTATCATATTGTAAAATTGACCTTTAAGATTGTCATGCTCTGCTAAATCCCCTTTTCATCTTTAAGTAAGATTTGAAACTATTCCGACAGAAAATTTATAGGAGTTATCCAATCATATATATTGGAAGATATAAATGATTGTCTAATGTTAATAACATTAAGCAATAAACTGCTCAATGTGAACACTGAGCAAAATGGTTTGCCTGGTGCTAACAAAATTAATATGAAAATATGGGCCAAAATTCATCTTATCTATATTGACAAAATTTTTTCTTTTCATCTTTCTTTGTCATTTACCTCCTGTTCTTCCCATGACTTTAATGTCTTTATAATTAAGACACTTTTTTCGATTCTCCCATTCTTTGTTCCTTTAGCATTTTTGTAGTCCCAAACGTTTATACAGTTGTTTGAATTGTTTGTACATCTTATTGTCTTATTTAAAGAACTATCTATAGCCTTCTTTGAACAGAACTTAATTTTGAAACAATTTTTTTCCCGATCCATACTGTAAAAGAAAGAGAAATGTCAACCCGATGGTCTTGCCTATTATTGTCGCAAAATCACTTAAAAGGGAGAAAATGAAGATAGAGGATCGAGAGGAGAAGGAAAGAGGATAAACAGATAGATAGATGAATAGCTAGATAGATGGACAGATAGATAGATAGATAGATAGATCAATAGGTATAGGCAAAGGGACAGAGAGAATAGGTTGAACAAAAGAAAGACATGGAGGAAACTGATGGCAGTACTGTGACGTAGTGAGGGAGAGAGAGAGAGAGAGAGAGAGAGAGAGAGAGAGAGAGAGAGAGAGAGAGAGAGAGAGAGAGAGAGAGAGAGAGAGAGAGAGAGAGAGAGAGAGATTGAAACTTAGGAGAAAAACAAAGATGAGACAGAATAGAAAAGGGACAAAATGAGGTAATTAAATAAATAGAGTAGACACATAAATAGAGTATTGTATAGAAAGCTAGATTAGATAGAGATAAAGTGAAAAAAAAGAAACACGGAAGCCTTACCAAGACGGGGAAGAAGAAGAAGAAGAAGAAGAAGAAGAAGAAGAAGAAGAAGAAGAAGAAGAAGAAGAAGAAGAAGAAGAAGAAGAAGAAGAAGAAGAAGAAGAAGAAGAAGAAGAAGAAGAAGAAGAAGAAGAAGAAGAAGAAGAAGAAGAAGAAGAAGAAGAAGAGAAAGAGAGAGAGAGAGAGAGAGAGAGAGAGAGAGAGAGAGAGAGAGAGAGAGAGAGAGAAGGAAAGAGGGAAAAAGAAAGAAACAGAAAGAGAGAGTGGGAAAAAAGAAGGAGAAAGGGAATAAGAACGAAACAGAAAGAGAGAGAGAAAGAGAGGGAGAGAGAGGGGTGCGCGTGTGTGCGAGAGAAAGACAGGATGCGCGACAGAGCAACGGTGAGTCCTAAGGTACTCCCGCTCAGGTGAGCACACAAGTAAGAGGGAGTACTCACAATACTGACAGCTCTATAGAACCATTCAAGAGATTCAATTATAAATCAAGCGTCATAGAGGCTGTAATGCGTGGAGATTGACCCGGGGTCTTAAGCAAACCTCCACCCTTTTCTCGAATTCTTGAAATATTTGAAAGCACGTGCGGATCCAATACACGCGCATTCAAATGATGTTCGATGTTTTTAGTCTATACGGAATGAGAAAAGGTCTAAAACCTGTTTCCCACGATTGGCATGTACAATGTAATTGTCCACATTTTCACAAAAAATTAGCAGCCGGAAGGTGCGCTTTCCTTGAAAGGAATTACAATAAATGGAGCAGAAAATGCAAACAAATGCAACTGAAGTAATTCGGTTGGCACCAACTTAAATGATAAGGACAAAGTAACATTTATGGAAAAGAATTGAGGAAGAGTGAAATTTGCATCATACGTTTAGAAATACTTGAAAAAATACCCACTTTCCTCTATGAAGAATAATGATTTTAAAAACCGTATTTAATCCATATTCTAACCGAATGTTTAAAAATATTGAGAGAACCACGAATTTAATGGAAGAAGTAGGTTAAGATCATTATTTTGAAAAGGAAAACGTTATCTTAATTTAATGGCAACATCTATGCAACAAATTTATGTGTCGTAACAAACAAGTCTTAGAATAAGTAAAACAATCAGACAAACCCAAATTTGAAAACAAAAAAGTACCTTAACTAGTCCTGAACAAAGGGTAAAAAAAACACACACAACTCTTTGGGAACAAAGTTAGATTAGAACAACTATCATTATCAGTAACATTAAAAACGAAACTAAAATAAAAAAAAAAAAAAGAAAACAATCTTCTTGACGTACTGCCTCCTAGTCTACGCCAAGAGTCTTGCTTATTTATTTTTTTTATTTATAGGACTTAAATTTTTTGCTGACATAAGTAAACTATCTTGTATGTTTCAACAACTCATTTTTGTCTCACTTTGATATATCTTACAGGTCTTTAGAATAACATAAGCTATGAGTTTTGCCCGTTACACGACATCAAAGTAAGAGAGTGAGAAAGGAAAATCAACTGAAGTCTTCAATAATCCCACCTATTTATCCCCTTACATTCATGAAACAAACAGTAATTCTCTACTCTGGAAGCTAAGGTAGCTTTCCTAACCATGCGCTGTTCTCCAAGCCTACCGATTTAAAGATAAAAATAGAATTCCCCCCTTCACTCATACACACAGAGTTCTAGGGATTTAAAAGGGAATTGGGGAGGCATAAGAAGAGGAAAAAGAATTTAATAACATAACTATCATCGTTTTCTCTTTCTGTAAGATAAAAGATTAAGGCTTTCTAAAGGGTTGGAAAGGTGGTGGGGCAAAACTTTGGCTGGTTGTTTCAAATCGTTAAAGATCGAGAACAAGGCGCAAAAGCATAGTTTAATATTCTGCCGTACCACATTAAATTTTTTAAAAAATTGTGGTGGCCTTCATCATGCTGATTTTCCCTTGTTTAGCGGACAAGTGTAGCTGGACGGTCACTCGTGAATAAAATAAAAATTGCTATTAAGATATTACTAAAAATCAATGCAACTTTGAAAGAAAGTATTGCAAAACAACAAAAACAAGCACAGACATCAGCCTGCGAACACACTTACACCTCTTTAATTTCACCAGTCTGACCTCGTCTCTTCCATTTAGTTTGAGCGGAAACGCAACCAGAGCTAGCACCGTGGGAAAGGCGCATGCGCAATGGCTACGTGCCTTGAGCGGTCACGTGTCTCTCCGGAAGTCCTCCTGCGAGCTACCTTCCTGTAAGACGGACGTGCGAAAATTTCGTGTTTTTAATATTTGGTTTATCATCGGATTAAATTAAAAGCAATTTTGTCTGATGTAAAACGCAAGTACCTTGATAAGATGAAGATTGAAAGATCGATGAGAAAAACGGAGGGGGAGGGAAATAAGGGGAAGAAAAAAACGTCGATGGATAAAAAAAAAAAGAGTTGATGTGGTGGTAGAGATAACGCAGGGTGTAAACAGAGTCCGGTCAATGTTATTATTTCCAAGCAAAACTGTGCCGCTAAAGGGAACCGATCCTTATCGAGGCATCATGTCAGGGCCTGCGAAGCAAGCCACGAAGATGGTCTCTCGTTACGGAAGAAGCTGATCGTGTTCGGAATGTTCTTCTCCTGTTCAACAAAAACACGGCCCTCTTGGGGTGGGGATATTCATGTAGTCCGTGTTTAGTGGTAAAACATAACTCAACCGCTGTCGTCTGATTCTTGCGACACGCATGTACGTGTTGACCTGTGACTTTATGTCCAAACAGGACCTGTGACTTCGTTTAACAATAGCATGGGCTGGAAATGAAGTTAGTTCGGTTACAAGAGAGCGTTGGCTTTGATTAAAAAGGCTCATGTTTTATATGAGTTTTTGTGCTAAGCTTCACACAGCACTTTAGAACTAATTCTCGGTGTTTTTTCTTTTCAGAGTTCTCAATGTCTCTCACCAGATATGATGAAATGTAAAACTTCATGGGATAATAAAAGAAAAAAAAATGTTCTAAAGTACGAATGTAATATTTCTTTCATTATTTTGCTTTGACCTTAAATCCCATAACAGGCAAGAATTTCAAGAGCATCAGATAAAGGTGTCGGTGAAAAAATTACATTCCCCACGAAATCTTCTTGTATATTTCAACCTTCAGTACTATCGAAAATATAAAAAAGTAATTATCTGTTTATAAAAGGGGGTTGATAGATTTACTGAGAGACGAATTGGTTGTTTGACATACGCGTTTTCTTTCATTTAGGTAGTTGCACCAATGATGATTATTGCATCAAGTATAAAATTTATTTTTACCCTGACAAAAAAGGAGTTGTGGGTCTGTCTTGAGCTTGATACAGAGTTCGGTATAAGGTCGGTTAAATGTATTTGAGGATGAGAGTGGCAAGTACTTAATATAACCAGAACACTATATGATGTTTAAAGTGAAACCAAGGCGGTTTTTTTTAAATTGAGTTAAACAGTAAAATATCCGATGTTAAATTTATACACAATAACTCAGTTATATCTTTTATATTACCTTTACCCCTTAACTTTGTCGTTTAAAAATATGTTTGAGTGGATAAGCCCAAGCTGATCTGTCTGAGTTACAGGAAGTGTTATATTTCAAACAGACCCCTTTAATCTCCAACTGATTTAACCATCTTTAAAGTCGAAAATTGAAAAATAAATTTTTATGAATCGCAAACTATTTCTACCAAATTCAGCATTAATTAACTGCCATTGTTAGCTAGTTTGATGCTTCAGAAATTAAAGAAAACAAACAAACAAACAAAAAAACAACAACAAAAAACTAGATAATTTTGCATCTTGTAATTGAATTCAAAATAAAGACCTCCAATTTAGTCATCTTTTGGTACAGAATGTACCTTTGTGCACGTGTGTGTTTGGTGGGTGCGTGTGTCTATATGCGGACAAGACAGGATTAAAGAGAGTGAGCGAACGCGTGGGTGGGTCAGTGTGTGAGTAAGTGATTTAGTGACCGTGTGTTGCTGAAAGTTAGTTTGTTCAATGTTCATGTTGATGCGTAGACGTCTTAAATGAAACTGATGTATAGAAATGCTAAAATCCTTGTCTTCTTCATTTTCTTTTTCTTTTTTTTTTTTCTTGTTCATAATGTCCATCTCACCTCTCAAGCTCTCTATTTTCTCATATAAAAATGCTATAATCTTGTTCTTCTCCATTTTATCTTTTTTTGTTTAAATGTCCATCTTACTTCTCCACCTCTCTATTTTCTCTCCCTCGCTCTCGCTTTAATGCCCATAGACATAATATCCTCCACCCACCCCTAAACAGATACACACATTCACAGACACACAGTCAAACCACCCTGTGCCATAGAAAAATTTCGAAGATCCTAGGTCTCGTTGACATGACACGAGACAGATCCCCAGGTTTGGGGCTTGTAGACTGACCAAGACATCCTCTTGTCTGACCTTGTCCAGTTAGTGTCCATCCTCACTGGATAAATTACTTACAGGAGTGCCCCACTGACTCCCTAGCCAAATTATCGCTTCGTTACGCCAATGGTTTACCTGTTTCGGAGATTATACGAGATGCTAACAGACACGCCTAGATAGGCCAAACTTTTGCTCAAGCTGATTCGGCTTCTACACTATGGGGAATCCTTTGACGTTTTTACAGTCGTTACTGTGATACTGACCTTACGATTTTTTAAAAGTATTATAAAGAACATTGTCTAAAAAAAAAAATACGATCTTGGAATAATCCGGCGCTAAAAAATATGGAATATTCTATGTCATACTGAAATGTTTTTGTCCGGAAAACTTTTAGTTGCTGATTTGACCTGCAACAAGAGCAGACAACTTGGCCGGCCACCGTGAGCTCTAAAGTGAGCATAACTAGATACGGCTGCCAATGAAGAGGCCGAGATAAGGTACACAAGGAGTGCATGTTGCCAGATAAGTGGCCTATCAAGCCATTTTCTTGTCACTCGCCCAGTTTTCTTTGGTTAGCATCAGGTACTACATCGGTCTGGATATGTTCTCCTTGATAGTAATGGCGGTGTGGAATTTCCTGGACCGGTGTTACAGGGAGAGTAGAGACAGAAAGATATCGATGTTTTCCTCAAGTACCTGCAGCTCTCCGAAAATAACAGACACGATAAGGCACAGGTGAAGGCGCAGGGGGAAGAACTTCAAAACAGAGGAGGATAGGAAGAGAAAGAGAAATTATAAGATGATAAGTTGGGAGGGAGAGAGAGAGGAGGAGAAGAAGAGTAGAGAGAAAAGGGGAGGCTGCTTGAAGTTTAAAAAAAAGTCGTGAATAAAAAGAAAGGAATTAACTTCAAGATTAATCAAGATTAACTTGTATTATGCTAATGAGGCAAAAAGGAGAATAACTAGATATAGAGTGATAAATAATATAATACAGTTAAGGAAAAAAAATAAAAGGACGGGACCAAGATGAGATATAGTACGCAAAGAGCATGGAGAAAAGAAGGATAGACAGAAAGATAGAGAGCAAAGAAAAAAGGAGGAGGGAAAAGCTGCGTGAGGCTGAGGAGGGATGTTCAAAAGAACTTAAGATGATTAGGCAGGGAGAAAGTTGTTTTTTTCCTCTTTCGAGGAAGGGGCCAAAAAAAAAAAATATCTAGCAAACAACAACAACAACAAAATTAAGAATAAAAGAAGATGAAGAATTAGAAGGAAGTGGCATTCAATGAGAGATAGAGATAGAGATAGAGTGGGAGAGAGAAAGAGAGAGAGAGTGGGAGAGAGAGTGAGAGAGAAAAAAGAGAAAGAGAGAGAGAGAGAGAGAGAGAGAGAGAGAGAGAGAGAGAGAGAGAGAGAGAGAGAGAGAGAGAGAGAGAGAGAGAGAGAGAGAGAGAGAGAGAGAAGCTTAGAAATGGAGAGGATAAGTGAAGAAGTCGTGTATATGATAGATTACAATACATTTATAACCCAGCTGACGGACATCCACCTGCGAAGTGTTAAAGGATGCACATATTTCAAGCATCTGTTTGCTTTATTAGGACATACCCTAGCAGATGATGTGGACTCTGCGAGAGCAGTAGAGCTGCCCCTGGATCATTTTTTTTGAAGGACCCTTCCGACCTTTGAAGTTGTTCGACCCATCTTTTTATTGGTAGGAGTGGCAGCTAAAAACAGAAAGGTGTTGAGGTAAAATAATAAGAAATCCAAGGAAATGAACAAATTAGTGTCTTCCCTTAATCTTTATTTTTTTTCCTATATGTCCTAGTTTTTGTCCTCGTTACATCATGTGCGTCATAGTTTATGCACTGCATATTCGCCTTTTGGTTCAGTTTCTCTCTTTTATGTTGCATAGTTTTTATAGCATTTTGTTTTTTGAAAAATAAATGATCGCGGATAGGCAAATTTGAGGATGTTTTTCTATATCATGCATTGAATGAGCGGTGGATGGATTTAAATCTTTTTTTTTTTTTTTTTTTAACTATGGCTCGTTAATCATATGCAAGAAAGAGATGGATAGGAGATAGATAATTAGAAAGGTGATATCAGATAGAACTAGAAGAAGAGTAAGGGAAAGAAAAAGATAGATAAAATGTCTTTGTATTTTTGAGAGAGAGAGAGAGAGAGAGAGAGAGAGAGAGAGAGAGAGAGAGAGAGAGAGAGAGAGAGAGAGAGAGAGAGAGAGAGAGAGAGAGAGAGAGAGAGAGAGAGAGAGAGAGAGAGAGAGAGAGAGAGAGAGAGAGAGAGAGAGAGAGAGAGAGAGAGAGAGAGAGAGAGAGAGAGGGAGAGAGAGAGAACTTATCTTAACAGGAATGTTCGGATCCGACGCTCATTTCTCAAGGGCAGCCATCACAGGTGAGGAAATGTACACACAAGTTGGCCGTGTAGGTGTGAGCAATGCGCTTTGATGGATGTGAACTTACCCGTCGGATCGTCAAACACTCACGGTCAGGAATAATTGCGTGTTTTGGCTTCGTTAACACCTCTAACTAGCAGGTTTGCCATTCGACCTTAGATTGGAACAAGGCGGTTGAGCGTAGCTCTCAGCCTAATTAATGAAAGATGAACGCTAACCATGATTGTTGGTCACCGTATTTGTAATACATCGAAAATCAACAATGTCTGTATTCGGTGGATACTGATTATCATTGCATGAAAATTTAAGGAATTGCCGGAGTGAAGATATGTGATTAGTTTTTGGGTGGCGTAAAACCTTATAGGCAAATTTAAAGGTATTCAACTGAATGTAATCTGATAAATTTTCAAGCTTTTAATGAGGAAGCTGTAGGAAAGATGGAATAATAAAATAAAAAATAAAAATAAAAGATAATGAATGGGATAAAAAAGAAACTGAGATCCTGGCTATGACATCTTTCCCTTGTTCAATATTAATGCAGTTGTTTTTAGAACAGTTAACGATAGATTTTTAATTATTTCAGTGGTGACATAAAACAAGCAATATGTAGAGAATATCAAATAAGGAGCAGCTAACAAAAAAGTTAGTTCTTAGTTTAGATATTAGTTTAATTTAAGAGTTTTTGTAGAGGTAACTGCTACAGCAGTAACAATATAAGGAGCTGCAGTTGTTGAAGCTGCTTTTGTGTTATAAGTAGAGATAACATCGAATATTTGTTGTTACTGTTAAAATAGATTTTAGTCGTGAAGATCATTCAAAAATACGTGAACAGGGATCACAGCTGCTACAAAGCAACAGTTGCAAAAGGGAAACATATACTAAAAGAAAAAAAATCAAATGCTTTGCTACATCATTCAATTTAATTTAAAATCCAAAAAAGGAGGAAAACTGGCAAGTAAATCAATACGCGTCTTCTAAACTGACATCGGCTGCAAGGATTTTGCCCTTCCACCTCAGATGGCGCTGCTGAAATGCGAGATCTTGCTCCATCTATATGTGGCAGATCAATAGCATCAGCCCTAGGATCCGTGCCCGGGCGAGGAGCACCAATATTAGCTCGGCCTGCCTGTAGAGCCGCTTCCGTGAGGAGCCCTCAAGCCCCGATGTTCTTGTCAATCTCTTTCTCTGACCTAATACCTCGACACTCGGGAACACTCTTTACGGCGTGCAACGCCTTACAGGCAGCAATATCGTGGTTTCAACCCGTACCAGTCCATCTTCGTTCCATCGACATTTTTTGTTAATGTTTTTCTTTAAATCTCACTCCATCCCCACTTCAGGTCTAAATCTTGTTATCAAAAAGAGAGAGAGAGAGAGAGAGAGAGAGAGAGAGAGAGAGAGAGAGAGAGAGAGAGAGAGAGAGAGAGAGAGAGAGAGAGAAAGAGGGAGGGAAGGAAAGCAAAGAGAGAAAGAAAGATAGATATATAAATAGAAAGAGATAGATAGATAGATAGAGAGATATGAGAGATGAAAGAATAGGAAGCACTCGAGGTAAATGAGAAAAATTTCGGCGAATGGGGATTTTAAAAAAAAAAAGAAGAATGGAGCGGATAGAAAAAGAGCGCTTGCGGACAAGAGAGCATCAGCGTTCATTTCCGTACAAATGTCTGACTGCTATCCAAGTCGGTGTTGACAATTTTGACGCTAAATAGACTCAGGGCAGGAGACGGCGTGTTTACCAGACGTCGTCTTGAGGAGTATGAGGACGAGAATCAGAGAGGGAGATAGCGGTGGCCCGACCAAGGGCTCTGGCCTTTAGCCCTTTAGCGATCTTTTGTGTACCGTGGACCTGCCCTGGCCGATCGGAAAATCCCGATTGAGCGGCCAGCAGCCGGGTTTGGACTCTCTTTTTCTGGGGCTGTCCGTGGCCCAAAGGCGAGGGGAAGAGGGTCGATCTGTTTAATTTGGCTAAGTGCCTATTGCCAACCGGATGTTGATGCAAGAGGAACTTCCCCGATGCCTTTAGAGGCCGTCGACATTTATCGCGAGATCGATCTGGCTTTATGAAGAACCTCGGAGATGGTATGCTAAAGGCTGCCAGCGAGGATGGAAGAAAGAAAAGAAGAACATCGATTTTAATTAACCTGAACCTTAGGGACACTAAATTTTGTTGATGTAAAACACAGCATGAAGGGGGGAGGGCATGATCGGAACTCATTTCACACCGCTAGGAGCCGGGTTAGAGGCGGAGTCCTGTCCAGGCCAAGACGTTAACTGCTCATAAACAATGGGATATCGTCGTCATCGCTCCACGCGGGGGAAATAAATAGTTCACAGGGAGAAAGAGAAAAAATCACATTGAGGCCAGATCACAAAAAGAGACCTGAAGAGAAAGAGTTAGAGAGAGAGAGAAAGAGAGAGAGAGAGCTAGAGAGAGCGAAAGAGAGGGAAAGAGAGAAAGGAGGGAGAGAGAGAGAGAGAGAGAGAGAGAGAGAGAGAGAGAGAGAGAGAGAAAGAGAGAGAGAGGGGAGGGGGGGAGGGGAGAGAGGGAGGGGTAGAACCAGAAAGCTTGTGAGAGAGATTGCTCCTGAATTTTCTCATTTTTGTCTCCCCTTCCTCAAAGCTGTGTTGTTCATTAAAACAAAACAAAACAAAACAAAACAAAACAAAAACACCTTTCCTTTCATATCGTTTTTTTTTTTTTTAATGCTATCCAACCTCTCCTTTCTCTCCCATCCTCACTTACTCTCTTCACATTTTTAGTTCGTACCATTGTTATCAATCCCTCTCTTAACCAAACAATTTCCTGTTAGCTTATGTACAGGTTAGCGTAGAAAATGAAAAGAAGCTAATTAGCTTAAGTAGAAGATATGAAAAATGACTTGTCTGCTCGTTAGCAACATAAAGCTAATATTGCTCTGAGAGACTAAAATAATGATGTGTGAAATGAAATACCCGCTGGAGAAGGTGAATTTTCTCAACAACGTATTTTCTCACGGTCTCTTAGAAAGCTTAGAAACCAGCCGTGTTGCTAGACCAATTACAGACACCTATAACATTTTTCCCAGTTATGTTCATATTTTGTGCAGGTTGAGATTCTTGAACTGAACATCAAAACAAAGCTTAGATCTGCAGGTAAGAAACATGACACCACAGTTCGCTAAATAGACCAACACAAGAAGGGACCAGAGCGATTGGTTTCCGACCATTCAAAGCTCTGTTCATGGATACTGTGCCGTCTTCAGTAACAACCTTCTGTAACCTAGACGCTTCCACGTGCACTTTATCAATATCAAGTAAAAGTTTTACTTAATGCACAAAACTTTTTAAAAAATCACCAAAGCAAATGAGCTCAGGACCTTTTTTTTCTCCCAACTTTCTACATCTGGCGCATCAATCGACGAATCCCACCCAAAATCTAATGAATAGTTTATGACCATGCGTAATAAATCGAAGACATGTCAAGGGACTTCCTCTCTTAAATGTTACTACTGGTTAGCGACTGTATGCTTATGTTAGTTTGAACTGTCATATCAAAACCTTTCTTATCTTCTTCCGACAGAAACATCACTTTTTCAATTACCCACCAGGTCGAGTCATGAAAATTGACCCCACTTAATCGTGGTGAACACAAGGTTTCAAATATGCTACAACCGCAACCAGAACACGACAAAAATGAACGTAATTACTTCAGCAAAGAAGAAACGAGAAAAAGGCCGAGATATGACTGGATTACAAGACTGCCTGTCAAGCCGCCTACTTCACACGGAGTTTCCGTTCCAAAACAAACACACTGTCGACCGCAACCTTCTCAAGGTTTTCTTTTGGACCTTTGCCCAGGTACAGGAAAATGTTCGTCCATTCTTCTGGTCACTCAACTTTTGTAGGTGTTAACTCTTGACCAGATTGAAAGGAAAAAATAAAAGAATGGATTAAGAACTGTCTATATAAAAAAACTGTATGGGTTAAATGACATAATGCTTAAAAGATCAATAACGTGTATTGTGATGTGTGGTAGAGGATGGTGGCGATAATGAAAGTAAAGCGAGTTTATGAGGGTAAAATTCGCAAGCAACTATTTATTAACTATTATTACATTTGAGTGTAATATGTGCACTGACAAGATTATTTTTTCGACGAAATTAATTTTATTTTTTTTTTTACTTTTATTTTTGTATTTACCCCCCACGCATCCATCGAACAAACCATGTGTATAAATAGATATAATTCTTTTTCTTTTCTTTTTCTAAATTTTCTTTATCCCTGTCTACCTCCATTCTATACATGCATGCATTAGCCTGTCAATTTTCCTGCCAATATAACAGCCAATCTTTCTACCTATGTACATAATTTTTATCTACCAGTCTTTGTATCTCTAGTTATCTATCTTTATCTTTGTACCCGGTTATCTATCACGCTTAATTATTTAAATCCTCACCGGCTTTAAAAGTGTCATGGCAGTTAATTCGGCCACTCAGAGGCGCGCACCCAAGTAACGCGTTAAGGAGCACTCTAAGTGCTTTGTGAATTACCATGATTAGCTTGCAATTCCTGCTCAAGTGCTTCAAACGGCGCTCACCTTCAGAACACGCAACAGTCATCACTGAAAGCCATCTTCAGGCTCTTATGTGCTTCAAAATAGAATATGTGGCATTAAGGCTTTCTCTCGAGGAAATAATGCACCTACGGAAGATAATGTTTTATCTGTTTACAGAAGGCTTTGTCCCATCACGTATTAAGAAAGATTTATTCGTGAGCATAGTCGTGTTTTGCTAAATATCTTTAACGGAATATTTTCCTCCTCTAGTTTTAAATAAAAGGGAAGGAAAGTGGATGTGTTTTGCTTTCAAAATTCTTATCATTCAAAGTACAACGAGAGAGATAAATTTGATAACTATACCCAGCAATCACTTAATATTCACCGAAAGCATATCGGTACTCCAGATTTAAAAACAAATTTAAGCAAGACAAAAACAAACCCAAAAATACTCATACAACAAACAGTTTAAAAAAATCCAGGGTCAAACTCGTTCACCAAACCTGTAGAATTTAATACTTTTCCATACATGTATCCCGCTAGCTGTTGTTGATATAGAAATGGGACATTTTTTAAAGACCCCCTGGTGTCCTCAGGTAACGATCACAGATGTACGATGGCATGAAACATCTCAAGAGTCCCTCCTACTATCTCCTTCAACTGATAGCTTGGTGGCCAGATTAGTGGATTCTGTAAGACTATCCTCGGATCATGCCGCTGTCCCGGGTCGCACTATCATCTGTTCTAACACGGCCTCGCGCAGTGTGACTTCCTCACATCCCTAATGCCTGAGTTTATGCCTGAGTACGTCCTAGGATCTAGACGTGAGAAATTTTCTTTATCGTCAAATCTTATTATCTCTCGGTTCTTTTTACATTGCCCTGCATAGTATTTGATTGTGATAAGTAAATGATCGATTCTCTTACAATATTCGCAATGAATTATTCTGCCCCCCCAATCCTCTATCTTTCCTTTTTCCATCATCTTCAACAACCTTTCTCCATGCCCCACTCCTTCCCTCCCCCTCTCTGTCTGTCTGTATGTCTGCCTCTCTCTCTCTCTCTCTCTCTCTCTCTCTCTCTCTCTCTCTCTCTCTCTCTCTCTCTCTCTCTCTCTCTCTCTCTCTCTGATTTTTTTTTATGTATTCCTGTTTCTGTCTGGCTGTTGATCTGCTTATCTACCTGTTTGTCTGCCCCTCTCTTATTTGATACCTGTCTAAATGTTTTCCTCAATTTCAATCTGTCTGAATCTCTGTCTGTCTGTCTGTCTGTCTGTCTCACTCTCTCTTTCATCTTTCTCTTCACTAAGCCTCGCTCAATCTTCATAAAAAAATAAATTACTCTAGCCAATTCATCACCCACTCCATACTAAATTGGCACCCTTATACGGTTTAGCTTTTCCTCATTGCATCATAATTGACTGTCCTTCGTTATAATTCTCTCCTAAGCACATCTGATAATCGGTGTAGCTGCACCTTCCCTTACTGTTTCAGTCAAAATGTTCTACGTCTGTTTGAAACAAAATCTAATATGCATTTATGTTAATTTTTTTTTTACATTAGGCAAATACTTTATTCCTCCCTCAGTGTTTTATCCAAAATCCTCTCTCTTTTACTATTTGTCCATTCCCTTATTAACGCCTTCTACACTCTAATATGTCTTCCACTACCTTATTCCACGATTTCACTCTTACCAGTCACTCACTCTCTCTCTCTCTCTCTCTCTCTCTCTCTCTCTCTCTCTCTCTCTCTCTCTCTCTCTCTCTCTCTCACTCCGCATTCTTTTAATATTACTCAAGTGCATCCATATGAGCTATAAAAGCCATGAAAGTTAAGCTGAGCTGATAATGTGGCTGAGTGAGTGCCGTGGTGCCAGGCAGTAAATCTTAAATTTCCCTGAAGTGCCGCTAGCAGCATATTATCAGCTTCAGTAGTGAACCGACTCAAACTCGTAACAGCTTCTCTTTCTGAACTCTCACGGCGAGGCCCCCGGCTTATCTATCAATGGTGGAAGATATATTATTGTAACAGTCAAAAGTGAACATACACAAGCAACATTCTCAGATACCACAAGGGTAATGTTGAGATAGAGGATCGAGATGGAGATGCAGTGTTTAAACTACTTAATACATGATAAAATATCAACAATTTTTAAACAGTGTAACACATAGTGACTTTTTTTTTCAACTCTTTCATGGTTGAAGTTTTATTTCCGTTGGAGCAACAGGCAAGAATATTAAAAAAAAGAATCTTATCACATGATGATATTTCATTTCGATTATGTAAAGAAACTAACTTTAAAGTGCAAACTAAGGGGAAATAAGTACATTTATAAAGCTTCACAAATTTAGAATAATAGCGACTGAAAATTATGTAAAAAAAACTTCGATCATCTTAATTCGCTTTACCGTTTCTCTAAAAGGCCGCCTGGTGGAGAGTGATTGTGAGAGTAGAAGAAAACATAGCTATTGATAAAAGCAAAGAGTGGGTTGTTATTTTTTTTTGAGCTGTTGAGGAATTGAAGAACTTCATAAACATTAAAAAAAGAGAGAGAGAGAATAGCAATTTTTTTTTTTTTTGGTCAATTAATAAACCTGCACATTTCCCATCTATTTTTTATCGTTTCAAACAATAGTTATGATAAGAACAACAATGACCAATAGATCAAATCGAAAACAGCTTTAAAAATGTCAGAATCACAAAGAAAACTTTTAAAGGTGAGCTTACTAAGTCATGATGTAAATTGAGCCGGATTTCTGTACGAATAACAACAGACTAAAAGTCAATGATGAGAAAAAATTATAAACAAATAAGATATAATCTAGGGCGGCAACATCCGTTGGTGCCACTGCTCACATTTTCTCTTACCTTGTCAAATAAATATTTTACTAAAAGAGTTTCCTTTGAGACCGCTGTAACTCTCAGCGCGGCATAATGTTTGGATGGGAGAGGATGTTTTTTGTTTTTCTCTTTTGTTGGGCAGAATCAAAACACATTCGAGCGGAAGTTATAAAAATCTTGAACAAGGCAACACCAGTAAAAATACAAGTATCAACAAAGGTAAGACAAGTTGGAATGAATAACTTTTTCTTCTTGAACAGAATGAGGGAATGCAATCACTTTTGAGGAGCAAAAGAAATGTAAAAGTAACTATTATTACCACTTAGTTCTGTATTTAATATTTTTGAAATTTTAGGAATATAAAGGTAAAATTGAGACGTTATCAAACTTAAAAAAATACATAGATAGTGATAAATGTAATTATATATAAAATATAAATCTATCTATACAAGTATACATGATTGTATATATATATAGGGGGAGAGAGAGAGAGAGAGAGAGAGAGAGAGAGAGAGAGAGAGAGAGAGAGAGAGAGAGAGAGAGAGAGAGAGAGAGAGAGAGAGAGAGAGAGAGAGATTCGAAAGCTCGATATATAAAAAAAAAGTAGACATGAAGATAATTACCAAACTTACAAAGAGTGGATCTGGGCCTGCAGGATAGGGCAGGGAAGTGGGGAGGGGGAAAGATAAAGAGACAGAGTTCAGGAGGGAAAGAGTGTAGGAGGAAAGGAAACAAAATTGAGAGATAGGAAAGAGAGAGAAATCGGGAGAGAGGGAAGAAGAGAGAAACTGTGAGAAAAGCGGGATACAAACAAAAAAATTCGAAACAAAATTGTTTTTGTAATGAATAAAAGACTGCACAAAATTCTACAAGATATTGCAAAGATATACTCTTTCCCACTAAAAAGTTTACCGAAACGACTCAGAAAATGAAGTATATACATTAAAGTGAATTGATACATAATATTTGACAGACATACAAAAAGTATTCTTGCTGTACGATGAGACAGCAGTGCTGTAAGCTATAGAAAAATTGGCACCTATAGGACCAGATGTAGAAGGTGAGACGTGAATTACTTGTATCAAACTTCTTCGCCAGCCTTGATAGTTGTCTTGAACTTAATACCGCGCCGATCTGACCCATCCGTGGATCCCAGAAACTGGCATCTGTGTAGGCGAGGACTAAGGACTGCTTCGAACTCACAAAATCAACCTAAGAGCCAGCACTCTAGTTATTCGGTCTTTCATGACTTGCCATATCACCTGCAGTATTATTGTCACCTCTTACAACGCCCATTTTGGAGCGAATGACTACGACCCTCACCTCTGGGAAAGCCACTGTCCAGGGGCCCCACTATCTTGTCCCCAGGTCTTAACCCGGTTTTCTACCAACACAGTTTACCTCTGTGAAAGCACAGGGCTTGATAGGGCCAATCCCAAGGACTATAGGAAATCATTCCATTTTTCAAAGTGCCCAATCTCAATGACTTCCATTTTAGACTCTAATAATTGTCCTGGGCTGATTATAACAAATTCCTCTGCTACACTTAGCTTACTTTCTGAAATAATACAAACAAATTCCTTATTAATCCTTTTTTCTTTTTGAGGAAAAAGAAATATGATTACAGTAACTACCAAAGGAACAAGAGAACAGAAACCATGCATATATTTTCTTAATTCTTTAACATTGCTTTTGTAGATTCAAATTTTAAGTATTGGCTATTTGTGTAACGCATATATCTTTCTACATCTGTGGAATGACACCTCTGTCCTATACTCATCATTGCATCTTTTTCCTCAAAATATCTTTTTATGTAAAAGCTACCCATCCTTACCGTTATAAACCAAAACTAACAATTGCATGACAATATCGTTTAGCCATTATATCCCAAGACCTCCCAGACGGATTCCTAATACAGCAGACGACATAACCCCAGCGCTCTAAAACAAGGGCTGACAACCTTGTCAACACATGTAAAAGGCCGGAAATTAACCCGGGTCGGGCGCCACCAGATGCAATTCACAGCAATTTTGTCTGTTCGGGGACAAAGCCCAATCAATGTTTGGATCGCTATGCCCAGGCCTATCTCAGACCATTGTCGCTGCACGCATCACAAGCTAGTGTTGTCCAAAACCACAGCAAGTCTTTGATCAAGCTGGAATAGAGTCACAGTGTTCTCGGCTTTCTGAGGCCATTCCTTGCTTACCACTAACTTCGACAGTTTATTTTTAACACAGAGACCAAGTCTGTCTAAATAGAACTATGAAGCTGAACGTACATGTCACATAAACATCACATATCAGGAATAACGAAGGTAATGTGAATCTTGTTTAAAAAAAAAAAAAAAAGTAGGCTAAAAAGGGCGTTTGCCCCGACAGAAAGAAAAGCGACACGACTTGGCCATTTTTTTTAAACTCCGAAACAGTTGAGATGTCTCGCGCGTCGATAAAATGCAATGTAGCTACTTTGTCTGACTGTATCAGTTTACTTGCCTGTCCACCGATGGGCTTGGTTTAAGATATCGATTGTCCCAGGGGACGAATGTTTGTGTGTGTTCACCATCCTTGTCATGCTATTGCTGTTGGTCTGTAACATAATGTTGATGGATGTTGTTTGCGGCCTCTTTTGAAACTTGATCTGCCTAGGATTGGTACTCCAGATAAAAATAAATTATAACTAGGTTTCCCTTAAATAAACCTATGAAACAGACAAAACAAAATTAAAAAACATCGTAAATCGTACATATATTGTAAACTAATGAAGAGTGAAAAGACATTGCCTTCACCAATCAACAGTAATCTTTAGATTTTTTTTCCTTCAATTTTTACATGGCATCCATAATTACTAATGAAGAAATTAGTTTTGATGAATGTTGTCCTGGTCATCAGGATAACCATAAAGTGCAAACGTTACGATAACTGACAAGGTAATTTGGTCTGTAAGTGGTTAAACTGAGGCATGTTTAGACTAGCCAAATGATGGATATATAATGGAAATTCACATACATGCAAGTGATGGACATTGTAGACAGTAATAATTTTACCCTGCAATTTGCCTCTAACCTGCAGAACTCATAAGATCGAAATCGATACCAGCATTTTTATGGACAATTCACTTTTCAACATATACAAAAAAGTTATTGAATATGGATGTAGTAGTTTTCTCGCCAATAAGCCACAAGCCTAAATGGTCAATAATCTACACATCACCTATTTTTCATAATCATTTTATGTTGAAGGGGTTGGAAGTATCTCTACAATTGTTTATAATAGTAATAGTAATACATGTAATAACGAAATTAGTAACAATGGTGACAACGATGATAATAATAATAATAATAATAATAATAATAATAATAATAATAATAATAATAATAATAATAATAATAATAATAATAATAATAATAATAATAATAATAATGATAATAATAATAATTATAACAACAACAACACCAACAAAAATACTAATAATGATGATGATGATGATGATGATAATAATAATAATAATAGTAGTAGTAGTAGTAGTAGTAGTAGTAGTAGTAGTAGTAGTAGTAGTAGTAGTAGTAGTAGTAGTAGTAGTAGTAGTAGTAGTAGTAGTAGTGGTAGTAGTGGTGGTGGTGGTGGTGGTGATAATAATAATAATAATAATAATAATAATAATAATAATAATAATAATAATAATAATAATAATAATAATAATAATAATAATAATAATAATAATAATAATAATAATAATAATAATAATAATAATAATAATAATAATAATAATAATAATAATAATAATAATAATAATAATAATAATAATAATAATAATAATGGAAACCATTTAAGTTCTCATCTGTTCTGCCTTCTCCTCCCTCTACCCCCCCTCCCCTCCCCGCCCACCGCCCTTACTTTTTCCCTTCCTCTTTTTTTCCTCTCTCTATCTCTTCGTAACACGGATTGGGAAATACGGAAGAAATAAGCAAATTTAGAATGTTATTGCCGTGCCATAACCGCCTGTCTGAGCCTGGGATATCCTGATTGGGCAGCAAAGCTAATAATATTAGCCAGGTGAAAAAATGAAATTGCTAACGTAGCTTCGTAAGAGAAGAAAACGGTGAATAAAATTCAACTTGATTAAGTCACAAAATTTTGCAACAAGTCGAAGCTATAAGCTTTTTCAATTTGGCTAATTAGCGAAATTTAAACTTAGTTGTCAACTCTTTTCCCTTTAGCTTCAAAACAGTACTGATTATGAAAATTAACAAACCATTAGCAGGTACTGAAAATACCCCCAATGTAACATGACGTAAAGTCAGGTATTAAAGATAATACTTTTTAAGCTTGCAGCACAATTCTAACACACGCCGTAATCGATGATTTTTTTCCTACTATTATAATAATGCCAAGGGTCTGTTGTACTGAATATTATATTAATCTCTCTCACTCATTGCTTTGCTTAATCATTGCAATATTTAGACAAGAAAATGATCAATTGCATTCCTCTTTATAACGTTCTCCCTCTTTCTTTCTTTCTTTCTCATTCTATCTGTCAGTCTTTTTCTTACTATCTCCTCACCTTTCAACTCGCTTGAATTTTTTCGCTTAATCAATTTTATCTTAAGAAGTGTTTCTACATCATATTTATTTTTTCAGTCTATCATAGAAAGAAAATAATGGCATAGATTAAAAAAATAAATTCTTTTATAGTATTTCACTGGCTCTGCATTCATTTTTATGTACAATTGTTTTTTTTTTTTTATTGTGTTATTGTTTTGTTGCAAACTTTTCCTTTCTATTCTTTATACAGATTCTGTCTCCTCTCTCTCACCCTCTCTCACTCTCATTCTCCTCCCCCCTTTCTCTATCTCTCTCTGACATCTACTCTTCCTCTTTCTTTGGCATCTTCCTCGCTTTCTCTATTATATCTTTCTCTCTTTCTCATAGTCGTCATCTGAACAGTCATGACTACTCCGCAAATTTACATTCCTTTGTAGATGGCAGTTTTTTTGTCTCTCCCTTAATATTATTCAGGTTTTGTGTTTACGCATGTGTGTTTGTAAGTGTGAATGGAGGTAACTGTTCAATGGCAATCCCATGTTTCCTGGTGCTAAGCCATCAGTCAAGTTGGTCCTGCGGTCTCGAGGACTTATCGACTTTCTCTCTCTTGAGATCAAATGGCTTAGGATAAGAGAATGCTACAGAGTCAGAGAGGTAGATAGACGGAGAGTGAGATTAAAAGACTGCTAATAGAGAGAGGGAGACTGGCGAAGGGAAGAAGCGGCGAGAGAGAGAGAGAGAGAGAGAGAGAGAGAGAGAGAGAGAGAGAGAGAGAGAGAGACAGACAGACAGACAGACAGACAGACAGACAGACAGACAGACAGAAAGACAGGCAGAGAAGCTTAGTTTGAGGAACAGGAGAGAGATCGAGAAAACGGTTATAAGTTACGGTTTTGAAGAAATTGAATAGAAAAGTTTTTTTTCCAAGCTTCAAAGGGCGAATCAAAAGCAGTGATTCGGTCAGATATCAAAAGGACTTGTAAATTGGCCACGACTCGGAAGCGAGGCGAAGGGAAAAGGGTACGGCGGGCCTCTGCACAAATTAATTAATCTTGTTCGTAGCCTAAATATAGACGGCATTCAAGAAATCGTTGTTAATACCTGAATACACTCTGAATGAAGTGAATGTCAACAGAACTTTTCAGATGACAGAAAAGTCTGTATTGCAGCACTAGCTGACTTTAGACACCCAGGTGTTGCAAGAGAAAACGCGTACATCATGTGCAATTACAGGACTTCGAAACATTCATTTATGATTATTTTTTTAAAGTGGCGTTTCATAAAACTCGATTTGGTATTATTCCTTTTTTATTTAGTTAATTTAGAAATAATTTTTCAGAACTGACCAGATTGCCAAAAAAATCTGGCTAAACATAAAGTTCTAAACATCATTTTGCTCCTCTGCACAATTGACTTGTTAAAGATAATCAGTCATACACGTGCTTCATCATGCAATTGATATTTTTTTTCCATCAGCATTCTATTTATATCTTATTATCTCAACTTCTGTACTGTTCGCATGAAAGTGACAAGAGTGCTCTCTTTCTTCATTTTTGCATAAGAATTACTTATTGTTCACATCGCCATCGTTGACAGGTACATGAACAATCTCTCCTTCCGGCCAACACAACCATGTATTCCATTTCTCCAAATAATATCGTCTCATTTTTAACTCAAAGGGTTCTTCAGATTAAACAGTTTTATCATGGAATACTTCTGTAATGCTAGAATAGTGATTTGCTTGACAAATGCGGGCCTTTTGTAATAAAATTAATTTGAATGAAAAACAAAGCAAAAGAATATCATCCCTCTGAAGCGATGTTTCTCCCATGTCGACGGGTAAAAACATTATCTCTTCTAGTGTTCATGACCATCCTATCCGGTTTAAACACTTCATTCTCCTACACTCAGGAACACATGGTTATTGAGTCCCTTGCACACAGGACGATTCATTGACGAGACGAGTTTCTATAGCTCAAGCGGTGGTTTCTGCGCCTCTGCAAGTCTTTCAAAAGGCTCACCCTTCTCGCGCCCCTGACGTTACTCTCTATACCCATGCCTCGATTATCCCTTTAAGAGACCCTCCTCCCTTTCTACCATTCTTGTCGTCATTGTCGTCATCCCAACCAGTTGTGTGCGCTCTCCGCTACGGAATTCCAATATTGGAAACCTCTGCTTTGGAAACCTGTGCTCTTTCTCCCCCTTCTCTCTGAATCAGCCTCCCCTTTGATGTTTTGACTTTTGAGTCCTGCGAAGAAAGATATTTGAAACGCACCCAGGCCATACACACTTCTTATTCACTCTCGCTGTAAAAGTGGACATGAAATAAAATAGTGACGTTAAAATGTTTGGATAGAAAGAAAGTGAAGCCCTGTCTAACTTAATACTAGAAACTGAACTTGGATTGAAAATAGAGCGTTAGAAGCCCTAAAAAAATCATAACACTTAAGTGGAAAAAGCAGCGATTTAGTCCATTTAATACTGTCGAAGAAACATGCAGATTCAGCCTGCACTTTCTTAGACTGAGGCGGTATTAAAAGTGAGACAAAGACTTGTTACGTTGAGAAAAAAAATACAATGGATTTGTGTGGCAAAAAACTAACGAAAACAAAAACAAAACACACACATACACAGGAGACGAGGAGAACATAGGGGAAAAAATGCCATTTACTGTTACTTATTCCTCGGTCGTTCCTCTCTCTATGTTTGCAATGTTGCTTATTGGTTATGCTTCGAACTTCAACGGCAGAGCCTCTCAAAGCCCAAAATAAACCAGCAGGAAATTAATCCCACAGCCTAACAAAAAGTATTGAATTCTTCGCCGAAGAAAAGACCATCGCCCACCTTCAGAAGCTACCAGATTGAAAGCGCTTCCACCTGGCGCCCTAAATCGCCTTTTGTCTCCGCCTCGGACGGCGTTTTGTGTTCCCGCACTCACAGATCAAGTTCGCTCGGTGAATTCTTTCGACAAACAAACAAACAAATCAGACTTTGCAGCGTTTTTGTCGACACAATCCACCTCGCGGCAGCGACGCCTTGGGTCTCTTCGTTTATTGACGTACCTGAACTGCTGTATGAACGGACGTGGCGGTATTCCCGTCAACATGCACCTGGCATATTACATAGGAGACCTGATCTTACATCGCTCCTCAAGAAGAACGCAATGCTGGTAGTCTGGACTATATAGTAAAAATAATTATAGGAACAGAGCTGTATGAAATTAATTATATGAAGCTAACGAGTAAGAACGAATTCTGCTGGTGTGATGTATTGTTTTTTTGTTTTTTGCTTTTTATTTTTTTTTTTTTATTCAACTGTTTCGTGCCAATAACCTCCACATTTTCTCCCATGTCTAGCCGCCATGGTACAAACGAAGTAAATAAGTAAAAAAACAAACAAACTAGAATATTGGAATATAAGTTCTGCCATCCAGCCATCCACCAACAGTATGCTTTCCATTCACCAAGCACTGTCTTTCTATAAAAAATCTTAGCATCCACATTACAGAAGACTTTTAAAAGTCTGATTCATTTGGTGTCCTTGACACCTCAAAAACATTTTATGGCTCTTAAATAACTTTCAAAATAAAAAAAAAATAATGTGTGTTTCCCGCTAAGCTTTACCTAATATTCAACTAACAAAAGTACTCCTCCAGTTCTGCTTAAGGCATTGTCTCACACCATTTCAGTAGAAATTAAAAACAAGCAAACAAAAAAAAACAAGCTTCAGGTTAATGCCAATTTGAAACAATACTGTGTACGTCTTTTTTTTTTATAACCTTAATTTCGCATGTTTCTACCCTTCACATGGCATGAAACAACCCCGTACATTTTGTCTTAATGGCAACAGAGTATCAGCAATGCTCTTTCGTCTTAGATTTTGCAACTGAGTTAATTCTATGAAAGGCATCATCCAAAATATCCACCAGAAAATGCGGAGTGCCAACAAATAATTGAATCAAACTTCTCAGCGCAAGATAAGTGGATTTAGAAATGTCCATTTAGGAGCCTGGGTTTTCCCAAACTAAAATGTCCTTCAACCCATTCTGCCTTGTTGGGAATTGTCCAAGCACTTCCTCAGGGACAAAAACGGTGCGATTCTAAATACAATACACCACTTCAAAGTTTGCTCTTGCGGGGGTCCTCTGAAAGTTGCTACAGGTGGTAGGAAGTCAGGAAGTCACTATCACTCTTGTATTCCTTCGTGTTAACATTTCAATTAACCAGATCCACTCGAACATCACCTGAAGTGTTTCAATCTTTGATGTCGTGAACTTTGTGCTTCTTTAGAGGATTTCCTTTGAATTGTTTTACGCTCTCTCTGTTTCTTTCGTGCGCAAAAGGAGGATAGAGGCTTGAACGACACACCTGCGCTTTCTTTCCAACCCATGTATGACGAACCGAAAACAAAAGATGTTTTATAAAATTTTTCATGAATGTATAGCGTTAATAATGAGTTTTATCCTACAAGATTTCCTTTGCCTTTATAACAATAATGAGGCAATCATGCTTACTCTGAGCCCAGAAAGCAGGGCCAAGTTTGACTTGCAAAGTCACGCTCATGCTGTGCCATGTTAAAAAAAAATCTTTATTTAAGTAGGGCGATGTCAGTCTTCCATGTCGCTCATAGGATTGTGTGATGAACCTTTCAGAGATGATGTCACAAGACTTCCAATGCTTAATGACACTGGAAATGAAACATCTCGTTGCACCGATATCCTTTAGAAAAGCTTTTGTGCACGCGTCTGAAGAAAATAAGCATCCGGAACAAAAATAGGAACTGCCATCACACTACGTCGGTGAATCTTGAAAGAATCAAATTGATGATATGTGAACAGGACATAAGATTTATGTTGAAAGAAAGTTGTGTTCTTGGACCTTTTAGTGACGAATCATTTTGAGCTATTTTGACAATTTTGTTATTTTTCTGGATTTTTTCATCGATTGATTTTTCAGTTACCTTTTCATATGCTGATGACTTCTCTTTCCATCAGTTTAATTTTACATTTTTTTCCTATGTAGAAACTAGTTTTAGAATTGTGTGCTTCATAATCTTCCTTGGCTAGTCTTCCAATTTCCAGCCAGTTATTTTGGTTTCCATAGATTAATAATAATAGTAATAATAATAATAATAATAATAATAATAATAATAATAATAATAATAATAATAATAATAATAATAATAATAATAATAATAATAATAATAATAATAATAATAATAATAATAATAATAATAATAATAATAATAATAATAATAATAATAATAATAATATTAATTTTCTAATGCAAAAGCTATCTGCCTGTTGGGCCTCTTGGCGCACTAAAATTATTGGAAAAGTAGGTTTTCAAATAATTACCGATATGGCGAGCTTGAAAAAGTTTTGCTGTTAATACACTCAACAAATAAACCTATTCTTTTGAAATCAAAGAGAAACTTTCTTTTGAGGATTTTTCCTTGCGCATTAAAAAGGATGTGAAGAAGCTAATGTGATTCCCAAGTTGTCCGCTTGATCATTGTTAGGATTAATTTGGGATTATTGATTGTGATACAGCAAATCTGAAGAGGGCATTCAATTGAACTATGTCGACGATTTGTTGAGAAATAAATTTGAATGTATGTAAATCAAGTAACACGATGTTTTTTTAGGAAAGGAAAAAAGTTAAAGATAGAACCGATAATTTACAATTTTAATTTTTCTCCACAAACAACAATGATCAAAAGCCATTATTTGAGGATAGGTCCAAATTTTAAAAAAATATGAGGTGTTCATATTCAGTAAGTATAATGAGAGGGGTATAACAACACGTAGGTCTCAACCAACTCTACCTATTGATTTAGATAAGTTTCATGAGAAGTTCCACAGATTTGAATCTTACACTGGAGAGTCTATCCCAAGAGGTAGACATTGATTTATAAGTTTCAAATGATCGTGAGAAAATTAATCAGTTGTACAAAAATCAAATATAAATTATGAGTTTTGTCTGCATGAATGCAAAAGTGCACTCTATGTCTTAAAATCGTGAGTATTTTATATTAATATTTACAGATAAATCAAGCAAAAGATAACAAGACAAAACAAATGTAAAACAGAGAACAAGAAAGATTTACATGTCACTATCCATCGTAAAAAATAAACTTTAGCAACTTATGAAAAAAGGTAAAATATTTTGAAAGCCTAGTCAAAATCTGAAAAAAAAAGCCAACAAAAAAAAACAAAAAACAAAAAACAAAAAAAAAAACCACACAACACCAAAACATTCACCCAAACACAGCTAGAAATTAGGCAAGGATTTGCAAATTATTAAAAAACAAAACAAAAATACGTTTTCTTTTTATCAAAATTGTCACACTTGACAGATTGATTGACACGCATTTAAGAAAGTGCTGGTTAGAGCACGTGCTTTATTGGATGGTCGACTAAATCTTGACACCTGACGGGCGCTTCCAGGTAGAAAGACAAAAGCTCAAGTCTGCGGGGAAGGTGTGGACGAAACCCGGCGACTTGCTCAAGAAACTTGGGAGATTGGGGCACAATGGCTGCCGAGTCTTGAGATGTGAGGTTCAGGTGATGCCCACAAAACAGGAGTTTTGACAGGCACAACCTGGCCATGTTGTCAAGTCGGGTGGACGACTGCAGAACTTTTAATGGACAGCAGACATGAAGATATTTTAAAAAAAATATCGTCTAGAATGGGATTGGGCTGTGAAGCCATCGAAAAAAAAAATGGAGCCTTGTGCACACCCATACAAACGGGGGCGTAAAGAAAAAAAAATTAAGTTAGGGTTCTTAATTGCTTCAAATAGTAAAAGCACAAAAAACTTGAAAGTGTAACATGGAGGGAAAGAGAGAAAAACTTCCAGTCAAAATGGTTGGTAAAGTGCCGAAAACAACACATGAGAAATCTTTGAATAAGGTAGGATAGAATGGCATTAGAGAGATATAGGGTGGGATGACAACAGAGGCACCAAAAGAATAATCCTTAAAGACGCCGGTCAATATTGTCTTGACAGTTGGCGTGGCGGTCACTTCAATTTTCCCTAGAGGTTAGTTAGGGTTGAGTGGCTTCTCAAAATTATTTGTTGTGGATGCAGAAAATGAGTGTGTCGGGGGTTGCACGCGCCTGGGGCAGCCGTTGAGCATGGAATCTATGCTTTGAGTGGACAGCGGACAGATCAATATAGAGATGACGGTCCGGATTTGAGAGATATTATCTCTCCTATGAAAAAATACGATACTGTAAGACCTCTACTTCACAATTCGAAGCAGCTAAAATCGGGGACTAATAATTAAAAAAAAATCCACCCAAAACCACTATAGTGTTAAACTATCGTCATCGTGTAAAAGATATTGCAACGGCTTTCGCATTTATTTATCTTCACATATTAAGTAGAAAGCAGTATTTAGACTTCTCAATCTGAAGGAGTTTTACCGTTCCTTTTAATCCATATTTTAGATCTTGTTTTTACATTTTACAGCAAATGAAGCTTATTTCTCGTTTAAAAATAATACTCCCCCCTCCCCTTAAAAAACAAAACAAAACAAAAACAAACAACCAATAAAACACAAGATAACGCGTTGGTTTAGGATGGTTCAAAAAGTTAAAGGAGTGTTTGTTTAGAAAATAAAAGATATACAGAATGAAAGAGAAAGAAAGAGGGAGACAAATAATTATATATAAAAAAAAAACAAAAACAAAAAAAAAAAAAACGGCGAAAGATAGTCAAACAGAGACAGAGAGAGATAATGAGAAAAATAGAGGTAAAGAAAGAAAATTGAATAAATGAGAGTGAATTGAAGAGAAAACAGTGAGAATTGGCTCGCCATTAGTCAAAAAAGAACTGATTAGTAACCACTACAGGTTGAGTCCGTATTGTAACAATTTCATAAAGAGAGAGTGAAAAGAGCAAGAAACAAGAGAAATAGAGGGTGTATGTGAACAGAAAAGAAACTAATGGAGGAGGAAAACTAGATATAGATAAAGGGACAGAGAAGAGCTAAAAAAGATCAATGAAAAAACATTGTAAATATCGTGTTGTAAACATTCATGTCTAAAATGCCTCAGATACATAATCGAAAAGGCTTAAAAAGATCAAAGCTACCTATTCCATGGAAACTGAAGATGTTTGTGTTCATGGAATTTAACAGTGTTTAAGATGTGTTATCCACCAACACGAAACACTCACCCACTGTTTCAAATAAAAAAAAAAAAGAAAAAAAAACCTACAAAAACAATAACAACAACAGCAAATGCAAACCATAACCTGGTTGATTTTATTTTCCGAAAAAAGACAAAACCAATCATAAAGAAAAGTAATCTTCAGACTAAGTCTTTGTTTACCAACTTTTAATTCCAAATTAAAATATTCTAAATATCAAATAGTAGTTTTATATAGCTTTTATCAGTTATTTAGAAGGTAAATAGCGAGCGGAACGAAGGAAAGTTATTCAGAAGAGCATGCGGATAAGTTTGGATATACTTCTCAACTTTGTATTAACCGTGAAACTACTTGGAACCATAAATTTAAAAAATTGAACAACAAAAAATATATAATTATAATTTCGATCCTAAATTCCAGATTTTTCAGACCATTATTATCAGTATGTGAGCCAATATTTTTAAAGGATAATGGATGTGGCTCAATTCATTAACGAAAAATAAAAAAAAAAAAAAGAAACGTGCACAGAAAAAGAAGTAAATTAATCGTAACTCTTGTACAACTGAGCTCTTGTCATAAGCTGTGGCGCAAATTAAATAAGGGATGGATAAGAAAAAATATGCTATTTCAAATTAAGTGACAACTATTTTAAAAAATAATTTCCAATGCTCCTGTCTCTCTATCTCTCTCCCTTCCTCCTTCCCTTCTCTGTCTTTATCTCTTTATTCATCTTTGTCTTCCCTGATTTCTCTTCCTTTTCCTGCCTCTGAAGAAAACTGTTGTCGTTTTGAAACTACACATTACTATCAGTGTCATCTCTCCTGTAAGGGCAAGTAGCTACAGACACACTCCTTCTTTTGACAACAGCATTAACCATTAATTCACACAATAGTGCTAACCATTGTTACTATCAATGCCCATCATTTAACATCTCCTTCATCCCCTTTCTCTTCCCCTACTTTCACTAGTTCTCCATCCTCAGCCCAGATAGCCAGCTCGCCGCACCGCCGACCACGCATATTCTCCAGCGGCGGTATCATCCCGAAAAGTGCAGCTCATTTTCCATCTGATTTCTCCGTCTCTAAACGCCAGAAATTGGACGCGTGCGGCACACTGTCGCCTTCTGACAGCCTCGGCATGGAACGTCTCTTGCCAGCTGAACGAGCGCGCACTAGGCCACATCCGGATTTGTCAACTTTCTGTTTCTCTTCCTGCACATGCGCGGGGACAACCTTGTTGGTTTGTGGGAACGTTGATGACACCACGTGACACGACAGAGCCGAAATTGGCGTAGATGAAAGCGTCGTCCTTGTGGCCTAAAGGGTGCGGCTTCGTGACCTGAAGAAAAAAGACGGAGGTTAAAGTTGAAAGGTTGCGTACCTAAATCTTCGAACAGGTTTTTGTGCGTAAAGATTCTAATGAATACGGCGCCGTGCAGTGTAGTGCAGTGTATGGACCAGTGCCTGGGAGGACTTTGTTTCCAAGCTTTCCTGTGTGCTTTCAGAGGCAATCTGCACAGAGCACACAAATAAAATTCATTAGCATAGCAAGGCTTTGTCATTAGCCAAATGACCACTGATTTTAAACAAGCTTTTGCACTTCTCGTTACTTCCCTTGGCCGCATACAAAGTTTAACAATGTCCATGTTTCTTAAATAGATAACGTCCACTTCTGATACACAAAAGCTGTTGCTAATATACTCAGAGACCATTTGCTATTAAGAGATGTTAAAAAATATACAAATGAAAACTGAAAAATTAAGTCATTAAAAAAATATATATAGAGAGTATTGATCCACGCATGAGCCTATTCTATACAGGTTGTGATCCGATAAGGGCAAGTGTGTCACTAATCACAAATTTTAGAGACAGGGAAGCTCTTTTTCCGGGTTTTTAATTCATAACAAGTCTCTAACACATTCGCTAGAATGCTAGTATACTAGCAACAGCTTTTGTATACTCTTTGGCGATAATAAAAGCTTACCCGAAGATAATTTAACTTACTGCATAATCATCATTTTATTTTTTCTTCGATAATTTATTACTACTGCAACCATACGCTTATGATATTCTTAAGTTAAATTTATTTCAAATCAAACATTTATGACAGTATGAATTATTGCAACTATGTTTGCATTCTTTCATAGGATGTCATCTGTGTCTCTCTGTTCATAGCTGGTCCGAAAGTGTTATTATTTATCCACCGCCTTTCTCTCTCTCTCTCTCTCTCTCTCTCTCTCTCTCTCTCTCTATCTCTCTCTCTCTATGAATATAGAAATAAAGAAAGCAGTCAAACAACTCTATATTACACATCTCTCTCTCTCTCTATCTCTCTCTCTCTCTCTCTCTCTCTCTCTCTCTCTCTATGAATATAGAAATAAAGAAAGCAGTCAAACAACTCTATATTACACATCTCTCTCTCTCTCTCTCTCTCTCTCTCTCTCTCTCTCCCCTCCCTTCCCCCATCTTTGCATCCATTCTCCATAGTCCTTCCCAGGGCTAGGTAAGCTTTATTAATACTCTGGATACTTAATGATCAGAAACAATCATGGTTAAGATACGATCCAGCCCGATAGATTGCAGTCGCTATGTCCGAGAGACGTTAATGGTGACGAATCGACCAGATGATGACCCAGAGTTAACGACGCCGGAAGTAAACACTGGCTGGACGCTGTCCTCGCGACCTGTGGATGTCCGGCGGTCAGACAGTTCCTGCTGCCATGTTAAATGGTTTTCTCTTAAATTTAGCGAAACTCAAGTTTTACAAATCAAACATCCACTCTAACTGCACAGGTATTCACCAGAACTGGTACAATATAAAATGGGATGGGCTTGATAATTGTTAACTAAAAAGACAAAAAAAAAACCACAAAAAAACATACAACCAAACAGCAATCTATACTGTTTATTTCAATTTTTTCTTTGCATCAGAACTATGAGATTCTGTTTCTTTTCTCTCAACTGCTTATCCAACACTTATATCCGCAATTGACGTCGCCATTGGTTTTAAAAAGCGAGAAATCTGAATTGCAAATCTCTGTGTATGATTTTTGTCAGAAAAGAAGAGGACAGGAAAAAATTGAGAGTGTCAATTTTTTAAACAGAAATTGTTACTAGATCAATAGAGATTCAATAACCTCTAACATATCTAAATGACGTGAGTCAAGTTTAAATAGAATAGGTCCACCCATTTATTTCTTTGCAATTGTTAATTAAATATGTAGCATATTTCAAAGTCGAACTCGACATTTCTCTGAGACTGATTTCTTTCTTTATCCCTCTCTCTCTCTCTCTCTCTCTCTCTCTCTCTCTCTCTCTCTCTCTCTCTCATTTCACCTTATTTGTCAGCTGCCATTTAATCTGAACCACCCCTTACCCGCTCTCTCTGATCTAACCTGTCCACTCTATTCAAGTTTCCTTCTCATTCTAACCAACTCCAGCCAGTCGCGCCCGCCCCTCACTCCCAGCTGTAGCTCATGTCGCTTGTCCTTCACGAGCTACTCACCCATCAGTCTCCTTCTCCCTGCCAACACAGGGGCAGTTCAGTGCTGGGTGCCTGTCGTGAGGAAATTGAGCGTGTTAATTAAGTTGATCGGGGTGGCTGAGAACTCTGTCATGTCAACACTCGCCTACAATCAAGATCTGGCCTCTTCCACCCTCTTCACCCACTCGTCTCCTTAGACGGTGTACTGCCTCAAGGAAACCTTAGCTCTCCTCTCAGAAACACACTAGCGTTACTCATGAAGTGCTACACAAAGTCATTGAAATCTATCACGGGAAAATAGATTCTTGCCTTCCTTGAGATTTTGAATACAGGTGCCTGTTTTATGATACTTTATATCCCGTGTCTAGTTGTCTATATGTCTATTCTGTTTTATCTATCTTATCTGTCTATCTATACTCACCTATGTCGTGGTGCTCACATTATTATCTCTCTTTTTATTCACATTGAAGTTCTTTTTTCCCTAATGCATCCATAATTACATTCAAAAGTTTCATTCACATCTTTTGAGGCTGCACTACTAGTCATGCAAACCTCTCTCTGCAACAGATGTTTTTCCTCTGTTTAACATCGAATAAAAATTATTATATACTTGCTCGGCTGTGGCCTTCCAACAAATTTAATAGTAATTTTTTAGGAAAGGTCCAAAGATACAGCAAGGATAGTGATCTCCAACAAAAACCAAGTGTGAGCAGAGTAAAGTTCATTTGAAAATCCTCGCAATGGGCATACAATTGGAAGAGGTAATTTATATTTATTTATTGATGAAAAAAACAACAATGATAGAGGAGAGAGAGAAAGATCCAATCTAAGAATCAAATTCAACCTATTTTTTTTTTATCTACAAATGTGGGTATTGCTTTATACTTAGAACATCATATACTGTAAAAAAAATCGATCAAGTTAAAAATCTCTACCTTCTTCCAAGATATTTGGAAAAAAAATATTACAGATTTCAAGGAAAACGTTTTTGCGGGCGTTGGTATCAATATAAACTCACAAGATAATTTATAATAAAGGAACAAACAAAGAAACAACTACGACAACAACAACAACAACAACAGCATAAAAAACAACAATATCCTATTTTCACTACCCGTAAAATTAAGAAGTCACACATTTATATTTCCTTTCCTTTCGTAAAATTAGCATTGCCTTAGGTAAAAAAAAATCTTGAAAACTTTAAATTCTAACCCCTTTTTCAATAACAAGATCTCGACTGTATCCAAGTTACAACATGCTCCCGTCCAACATTCCCTCCCAGGGGCGCAGATTCCTAGGTTTTTACCCGCCCCGCCCACGTCTCGTCCGCAGACACTGGAATTAGGAAACCCTCCCAGCTGTCAATCAAGACCTCAAGTCTGCATTCTAACCACTTTTGAAATTCGTTACAGCCGTCACCAGCTCTCCCCTTGAAGAATTAATCTCTTAAAATCTTCAGCCATATTCTTTCGACAGATTTCTCGTGACAGGCTATGTCGCTTCAGCTTTATTTGGATAATTGAGTGAAACTGAGAAAGGATTTAAAGAAAACATTTTGAGATTAAGGGAAGTGGGAATTGCTTTTAAACTACAAGTTAATAAAGACATTTGAAAATGAGAGCGTATGGGAAGAAAATATTGCTTATAAAAGCAGTGTTTTGAAAAAGTCTCGCTAGAAAGATAAACACTAAGGTTAATAGATTTATAGATGAATAGATAGGTAAAACAGTTGCAAAGAGTGATAGATAAGTAAAATTTGAGCGTGAAAAAAAAAGATAAACAGTTCAAAATTTTTTCAAGGGAAAAAAATCAGCTGAATGATAGCTAAATATCGAAGGGTCGACTAGAATATTGATAAATATGAAAAAGAGACAGAGGGACAGAGAAACTTAGATTAATAGGGAGGAAACGCAAGGTAAAGAGATAGGAGAAGTGGGAGAGAGAAAGAAAAGATGATATGGATATTATACACAGACAAAAAAAAAAAAGGGCAGACAAAAAAAAAGGGACAGGGAGAAAGAGAGGAAGAGACAGAGAGCAGCACAGATAAAGAGTAATAGTGAAAGAGAGAGAGAGAGAGAGAGAGAGAGAGAGAGAGAGAGAGAGAGAGAGAGAGAGAGAGAGAGAGAGAGAGAGAGAGAGAGAGAGAGAGAGAGAGAGAGAGAGAGAGAGAGAAATAATAAGAATGGAAAACATTATTTTCATAGCGAATAATGCATTACTACTTTATCATTCATTTCAAAACCATTAAAAAAGACAATAACATCAGAAAAACGATGTTGTAATTATATTGTATGTGCAGGCGTTGATGAAAATGGGGACGGCGACCCTGGCGATAACGATGATAATGGTTTTGAATGGAGGAATATGGAGGAAGAGGATAGCTAGCTACCACACTGATGATCATCTTCTTGTGATAATGATAGCTATGAGTTACAACGCGAACACTGATATTGAAAATTATTCCTACAGATAATTGTCTTGGCTTGCTTTTAGGCGAATCTCTGTTGAGAGGCAGAGCCAGTGGCTGGCTGAATCAGAATTGCAATGAAATGAAATGAAACCAATTCTGTTCCCATTCTCACCCTTCATTTCCTGCCAAGGTAAACATTGCTGTCAATTGCTCACTTGTTTCACCAGAGGGGCTCTGAATGCCCGCCGGGGTGAGTAAGTGGACGTGCCTTCGAGTCAGATGACACACATTGCAGGATAGCAAATTGTAGAGCTAAGAGAGGCCGAAAATAAATTTGTTAAATCGTAAATTAGATTGTGAGTTTAAAGTTAAAAAAAAATATGTGCTTCACCGAAACTACAATGGTTACTCAGTACGTTTGACAAAATGGGTAATAAGTAGTGTGGGATAAATAAAAAAGAAAGAGATGTTGGATTCGAGAGATAGAGCCACAGTGAGAAAGAGAGAGAAGAGAGAGAGAGAAAGAGAGAGAGAGAGAGAGAGAGAGAGAGAGAGAGAGAGAGAGAGAGAGAGAGAGAGAGAGAGAGAGAGAGAGAGAGAGAGAGAGAGAGAGAGAGAGAGAGAGAGAGAGAGAGAGAGAGAGAGAATTTAACAAGTAAAGAAGGGAAAGAGATGTACAGATAGGCTACATGTAGATAAATAGACAACAAAAGTGAAAAGGGAGAGAGATAGAGATAGATAGATAGATGGAGAGAGAGAGAGTTAGGCAGACAGAGAGATAGACAGACAAGCTGGCAGACATACAGATGGTAAAAAAAGGTAGAGAACTGACAAAAATGCCGTAAACTAAAAAAGAATTAAAAAAATCGCTTATAGACTACATACTACCCATCTGTTTGATAAAAGCCATCTACAACAAGCTGACTTCAGGCTTTATATCAATCAAATGAACTCGGGCTGTCCAGTGTAGAGCCGAAAAGATACGGTCATAAACTTAACTGACCGTGGGAGTTTTGAATCTGTGATAAACTTTTCATTCAGATTTTGGCACACAATCCACCAACTTACAACCATGATTGATACCGACAGTTACGGTTTTTAGAAAAATGGACATAATAGACTGTAGCATGATACACTTGTACCGTGCCGCTCCATTCATATGCGAAAATAAAAGTAGAACAAAGTTGGGTGCATTGATATTATCAAAGTGCAATTATTTCAAAACATATCGATTAAAAAAACAACAAACAAAAAAAAAAACAAAACAAAACAACAACAACAACAACAACAACAACAACAACAACAACCAAAGTACAGATTTGAAACAACTCTTTCGTTTTAATCCTCTCAGACTTAGGGAAAAGTGTTACGCTTAAAACCATTATTAAATTTGGATATTCCTAATCATTAGATATCCATTTTTGTTCTGGAATTTTTATTTTTGATTTTCAAGAGATTTTTCTTTTGCTTACAATTAATTTCAATACAGATGATCAAAAAGGGAAAATTAAAAAAAAAAATACCGTGAGAATTATAATCCCAAAGAGATATCTATGCGATGGTTTTGGAGAGTCATCAAGTTCTTAGCAAATAATATAATAACATCTGAGCTGGAAATAAATAATACAACAAAATAAAACAAAGAAACCGGATTTCTATTTCTATAGGCCTCATAATTATGAACGTGCTAAAATGAATGAACCAAAAACATTAATACTGTGTTATCATTTTTAAGACAAGTGTGTATGACACCAACTGAATAATATTTTTTAAAAAGCTTGGAAAGATTTATTTGAAAATGATGAGGTTACCGGTACACTATCTACTAACAACCTCATATCAAAACGTCATTGGCAAATATCTCTAATGATTGATCTGGCCTAAAACAGTTTGGGAGACACGCTCCTTACACATTTATTTCTATTGTGTTCTCCATGAAAGAGCAGGAAAGCACAAAATTAACCCCGTTCATGCCTGGCTAACCCCGCGCACTGGTCCAGATGATAAATCAACAAAAGCGCAGTGAGTGCACGGGCCGCTCGCCACACACGATACGCTTTTCTCTCTTCTCAACACCGGAAGTGCAAGAAGCCGGTTTGGCAAAACTTACAGCTTGCTGTGTTATAAACGTGCCAATAAGGTTCTCGGCGACCCCCAGCGGCTAGAATTATTATTCAATAACCAAAATTAATTCCCATCAGTCATTACACAATAGATCAAGACTATTAAAGATCCATGAAAGGCAAATGACATTGGCCTGTGAAAAAATGAAAGTAATCTTCAATTTGTCAAAAGCTTCAAACCACTCTGAAATCAAGAAACGGGATTTGCACTTTACAGAAGAGTGGCTATTTTAAAGTTTCTTTGCTCCCTCTGGTTTCAAACTTGAGCAGCGAGTCACTTTCGATATAGAGAAAAGGTTTGTCACCTGCCATTTTAGTGGATTTCTTTTGCTGGGCTTAATCGATATTTTACAAAAACTGAAGGACAATATGATATTTCCCCTTGTTTCATTTTCCAATTGCTTTCGAGATAAATATAACTTTTTATGTTATCTATGAGAATATAATTAAATTTTGGAATTTCCGTTATTCTGAACGTAGTAATTTTAGTGATTACAGAAACAAGAAAAAATAACTTTTTTTTTTTAAAGTAAAATGATATTTTACAATTATTCGGTGTAAGTTATTTTTTTTACTATTTTAGATTGTATTGCACTATTATGTGAGAGAGATCTAACTTTTTAGAATTCATGTTCATAATAGGTCTTCTTTGTTAGAGTTTCTTCGCATAAATCGATGTAAAATCAAGGTTGTATCTTCATACTCATGTACAGATGTGGATCCCAGTTGATCAAGGTGTACCATTTTACAGGTATATCCCATTCTTGGTTGTTTCTTGATGAATCTTCCCTTAAATCGTTATTGTGTTCAACTTGTTTAATATGTGTCTACTGCTTTTTAAAGTTCCTACTTGAAAAACGTTTTTTTCCCTTTGTAAATACAGATTTAAAAAATCTCATTCTGTGTGATGTATTCTGATTTACTGACAAGGGATTCCAGGTTTATGATATTTGATAAGAAACATTTCTTCATGCCTAAAAAGGACTGAGACTTAAATAACTGTAGTAATTACAAATAAACAAACAAAAAACAAACAAACAAACAAAAAATATAATGCATTAAGCATGTTCACCATAGGCTTCACTCGAAGAGGACTTTCATCATGGCGGACGTGCTGGCTCATAGAGCCTTAACACGAATGATGCGGAATGGTATTTCTGCTTTCTCAGTGGCAGTATGTTTCTCTATCATAGCAGACCTACAGACTATTTTCACAGGTTTATAGTTGTCGGAGATATTCATCATGAAAATTCATTGACTTTCCAAATATGCTTGTGTCTTTATTTGATAAATTCCATCCACAACAAGGTTAACTGAGGTCTTTGCTGCATACCAAACAGGATAAGGCGGAATTGAGGCCTCAAACTGACCCACACACCAGGCCTTAGGGATCAAACTCGTGAAGCATGTCTTTATAGACATCGATGCGGACGGTCTAACTCCACAACCACCGGTGCTTCAACTCTCTTTAAGCTTTCAGAGCAAACAAAAAACACGAGTAAAAATTATGGGAGTAAGGGGACAATAATTGGAAAAGTTTGTACAAAATTATTGCTGAAAATATACCTATAGAAAAGCGTTGAAAGGAACGAGAAAGATGTATGTGAAATCAAAGAAAATTTACATGGTAGCAAAAGTGAAACAGATTTTCGCTACAGTGATGGAGAGTGAGAAGAGAAAGTATCCATAGATAGGACAGAGACAAGAGAGACAGTAAGTGTATGCGAGAGAGATAGAGGAAAAGGAAATAGAAAAAAGTGAAAGAGAGAGAGAGAGAGAGAGAGAGAGAGAGAGAGAGAGAGAGAGAGAGAGAGAGAGAGAGAGAGAGAGAGAGAGAGAGAGAGAGAGAGAGAGAGAGAGAGAGAGAGAGAGAGAGAGAGAGAGAGAGAGAGAGAGAGAGAGAGAGAGAGAGAGAGAGAGAGAGAGAGAGAGAGAGAGAGAGAGAGAGAGAGAGAGAGAGAGAGAGAGAAAGAGAGACAAACCACAGATGGATTATAAAAAAGAACACAAAAAGGAGACAAAGAGATAGAAAGAAAAAGGCGAATGTTTTTGCACAGCCAGTGTGAAATTTAAAAAAAACCTGCGCAATTCTTTCAAACTAACATTTGTTATGGATAATATTTCAAGAACATATAAATAATTTAGAAAACATAACATAACGAATTACATTAACAAGAAGAATAAAAAGGAAAAACAGCATCATTATAAGAGTAAAAACATATTAATAAAGGGGCGAAATAGTATATAAATGGTATATAAAACAATATAGAACCGGGAGCTTTTTCGTAAACAAAATAAGAATCCACAAGTCTGAAAGACCCCAGACGAATCCAGTTAACGACAGAAATCTTTATCTCTCTCTCCCCTACCCCAAACACACATAAAAAGTTCCCACAGACCAATGAAAAGATGTGACCCATGGATGTTATCTTGCTTCAAGCGGTATGTTTTTTTTTTTCACTTTATGATTATTTATGAACATTTTGGAGTTTAAGATCTAAGAGATGCTTAAAAATATGGATCGGATCCTGGCAACTGATTCTCCATTAATTAATTATAAAAGACAACTCTCGACGTTATTTTTTGCTAATACCTTTATTATGATTATCAATGTGTAATATCACAACGACACCATTTTTGGGGGTATACGTCACAATGTATTTTTTTTTTTACTGAAAATAATTGTATGTAATCAATCAGATACCACAGAAAATGTATCATGAATTTTAAAGACTAATAAAATTTCATTCAAGAAATTTGATTGCATTTATTTAATATCAATCATCATCAAAATGAAAACAAATCATGGTATAAAATTTAACTCTATTAATGCAAGATAAATCAAGATTACAGAGATGCATAGAAAACTTATTGATTATTTTTTAAGCCCCTCTGTTTGCTATTCGATTTTAGAAAGCATTTTGCCAGCTACTAATTACTTTATTGTGTTTCTTAGGTTAATTTTTGAGAATTGTAGGGTTAAAATTTACACTAGATTTATAAGGAGTATTAATTACCAAACTTTCTGCTGAACATTTGCCCGTTATAAAATAAGCATATGAAACAATACATGTAGTCCAACAGTATTATTTTTATCTCGCCTGAATCTAGATATAACAATCTCCCCAGCAAAAACAGAATTAGAAATGTAGCAGACAAACAGCATATAGCAAAATCATCAAGACGACTTTCATTCTACACATTGCAGAAATGGTTATGGAGGATTATTTGTGGTTTCTACAAGCAAACACATAGCCACATCCAATCGATGATATCAGACAACTAAAGAATATAAATTCATTTTTCCATACGACAAAAATCGTTCTAGCAATATAAGGCTTTTTAATATTTGAACAAGGAAAGCAAGGATTTTATTGGGTCAAGTATTTCTGTTAAAACATGGTAAATAACTTTCATACTCTTGGACTAAAACTTATGTAGTGATCTTTACAGAATTGCTTCATCCTGAGACAAGGCATTGAGGATACAAAATCGCAATTACAACAGTATTCAGAGTGAAACATCTTTCTGTGCCGTGGAACACAATGTTAAAAGAGTCCAGGTAAAATCCCAACTACAAGAACTCTCCAACAGGGCGCACAAACTTCATAGTTCAAGCCATCAAGCCATCTATAGGTCCCTTCATTTCCTACAATTATCTGCTTCCGGCGGCGGCCATTTTGTGTCGCGCGCGATGCCGGAAACCGGCTGAGTTACCCCCCATTGGTTCGAACAGCAGGGCACGCAGAACTGTACGACCGGGGAAACCCGCTGCACGACATTTTGTGCTGATTGGTTCTTGTTTTCTATAATGAGTGTTTGTGCCTTCTCTCTTTTCGTCCTCTACCATGTTCGACAAAACATTTTATTCTGCGGATGACTGCGCCGGATTAAAGCAAATGGAGTAGATGGCGGATCTGATGGTATCTGGGAAAATATCTGTGTCATCAGAGATAACGTGCTGCGTTAAGGGTTGGAATGGAAGGGAGGCTGAACAAAGTGGCTATCTTGTTTCTCTTTTGTATTTTTACGCTTGAAACATAAGTGAGGTTGTCAGAGAAATGGGAAAACAATAATTTAGACAGAGAGTTGAAATAAAAGAGCTAGTTGCTTGAGTGATTTACAAGAGAAAAGAACGACCTGATAAAGACAAAAAAAAAAAGACTGAGATTAAGTGGTTGATGAATAAGTATTATTGGTGAAAGAATAAAAAAAAAGTTTATCAGAGGGATTGATAGAACATAATGTCATGAGAGAGATCAAGCAATAGAGAAGAGGGAGATACAGTTGAGAGAGAAAGGCAGAGAGAGGAAGAGAGAGAGAGAGAGAGAGAGAGAGAGAGAGAGAGAGAGAGAGAGAGAGAGAGAGAGAGAGAGAGAGAGAGAGAGAGAGAGAGAGAGAGAGAGAGAGAGAGAGAGAGAGAGAGAGAGAGAGAGAGAGAGAGAGAGAGAGAGAGAGAAAGAGAGTGATGAGAGAGCAAGAAAAAGAGACACACACGCACATTGAGATACTGATTGAGAATGAATATCTTCTCAAGAGAATATCTTTTTTCCACACACTTGATAATAAGCCTAAAAAACAATGACATCAGGATTGCTAATCATCAACACCAATATACCAACAAGATTTTGAATACTCATAAAGGATGATAAAATTATGAAAACAGCCTCGATATGCGGAATTTATTTGCACATAGGATAATTCAGAATGATTTGCTCTGGCACCGGGCACCCGATTGAGTGAGCAAACTAAGATAACGTGATCCAGACCACTGCAGACTGCATTCACATCCGCCATCCCGTTACGGGTTGTCCAGTTTTCAAACATCAGCACAATCTTTCCTGTTTGGAATTTTAAGATGATAATATAGCTACAAAAATATTTATTAATAATTCTAAATATCTTGCATTCTTTCTACTAGAGTTAGGTTCAATTCACATTAAAAATTTTCATACTTGAAACATTTGCTGATCTCCAGCGTGGTGGTTTGTTGGTTGGTTTTGAGTCTGCATCCTTTGTCTAGTAGAGAGTAGCCACTGGCAGCAACATGCGTTTAGCATGGCAATGGCACTGCTTCTTTTCAGCCATAGTGGTTACGAATATGACTTCGTGCAATGTTGTCACATCGTCTTTTAGGCTACCGTCTTGTCTTAGGACTGGGTTGTAAAATGAAATCCGACTCCACCGCTAAATAGTCCAGACCATGATTCGAACTCCTGACCTCTGGACAGTAATGACGACCAAGCGCCGTATCCTCTGAGCTTCTGACACCCTTCTATGTGGTGAAAATTGCATGACATGATCAAATTTTTCAGGGGAGATATTGATATTTCATCACTTTTGAAATGGTAAAGGACAAATTTATCTCGTTGCAAAGTCATTCATTATCGACTTTTGAATTCCGAATTCCGCCTTCCCTTCACAGTTTTTAAAACAAATGATCATCTTGTTGCTTGTCAATACAGTTGCTCTGGGTCAGTTTATACCTCGACTGGCAGAGAACAATGTTGACATAAGATTAAGCCCTGCCCAGCGGAATGCACAATTTTCTGCTGCCTGCCAATTACATGCTGTGACGTGCAATAACAGATTTTGTCCGGGCCAGGTACAAACGATACAACTGTCGGAAGAGACAATCGAAATTCGATTGTTTAATAATTACTGAGCGATAATGCTATTAAACTTCCAGCTGTGACAACGGGGTATTGCATTAAGAGTACCAGATAAATATGTTGCGTTGAATCAACGGCTAAAAAAGAGGCCGTTTCCTGGAGATAAAAGAAAGAAAAGAGCGCGGTATGGTTTGGATGGGTTATTTTTTTGTAAACCAAAGATTAAAAAAAAATACTTGAATTTCATCAATCAAGCTATAAAACAACCCAATAAGAATAACTTGTGATAGGCTTTCATTTACCGTAGCCAATGATAAGTTAAAAACGTTAAATATTCTACTAGCAATAAAACCATGACAGAAACATGGCCATCGCCCTCGTTGACACTCGGGATAGGCGAAGGGCGTCAGTGGAAATACCCATTGCTCCATTCAGGCTTGACGTCGAGAAACAAGTGGAACAAGCTTACATGTCAGAACGAGGCTGCTTGTGTATGTCCACAGCACAGGCCAGGTGCGAGAGTTTATGGCAACAGAGCTACAGGAAACATTGGGCAAGACAAGGTCCTCGTGCAAGCCTATATATGACACGGATATTAAAAACTGTAAATGTAGCTATGAAGAGAGCTAATACATAAAGTAAGTTCCTCTTGACTGGTTATAAAAAAGATTGAACGAAAAGTCTTGGAGTCGCAGAAACGAAGGAGTCGTATGTTTCTGTTAGCCTCGCGGCTATTTGACTCTGTAAAGCGACTTAACAGGTTCAGCCATCAAGTCATGTCTCTGAAGCCAGTCTCTCTAAGACAGTTAGACAAGTGTTTGGTGAATGTTGCCGGGTGTTCCACAGCACTTGTTTCTTGTTGTCATTGATCCATCGGTCCGTCTATTGTCTTCCGTGTCTTACAAGGGGGAGTCAAACAGACAACCTACACTCAGCTACACAGTGTGAGTGTGATACTTGGATGATGTGGTCATATTCACAGACTTCAGACAGTGGGAAAAGGAAAAGATGATTAGATGAAAAGTCACTTGAAAACTAGATTTACTTGGAAACTTGCGTAAAAACGTAACATTTTTTCATCTAGGGCTCTATGAATCGGCACACAAAAAGACTCCTCTTCTGAAATCTAACAAGCTAGTTATCTGACATTTTACACTATTCTTTGATGATTTGAATGCTTGAAAAAAGCTGCACCAAAAAAAAATAAATAAATAAATAAAAATAACCCCCCCTTAAAAAAAAACAAAAAACAAAAAAACAAAAAAAAAAACAAAAAAAAAAAAAACTGCACCATTTCAATGATAATTCTCGAAAGTATAATTACCATCTATCTTACATAATTTACTGCGCCAAGAGCTTAAGGAAATATTTTCGATGTCATCTGATCGAATAAAAGTTGCTTTGAAAAAAAAACCCCGCACTGATCACATAATGATAACAACAGCAACAACAACAATAACAACAACAACAACAACAACAACGACAACAACAAAACCTTCATGTAATATTGAAGAGTTCTATTTCAAGCCTCTTTCCATCTATTCGTGGGTGTAAATAGATGCTTGATCAAATGACTAAAACAATTTTATTTTGCAAATGCAGTGCACCATAATGCTCTGATTTTAGATTTTTTGGAATGAATACAATCATCAGAGATGCCACTTTTGCGGCAATTGCCTGAAATCAAGCAATTTTAAAATTTCCGGCATATGCGTGTAGGTGTGTGCGTGTGTGGGTATGGAAAGGAAAGGGGGGGGGGGGGGGTGAAAAAAAAAGTTCAGGGAAAATTGTCAGACTTGGGTGGCATCTCTGATATACATACCTGTGAGTCATCTGCTCTTCTTGTCAGTCTGTTCATCTGCCTGTTTATCTTGAGTGGAAACTATCCATCAGCCGTCATGTAAGTTTTCTTCTTAACTTATCTCATCTTTCGTCAACCTCAGGCCCAAGTGAGAGACGCAAGCCTGCAATATCCGCCTAGTTTATTTGATCCGTTTTGGAATAGCTTCATCACCGTGTCTCACTGTCACACTTTCTTTCAACAAAAAAAAATAAACAGTATTACAGAAAAGGAAAACACAGTAAACGAAAAACAAAACAAAACAAAACAACGCATTGACTAATTTACACGGATATCTTATACATATTTATCATAATTCATTTTTGGGGAACAGAAGAGCATACAGTTAAAAGAAATCTAGTTACATTGATTATTGCAAAGAAATAGGTTTTTTTTGTTGTGCTAGAATGTTTTTCCTTTTGTTTTCTTTGAGAATACTAAAACAGTGTTTGTCTTGTTCGTTATGTTGATTAATCTTGCTCTCTCTTTATCAAATCAAAATCCAGCCTAGTCTGGCCATACGGAGTTGACTTCTGTTACAGGATTAAATCTAATGACTTGAACTTTATTCCCGATTGTTTGGTTTTGTTTTTATCAATGTCCTTCCTATTCCCCCAACTTTCCAGCAATGTTACTGTTTTTGACAGAAGAATTGTGACAAATCCAGGGTGCTAACGTGCACTTTTTATTTGGAAGAATAATTCTTTGTATTGATACTAGCTGTGCTAGCAATCGAACCACCACTTTTGAGTAAAATATTTCTTTTTGAGTTGTCTTTATCTTTTCATGTCCCAACACAATGCCTACTTTCTTTTCTTTACAATTTCATGGCTTCATGACTGCGAGTGCTTGCATGATGCATTTATATAACTCATTCCGAAATGTAAAACGAAACAATACTTTCAATAAAAAAAACCCCAAACGAAACAAGCTCAAAACAAAACAAAAAAGCAAAATAATAATAATAAAAAAAAATAAAATTTAAGGGCATTACTAATCAATTAAAAAATCTATGTTGACTAGCCAATGCAATCGTGTTCAATTCTATGACTGCGTTATCATGATAACTATCAAATTTTTTTGGGTGTTGAGCATGAAAAATGTAATATAAAACGATAATAATATTCTTATTCAAATTGATACCACGTAACGGTATGACGCACCAGTCACTACTTCTGAGAGACTCTGAACCTTATGTCCGAAAATTCTTGCCCTCAATTTCCTGCTATAAAAGCATGTTTCGCAGATAACAGTATCCAGTATCCTTGCCAAATGTTTCTTTGTGTCGATTGTCCCCCTTTGCTGGTGCCCTGATCGACCCGGGTGGCCCATTAGCCATTCTGGCCGCACAGCTCATCGATGCCCGAGAGATTTGAGTCCTTTTGGTCAAGAGATTAGAGACCTTCCAACAGTTCTCGCACGGGATTTAAATTTAAGCGGCAGTCGAAATCAGAGGCTTAAGGGACCTTAATTGTTATCATGTTGCTGTCTGCGTGTATTACTGGGAACAGACACTGGTTAGAGGTGGCAAAGAGGATGGGGAAGAGATGAGGAGCAGATGAATACAAAGGCATAGCACAAGGGAAAGGAGAGCGAGCGAGCGAGCGAGCGAGAGAGAGAGAGAGAGAGAGAGAGAGAGAGAGAGAGAGAGAGAGATAGATAGATAGAGAGAGAGAGAGAGAGAGAGAGAGAGAGAGAGAGAGAGAGAGAGAGAGAGGAAGAAAGAGAAAAAGATATAGAGATAGAGACAGATACAGTTATGGAGAATATAAATGTCTGGAGAGGAAAGTGGTGTTGTATTAATCTTGTATCGGTATCTTAAGAAGCAAAGAAAATACGTTAATATGGCCTTCGAGTGCAAACGAAATAATTGATAATAATTCTATATCACTTTATTAGAACCAAATTTAAACTTTCAACTCAACCGTCTAAGTTTTTAAGTATGCAATTCTTAGAGAAAAATCCCAAAATTAAAGAAATTATAGAGAAAAAACAGCATTAAACAAAACTGAAATAAAACTACGAGGTTGAAATTAGAAGTCAACCCGACTAAGTAAAAGAACGATCATGCTATAATACTTTTCTTCCATCTGTCTATCCTTAGTGATGGACCATCAAGATTTCAGTGGATGCTCTTTTCTTGCTCGCGGAGATCCTTACTTCCGGTTGTCTGCTCTATCTGTTCCTTCTTGAACCAGATGGATAACAGGCGCCCAGGGCGAAGACCAAGGGGGAGGTAATGCTTCTCTTTCAATGTAGCGTAGAGAAGCGAGAGAAGACAATATGAGCCAATAACTGCAGCGGGTCTCTGTTTGCTTTGGAACATTACACTTGAAGCGCTCGATTGCAATTTGTCAATGAAGAATAGTAAAAAATTATTGAAATGTAAAGCTTTTAAATTATCGTAGGGTGCAAGTATTTATTAAACATTTTGATAGGCACATATGCGAATTTTTTAGCATTTGCGAAATAATAGATAAAGGGGCAATAACAGAAAGGCGAAATATCCATTTAAAATATTCCTGGAGACGTAAAACTAACCAAAGAATCAAGAGTTACGAATACAATGATAAATTCATTCAAAAATCATTTTTTTGTGTGACTTTAAAACTCGGAGAAAACGTAAAGAGAAAAGCTAGGCATTAAAGTAGAAGACAAATAAGATGCCATTTAATAGAACAGTCCAAAATCTTAAAAGAGTTGTGAGAATCGTCAATGTGATTCCAATATTAAAAACGAAATATACGAAGAAATAGCAAAAGATTGCTTTGAGGCAGTGCTCTTGGAAAAGTGGAAAGGGCCACACCCAATCTGTTATTGAAACAAAAAAAAAAAAGGCTTTCACTTGCAAAAACTATTTTACCCCCAGGCGTCGGAGCCGAGCTGTAAACCTGGTAGGGTCCTCAGCAGTCAAGAGACCCTGCGAGAGGTTGTCGCGTCGCGCACTCCACGGAGCAGGGGAGGTCACCAAAGTTTAATAAAGCGCGTGCTTCAGGGGCCGAGGGTCTCCGGACGTTTAATAACCCGGCGTGATGAGTGGATAAAGGGTTAATCTTGGCCGCAGGAGATGAGCGGTGGTGTTAGGGTTAAACGAGGCAGCGCTGATTTATTGGTCCCGCTAGGGTGAGCGAGAACTGGTGCCGAGAAGTCTGGGTTGCCAGACCGCTACTGTAGACCCTGGTAGAGCGGATCAGTGGCCGGATGGTCTCCTGGCCGGGTGTGGCTTTGGCTGTTGATATGAGTGGACAATAAACATTATGTCTCACCACTACATTGGAGAGATATAACTCGTTATGACAATGTGGCAAGCCTGTTAATCTTTTAAATACTTTTGCTGCTGTGTTGTATATTGCGCCTTTTTTCATTATACACTCATGTAGCTCATTGTGTAGTTACATCAGCAGCACCCTTTGTGCTATTGCACACATACACACACGCTCACAAGTAAGAATTCTTTCAATGTAGCAAACCTTCTCATACTGTCTTTTTTTACAAGGAGGATCATTGTAACTAAATGACCCAATGTGTCATTTTGTTAAAATTGATGACTGTATCGTCAGAAACAGTCATCTCATTCTATTTATCGTGGTACCATAGTAGCAATGTTATTTAATGTGTCCTAGCATTAATGTGGTCCATAATATCCTAACAACTATATAATCCACTCTATCATCGAAGCAATGGGGCACATTGCTTAATTGTATCGGAGACTCATTATGTTGATTGACCAAAAGGACAGACATAAAAGAAAAATGGGATAAAAGACATACTAGATATTTAGTAATATGTAATTTTAAATAAAAATGGAAAGTACAAATTAAAATAGAATTTTGAAAAATCACGAAAATTGGACAGAAAAAAATTCTGTTGATATGGCAAGTTGAAAATGAAAAGATCTAGAAAGATTCTTAATGAATAAAGCTAATTATCAAATTAAAAAACACAGAGAAAAATAAGTGAAATTAAAGGAAAAAGATGTGCTTTATGTGACCTGTGGAAATACGAAAATTATTCAAAAAAATCATAAATAAAAACTTTGTGACTTCGTGTCTTATAGGCTTAAAGGAAAATTTCAACCTAATATCCATACTGGATGGTATATATGTATATGTGTGTGTGTGTGTGTGTGTATTTCGTTTTGTTTTCTTTTTGTTTTGTTTTGCTTTTGGAATTGAATCCATTTTGCGTCCCCAGTGAATGGTATAGTCTTATTGGCTATTTGACTTTATTTATTTGTTGTTTTAATTTTGGCAATGAAGCTGTTTAAATTTCCATTATTAAGGTCCGTTAAAAGAAGAAATTTTTTTTTTTTAGTTCTTAAATGTTTCACAAATTGATCTTAGAAACACGCAAATAGATAGTATCCTCTTAAAGGCATTTGGAAGAAAAATGCTATTTGAAAACATATTAATGAACAACATGTCATCGTATTGTTCAAATAAAGAGATTTATTTCTCCTCATTGTGAAGGCTGCTTTTGTTGACATTGCTTTAAGGCCGAATAGGGTTAAGTGGACGTTTACAAAGTCAATGTTTAGCTCAAAATAGCGAGTTTTTCTTTATTTTGGTTATCTTATATGTTGTAAATTCTCAAGAAACATCAAAGAGTATAATGTATTGTGAAAAAATAAAATTGGGTCAAGAGACCTTTACGCCTCTCCCCGTCTATTTTACCCCCCAAAGTATGCATTTATCATAGCTTTCGATATTTCTAAGTTAACTACAAATCGAACTAACACGATTTCTCAGTAATCGGCTATATCTAGTATTGATCCTTTCTACTCGACTCCAGTACCTCTCGGGTATACTCGGCTATTTCGCATCACCGAATTAGTCATCTAACCAAACTGTAACCCACGGTTATGCTCTTTCGCATTTATGGAAATCATAGCAGCTTCCTTGATATCAATACTTCGCCGGCGATATTTTCGGTTTTCATCTTGAACGCATCGACTGTTCTTTTTGCGAACGAAATCGCTTTAAAGCTGATGAAAGACAAAGGTATTATACGACATATCTTGAATCTAGATGTATTATATATATATATATATATATATATATATATATATATATATATATATATATATATATAGTGCATGAACTAGGATAATCTAATGTCTTGGATTTAAACCTTCTTTACATATATATCAGTCAAGAGATCTAGACTCTAAGATTAATTTTAACCAGAGTCTAGCTATGTACCTACATGTATAGTTTACTTCTATAAAAAGTTTAAGGTCAAATTTCAAAAATTTATGACTCCAACTGACTCTGAATGAAATGTATGACGAAGCTTTTATATTGTGCTATGATATTTTTTTAAATTATAAAATAATCTAGCAAAACTAAATATTTGAATTGCTGGAAAGGAAATGGAATATAGAAATTTACTTCTCGTTTTTGGAAGATGTATAAGGCAAATGTATGAAACTCGAATGCCCTCTATAAAAAAAGAACTTGATCTGCGACCAAATTTTGAATGTTCCATGTTTTACATTTTCTATAATTATTACTTCAGCTCAGAAGTTTATTTGTTAAAAGAATCTTCTTTGACACAGCTGCCAGGAGAGCAATAGCTTTATTTTTATCAATCGATCTTCTTTTAACTGCTTTTTTATCAATTAATCGCAGCATCAATCCTCAGCCAAGGCCATCTTCTGATGGCACCAGCTCTGATCTAGTCTCGCCTCTATCAGCGCCAACCCTAGACCTAAAGCCGCCTGTGATGCTATCAACGCCCAACACAGACACTAATCTAACGGCATGAACCCAATTGGGCCCAACTTAAAGGAACGTGAGGGCTTCAACCCATCATGAGTTATGATCTCGCGATGAGAATGGAGAACTCTTCCATCTTCATTGAATAAATAAGATAGCGACAAGAACAGAACATTTTTACCATAAGCTGCACAGTAAAATTAAAACTAGTTGTGACGTCAAGGTCAAAATGTCGATATCCATCATGTTCTCCATGGAAACACTTACAACAACCTTTGTTTGTCCCTTATGTCTGGACCAAAACTTCAGGTGCGCAGGACAAACTTACAGCTCTTTTTTGTCCCTTAATATGTCTGGATCAAAAATCGTGTGAGAATGCATGAGTTTATTACTCTGATTGCACTCCCTCTGGAGGTGAAAAAAAAGTATATTACAAAGAGTTTTGCATTAACTGCGAAGGGCTGTGTACTTATTCTTGCTATCATGAATATTTCTAGCCTCTGCACCACACAACATCTGATCAAAATCTTCTGTACCTCTTTAATGCTTTTACCGATGCAGAAAAATATATAATAAAAGTTGAGGAAGTAGATGCTACCACAATAACAGTGGAAACTCCTGGTCTGCTGCAAGCTCTTACCATAGATCTCTCCTGTATTGGAACTGGAGCGAGTGGGCCTACACATCTTATATAAGTGTCGCGCTGGTTCTAGACTAGACTGCACATATGATTTTGGTTTTGGACACTCAAGTTTTGAGTAATTATTTCCGTGGTTATGAATCTGACCCCAAATTGGAATCCAGAGAGTACAATAGCATGGAGTGGTGTATATAGTATGTGTTAAAAACCATATCAGTAAACCAATGTTTGCGGTAGTAGGAATACCTAAAAAGATAAAAAAAAATCTAAGACTAATGTAGAGATGATAATCAACACATATGGTACAAAACTCATGCGCAGTTCTCCTTGTGTTTTATAAAAATCAAAGATGTATTATGGTGATATCAGTTATAATTATGATGGGCACGGATGCCAAGCTCTTTCACCAACCCATTCCTCCAGGCCAAAACTTGTGGATTTTTTGTCTCAGAGCTCGCATGCGATGGAGAAACCAAAAAACATTGTCTTAAAAAGGAAGGAATATGAAACTCACTTTGTTATCGCCATTGCGGACAGGCTTAACATTGAAATTCGCCAATCTTAAGTTTATTTTTGCTATAATAATGATATACAGTTTTACGGTCTCCTAAGATTTTGTGTGAAGAGAAACAAATTAATTTTTGTTCATTTCAAAGTAATGTTTACCGGTACCGCTACTGCTGTTTTATGTGTGAAAGCACGTGGATTAACTTAAGACAATTATTATGATAGTGGCCTCTTCAAATCCACACGTTCCCTGAATATGACTCCCAAATTAACACATTTAGACGCCATTGCTCTCATTCCGATCAATACTCAGGGAAACACTTGGCCCAATAAACCGACCCATACACCCACACACACTGACTAGTCAACACTTTACTCAATGACACATGACATGTCGCACCCGGGCACCACCAGGAAAGGCACGCGTCCCCTTTTGACACTCGCCCTAGGTTGACCGCGGACATTCCGCCTACCCATTCTTTTGACGGTCTTTAACTTCTCTCTCTCTCTCTCTCTCTCTCTCTCTCTCTCTCTCTCTCTCTCTCTCTCTCTCTCTCTCTCTCTCTCTCTCTCTCTCTCTCTCTCTCTCTCTCTCTCTCTCTCTCTCTATGTATATAATATATATATGGCTGTCTCTCCCGCCCCCCTTTTCTCTCTTAATATTTTCTTCTCAGCCCCTTTTCTTACCCTCTTTCTGCTCTTATTGCCTCCCCCCTCTCTCTCTCTCTCTCTCTCTCTCTCTCTCTCTCTCTCTCTCTTTTTCTCTCTTTATTTCTTCTCCTTTTTTCATTCTCTTTTCCCTTTCACCATCTCTCTTTAGAGTTTATGACCCTTATCAATAACTCTCTCGCTCTTACTTTAGCAGTGTCCCTGTCTTCCTTCAGCAATGAATTTTTTTTTCATTGAAAAAGAAATTTTTTGAATCAAGTCAATCTAAAGATTCTGGAAACAAATTTTAGGCCATTGGTCCTGAAATTGACTTGAACTCTCTGATGCCAGTTCGAATCTGATTAATATTATAATTCTCCAACTTGTTGAGCTGTTAGTATCCTACCTGAAGACAGTAAAACAGCCTACAATCGCAGAAAAAGTTTTGTCTCAGAAACAATAATTATTATCGGTTCTGAAAGGATAACGAGAGATAGAGATGTCATCAAACAAAAAAAAAAAAAAAACCACAAAAAAACAACAAAAAACAAAAGAAAATAAGCACTAAAATATCTTGTGAAGTATTAGTTACACTATAGTTTTTTCTCTCAATAGGACAATGGAATAAAACAAGCAGTCTTCCCGCATTATAGTTAGCAATCATTCTGCAAAATATAAAAGGATCAAATGAAAGCCATCTCTCATCAATGCAGACAATAAAAGCAAAATGATTTTGGTAAATCTATTTAATATAAAAGTGTGCTAATGGTTGTATTCAACTTTACCCATGATTTTATTGCAGTATTGAAAAGTATCCGAATGACTGTGTTCAAAAACATCTTTTTTTTTTTTTTCGTTTTTGGTCTTACTTGCAATTTTATCTTTAAAAAAAAACCCAACAAAAACTAACAAAACAATACAAAAAGAAGTATTATCAAACGAAACCCACTGTTTTTATTTAACTGTTATTGTTATTTCCGTTAAATTTATCTATTTTTTTTTTTTAATTCAACTAATTCTTAACTAAAGGCAAAAGCCAGGGCTGATGCTCTCCCTTATCATTGTGATTCTATCTTGTGTTTTATCAGCTTTAACCGAAGCGAACAGCCGACAGAGGCTAAATTAATGCATATTCACACCAGCAGTAATGTAGTTTCTGTGTAAATGGTGACCAAGCCAAGGCTGGAAGGCTCAAAGGACAACCAAATTTAGAGAGAGAGAGAGAGAGAGAGAGAGAGAGAGAGAGAGAGAGAGAGAGAGAGAGAGAGAGAGAGAGAGAGAGAGAGAGAGAGAGAGAGAGAGAGAGAGAGAGAGAGAGAGAGAGAGAGAGAGAGAGAGAGAGAGAGAGAGAGAGAGACAAAGACAGAGAGAGAGAGAGAGAGAGAGAGAGAGAGAGAGAGAGAGAGAGAGAGAGAAGGAGGAAGGAAGAGAGTAACTTTAAAAAAAATCAAGGAAGGAAAGAGAAGACAGAGTGAGGGATCTAGAAAATCGGACATAAAGTTGTTCTAATTTTACTTTTCACATTTCAAGATTAATGTACATGCCAATAACAAAACAATATAGTGTTAAAATAAAAAGAATAATAAAAAAAAAAAGTCGACGAACCAAAACTTAAACTATAATAAAACAAAAATCAGATACGATTTTTTTTGTAGAAAAGTAGCTTCAGATTGCTCTAGTCTTCGAATAAGATTCTTTTCGAAACTTAAGGGAAAATTTACAAATTATTGCAAAAAATATTATCAGATTGGTTAGTCTGGAGAGAGTTGGCCTGGCAATAATGAGGTCTGGGTTTCATCCTGCCCTAGATCCCCAGGTGTTAGACTATTCACTCAAGCTTGTCCTTGGCTTGACAGAAAACTGCTCTCTGTTTTAAAGGTTTCTTAAAAATTTAAATCAATTAAAGATCTTCATTTATTGCAATAGAAAGAATAAGACAAATTGAGCCAGCGAGAGAGAGAGAGAGAGAGAGAGAGAGAGAGAGAGAGAGAGAGAGAGAGAGAGAGAGAGAGAGAGAGAGAGAGAGAGAGAGAGAGAGAGAGTGAGATAAGAAGATATATAAAAAGGTGGTATGATTAAATCTTGCACTAGTTACAACAAATCAGAAATAATCAAGTACAAGGAATCTGGAACTCGTCACTGGCAAGAAAATGTTTTACATTTCTATATTTCTTCGTTACAACGCAAGTATAACCCAGCCTTATTTATTATGCGATACGATACACATCGGGCTTCCCTATGTTCAAGCCCTGCGTTAAACTCAGTGGTTGGCAGTCCGGGTATAACTTCGACATGTTTTAATAAGAAATTTTCAGGTATGATTTATTCAAAAGGACAAGTTTAACTGCTTGACGAGCGGCATTTCTTTCAACTATGAACAGTATCACTATAATTATATCAGTAGCAATTACTTGTGGTTTTCTTTAGGATGATTGCGTGATCTAAATCTATCTACCGTTTGACCGTAGATCCAGCTTTTCCGATATAAAGAGTTATAAACCATGACGATCGTAAAAAATTGAACTCAATGCACAGTAACATCTGATCTAGAATTGAAACAAAACGGTCATTCGCTGTGTGATGAAGCTTGGCTGGAAAAAATTATATGAATGAATCATCATCCATCCACACGATAGACATAACCATAAGCAAGGACTTTTGGTGGGGTCTCGACTAAGGGAAACTGAAGCAAGCAAGTTAACAATGATGATCTTTAAAAATTCAATGAACTGTTTTTACACTTTCAGGATGAAAACCTTTACAGTCATTTCGATCTTTTTATGATTCCGATTCCTAAAAATTTAAGACATCTCATTTAAAAAAAAAATTTATTATTTGTTACTTAAGGGAATTGAAAATGCGACAAGGACACACTTCGCACTGTAACAGAAATTTAGGAATAATACTCCTTATTCAACAGGTGGATCAGACCTTTTATGTTATGACAATTTTCAAGAATGGTTACATCATAAAATGCAATATTTTGAAGTTTTGGCGAGAATTTTTCATCCACACAGCTCAGTTTCTTGCGTTTAGTTTTTTTCACTTTCCAGCATTCAGATCTCGATGTTTTATCCTTTAGTTAAATAAAAAAGGATGTTTTTAAGTTCCAACCAGGACAAATTTTCCTCGTATGCGCTGAACTATCAGAGATAAACTTTATATCATTAAGGTTTCGAGAATTGAGTTTACAGTTAAAGGACGTCTAATCAATCAAAACTCTGATTCACACGAGATGAATGAAAAGAAATATTACATATATTTTTGTTTTCCTTCAACTAGAAGTTCTTTAGAGCTAAAGCGTAACCGCATAATAATAATATCTTGCTATGTGTTTTTTCATAACGTCTAAATGCCTCACTAAGAACGTTGCATAAACTGAAAGATAAAGCATTTTGAACTTGTACCGTAAAAATTTTGAAAAAGAAAAATAGTTAATTCTTTAAAAACTATCCACAACAATAACAAAACCAACAAAGGAAAATTCTTTTCCTAACTTTCAAAGTGCAAAGAGCACTCTAATTCAGATATTTAACATGCTGGTTTAGAGCAGGGCTACATTTACAAGCGAGATTGAATGAACTGTTCATTAAAGTCAAAGAGAAGAAAGTATAGATCTTTTTAACCAGTCAAAGGCTAATTATTCAATAGGCGTTTTGCTCCGAGCGGTTTCCCAAGCGAGGCTTTTAGACTACAATATTGAAAAGAGGACATTGCAGGTCAAAATGAATTGTCGTGTACTTTCGATTGCCATTATTGAGAGTGTAAGATTTAAAGTGCATGACTGGTAGCTTAATATTTAAAAAAAATTCATTTCGACTTTCTCCTAATTCCACCATTGTTCTTCACCAGTATCCATTTTCCAAATATATTTGACCATAATAATACAGTTCTAAAGGTCTTATTAAGACGGAAAACAAAATAATAAAGAATATGATATCCGCAGGAACCTGCGTAAATTAATGTTTAACTAACTTTGAAGAACGCATAAATAATTTTCTATTTATATATAAATATAAATCATATTAAACGTTCTTTTTCATTTAGAATGAACAGATGTTCAGGTATGAATTTCCGGAAGGTAGTGCAAATTTGGGCTTGTTTGGTTCTCCATGTCCTTATAAGGCTTTTAGATGGATCGTTAAGTAGATTGGAACTGTTTTCAGGTTTATTCAATACGCACCAAATTTTAAGTTTAAAAGCAAAATGACCGATCTTTGCAGCTTACAACAGCAGCTTGTAATTTCTTTATTTATTAAATCAGTCGCTTATGGATCTCTCTAGGTTCATCTTCATGTCTGGATTTTCCTACTTCGGGCCCTGGAGGTAAGCGAGCGATATTTTACCCATAAAGTATCACCAGTATCTAAGATGATTATAATGAAATAGTATTAAAAGATTTAATTATTTCAGCGTAAGCTCTGCATCAATATATACACTGCAAAAGTTACTTTGTGTACAAAGGAAACATAAGTCTATAATCATAACTATTTTTTTCTTTTATATTCTAAATATTTGCAGCGTTTCTAAGTGATGTTTTTTTAAAGATGTAATTAATTCAAAAAGATAAATCACTACTTTATATCTCGCACAAATAAAGTTCCACCTCTACATCCACCAGTTTTGTTTTCAATTATCAATTTTGTTTTTGTTCCCTTTCAAATCTCCACCTCATTGGCCTCCGCCTCTCAACGCTAACTTTTGTTTTCTGGGAAAGATCAACTCCGCACCCGAATCTACCCACAATGCGCCGGCCTAGCTTTCCCATATTTGCGCACCTTTTCGACGTGCGGTTTGTGCCTCCAGGGAAAAGAACTTTTGTATTCTTAGTGCGGCCATTTTCCCCCAGGTTTTGTCCTGAACAGAAGAGACACAAGTGCTCTTAATACAAATAACTAACCATTGTTCCTGTCTGTATCTCTCTGGTGGGCGCTCACTAGCTGGCTGGTGGGGCTATAGATTTTTAACAATAAGAAATGTTCATTCTCTCGCTTGCAGTTGTCGAGACTCTGGGGCTCTGCAGTCCCTAAAGTTTGTTTCCCTGTTGTTTTGCCCACCAGGTAAACACCTTTGTACATTCTGATTAATATTCTTTATTAAATCCTTTCCCTCGATTCACACGTCATTCCACGGTCCCTGAAGACATGGACATTGTGATTACTGCCTGTCCCAAATCTTTACAGCTCAAAAGGCAGCAAGCAAAAGTTCCATCTATCGATTCCTCCCATATTTCCCTATGGCTTAAAACAGGCATTCACAACATTATTGATAGCTCACTTTTGTTCCCGCCCTCGCTATCATTTCTGGAAGATTCAGTACTCGCCTCCTCTGCTCACACCCGCTAGACACCAATTCGAAAACTCGCTGTCTTTTCTACTAAAATCCCCACTGTTTGGCTGGCTGTGGTAGTGGCTGTCATAAATTGCATTAACCGCACCGGCACATCCATTTTCCCCTCTTATTTGTTAAAGCCCATCCAAAAACCGCAAACTCAGACTTCACCGGTGCATGACTGCTAGTGAATACCTGGAGTAAGGACGTCCCGAGGGGATGTATGAGCAGCTCAAACAGGGAGGCTCTTCCCTTTGTACAATTGGCTGCTTTGCTTTTCCTCTTCTCTCCTTGTCTTTATTCATCGTAGATTTCACTTGAGTGGTTTGCAAGATTGGATATTTTCATCCGCGATAAATTTTGAATCAAATAGCATGACTTTTAGACTCAATCAATGTGCATAAGCAACAGCAGCATTTTTAATTGGAGTAATAAACAAACCAAAATACTAGCTATCATTTTGATTTTGCTTTTAAATTTGAATTGAGTGAAATTTTTTAAACTATTCTAAAGATAGAACATAGTTTAACCACAAAAATAATAATATTAATGATAAAAAGACAACGAAAAATGTGTAATGAAATAAAGGTACTTGATTAATCTCTTTTCTTAGTATCTCAATTACATAATTATTGGACTTCGTAGTTATGTTATGTTCGCTTAACTTCCACATTCCCTGAAGTATTATCGTGGCAGTATAAGTATGAAATCCATGAAGGACAATTTACCACAAAACATAGACAAAAAGGCGGCGTTTTGGGGTAGAATGTCGCAGGTATTTTTAGTTTGTTATTTCTGTATTTTAAATGAAACGTGAGAGCGAACATCTCAGCTCCAGGATTCTTTGAACCAAGGCTGCTACTGATAGAGTGAGTTCTTGCGCTCTGCTTACTTTGCGAAAGGGCTCAGTAGGGCGTGACAAATGATCCTATAAAACATAAAAAATGAGATAGCAAGAAATATTTATTTGCTTTTGACATGTTGCGTATGCATATCTTGCATACTCAACATACCATTTTTTTTGTCAAGATTACCCTAGATTTATATACTTGTATCAGAATTAAACTTGTTGTGGAGATTTAAACTTGCAGCATAATGCTTGAGTTGAGATTCTACGAGCTTATCGTGGACATGCAAACTGTAAATCTGACATACCTCAAAGCAAAAACTAAACTCATTTGTAAGGAGCAGCGAGAAAAACAATAATTAAAACAAAATTGATTTATTTCATTTTCGAGTTTTGTAAAAGCGAGACTTTAAAAAGCTCGCCTAATTTTTAGCAATCTGGACCAACAATTCAAATAGATGCCTCGGGTGTAAAGAAAAGCTCCAAGACACTAAAAAAAAAATCAGTAATTGTAAAGAGCGTGATTCATGTTTTGCGAAGAAATTGCGTCTTATTATTAAACCTTGTGAGACACTCCTCATACGATACTCTGCTCCTTGTAGAGAATCCTGATGAACAAGTAAAATGGGCATTTGATTTGTAATTATGGATCCATTCTTCTCTGAATATACTGTCATACTTTATTTTTGCATAATTATTGTTTTCATCCAAAGCTGCTCCACACAGAAAGCTATCTCGCTTGCCAGCTTGCACAGACCACTTTATATCCTTTGACCTCTCTCTGCTTCTCTCCTTTTTCCTCTGTGTTTTTGCGGTTGGTAAAAAACAAGTCCCGTCGAAAATGGCGTGCAGAATCATGCTGGAACTGTTACAAGTACCCGACACACGATCAGATAACACCAAAGCCCGCCTGGTCTGGGGCGAACTGTTTGTCCGACTTGCGCTGGGGGAGGGACCCAAATCTCCCCCTCCGGGTCCTGTCAACAGCGAGCAACATCTTGTATTATGGCGTTATCTTGTTGGGGAGATGCTCCATTGTTGAACGCGCCTCTGAGCTGTTAGAACCTTTTTTTCCTGATCTTCGTCACCGCTACGTGGATATCGGTGCCATTCTGCATGCCATCTTTCGAGGAGTCATTTTTATGTCCTGTGTACGTGCCGCACACGTTTATATTCTACCCTTCTCTGTTCAACAACAGAGTGGCTTTTGTATTTCCACGGAAGCTTCTAAATAAATAAAACAAACCAGAACAAAACAAAAGCCACACTGTCGACAAACCAGACTGACAAGGAAATGTCGTAAAACCGGTTGTGGTTAGACTGCAAAATAAAACAAATCGAAAAAACAAAATACAATTATGTGGTCCACCTTTTCGACTCGTCTTCTAATAGATATTGCATGTACATAGTTACAAATCATCAGTCACTTCAACTTACAACTTTATCAAAGACCCAATAAAAGAGTCTCAAATGAGGGAATAAAATAGTGTGGGAGGGGTAGGGAGGGGTGAGGGACGATGGAATTATTAATACATTTATCCAAAGACAGAATGGTAGATAATCTAATTTAAAAAAAATAATTTCAATAAAAATTGATCAATAAAACAGAAGATTGAATGATGGATCATGAATCCTGAGATTGATGAAAGGTAAATAGAGAACGTAGAGAGTCTAAGAAATATTAATACGACAGGCACACAGACATAAGACGAAGACCGACATGTAGGAGAAGAAAAGAAATATCCGTACATTTTTATAAATCTTTCATTTCTAACGAAACGGTTGCTACATATTTAAGTAAGTAATGATCAAAATTTTTGTATCGTTAAGATAGTCAATGTGTCAGAAAGAGAAATAGATAGATATATAGATAGATAATATATATATATATATAAAAGAGAGAGAAAGAGAGAGAGAGAGAGAGAGAGAGAGAGAGAGAGAGAGAGAGAGAGAGAGAGAGAGAGAGAGAGAGAGAGAGAGAGAGAGAGAGAGAGAGAGAGAGAGAGAAAGGGAAAGAGGAAGAGAAGTATGGGCCGCAAGAGCAAGGATTATTTGATGAGAGAGGAAGAAGTACAATGATAGCGGACTGATTATCACCTTTGCTATTGGAATCTTTCAACTGCAAGCAAACTATGAAATAGACCTAGGCAATCAAGTTCCTTCCAGTAAGAGATGAGTTAACGGTTAGTTCCAAATATTTGACTGTGTGTTTATATCACTCTTTCCATGTATTATTTTTCTCTCATTGTCGTTTCTCATTCCCTCTATTTTCTTATCTGGGTCTCTAACTCAACCTCCTGTATAAAAACTTGCCTGATCTCTCAAGATACTTTTATGCAACTGGACCAGGCCTCCTTCTGAAACTAATCCCCAGACTGGTCACGTGTGCAGCTTACAGACTTAGCGCAATGCCGAAACCCTTGCTCCTTGGAAATGCGAGGCCCCGCTAACAGTTCTACACATAATTGTTTAATCTCGTCCAAGCCCATGAAGAACCCTATGATGGATCTGCAAACAGGTATTGAGTGAAAATCAAACAAATACCTGAGTGTGAGGGTTGTAGGACTTTCTTCAGCCACTCAATAAGCCTGTACTGCCATTTCTTCCTAAAACCCATTATTACTCGCTTTATAGAGCGTTTTGATGTGCAACAATCCTTTTGCAATATAAAAGTATTCAAATAGATACTGAGATAGCAAGTAGCAATGGGTGATAATATCTCTTGAGTGAATTATGAGGCTCATTATAATACGCAAGTTTCGAAACTAATTTCATTTTCCGTCTTTATTTCCTGTACATAATCACTGCAGTTGTATTCGTATTTTTCACATACAGTTCTTTAGATCCACCAATCATTTGCAGGTATCTTTCTCACAGTTTCAATGTGTTTTACTGAATTTTAGAACTTAAGAATAATTATAGTTTTTTAGTAGTTAAAAAGCTCGCCATTTTACCCGGAAATAGATCTCTTGGACTAGCTGATAGGCCTAACAAGTCTCTTGTCACCACACTATAACACTGACGCTACCCAGGCCCTTAAGTTAGAGAGCAAGTTGTGTAGGTACGAAACACCTTAAACGTAAACATTGACTTAGGCTAATGGCTCTTGGCACTAGGTTAAACTTAACGTTAGTTTGTAGTTACAAAAAGCCAAAAGGGAACAGTTTGTCAACCACTAAACGTGGAATAAGAGCTCTATTAATAATTTTGTGACGCGAGGACATTGATCTCTGATTATGGCTTATAATATGCAAATACAGATACTTCGCATTTGTAGAAAAATTTATCTTGACAATCAACCTGTTCATAAAATCAGTTCATATCAAAGTGAAGGTCAAAATGCTCTTGTTATCTCAATCATATATAAAGACTTGATACTAGATTTCGACTAGATTTAATGACATCTGAGATTAATTATTTTACGTCCAATAATCATAATGACAGATCATCAATTTTTAAAAAAATCTTTTTTGTACATTGATTTAGATAAATATTCTTCATATAAGGGCCGAGCCATGGCATTCGTACTAAAGGGATAGAAGTAAATTCTCTATCTCGCCTGTATCATTAAAGTGTGTGTTTGTGTGTGTGTGTGTGAGGATGGGAGGGGGTGGGAGAGGGAGGGAGCGGCGTTTGAGGGCCTGAGCATGTCCCTCTCGTCACAATAATATTAAGATAAACATTTTCAGTAATGAAGTGTATACTTCACTATTACAGAGAGGAAAATTGATTTAAAAAAGTATTGGTATTAAAGTGATGTGGAAATTTCAAACTTTATCAAAGAAAAAACAACTTTGTTCAATGTTACTTTCCACACTTTTATGATGCAGAGTCAACAAAATTACCGGAGGTATACTATTGATTAAGCAAGAATCATGAATCATCAAATGCTCTTGATGCGATAACTTATGTAGCGCTTTGCTGTATTATTTTTGGCTGTCAGCGACCACCCTCGCGGATCCTGCGCCAGAATTTTCTCAGGCAATGTAATGAGAAATTTCCACCCCTTAGATATTGAAATATATGAGAAAGTATTAATTTCTGCGGAAAGTGTATTTAAAAAATATATTCTCTTTCAGTATGAAAAACGCTAGATTGCTCAAGCTTTAACAATGCTTTTTCATGACCGTAGCCATCATTTTAATCAAGACGTCATGTTCATACATTACGAAGAGCTCAGCTCTTATGTTTTAAAACAAGACTAATACTATTATAAATCTCTTGTCAAAACGGTAACTTGATATAAGCAGAACAAAACTTGAGTATAGAAGAAGCCATTCACTGAATTTGGTCTTTTTCGTTCACACCTGCATGGAGTGTTTCACCACCTTCTCAAAAGAACCACAATAAAAATCTTGCAGACAATTATGTTATATTAATACTGAAGGTCAAAACTTCCAAGCGCTTTTGGAATTGTAGTTAAGTTTATGACGAGTTAGAGGGGCCTTCCGGCCACAAGAGAATATTGTTTGCTCAGGAAATTCAGGAAGACGGGACAATGGTTGACACTCACATTATTAATGTAGAATCAAGACTTTACATAAAACATTAGCTAGAAAGCCTTACAATCCATTGTTTAAGTAGGCTTAAGCGAGGTCTATTGCTCTAGGAACATGTGTTTTCACAGGCCTTTGCAGTGCAGCGTAAAACATGGTCTTAATAATTATTGTGATTATATAATGTGCGGTGGATGCTGTAAAACTGCAAGTTTTGAAACTGGGGGAAATTGTCGTGACATCTTACCTTCAGTTCGCCATAATAAAACGATCCATACCAATCAACATTTGAGATTGTGATGTACAGAAACTATGGTGATGAACTTCAGAGCACCTATGAATCTCAGCATTTACGTATGTTGAAGATATTGAAGTGTTCAACCTTGCATATTGAAATACGATCTTTAATTTTAACCTTTTAACATTTTGAATCTAAGAGTAATCAACCTAACATGTTGAAGTACAATCTTTCATACTAACCTTTCAACATTTTAAACCTTAAACTTTCAGAGTAAAATCTAAGATGGAAATTTTTAAAGAGAGAATTCCAAACGTCGTAAATTCCCGCAACTTTCCGCAACCAGACTTAAAAGTTATAATACTCAAGCCGCTCGTGCGTAGCAGTACATGTTACCGGTGTGTGATTGTTTGATACTGTTATACTGCCACAAACATGGCCAGACACAATATTGACTCTCTGTAACTGAATGTCAGTAAGGCTGAAGGAGATGAAGCTTTGCTCCACTCTACCCAGTGTATAAGAAACAAACTTGGAGCGGGGTGGTGTGAAGAGGTTTACTTGTTGACGGGGGGAATTAGGAAAGGACGCCTCCCACAGGCCGCTAATCTCTGCCGAGTGTATCAAAGTGGTTGCCCCTGAGTGCCTGGGAGAGATTGGCCTTGGTTCAGGTGCTCCAGGAGAGGGACTGTTCTACTTCCAGAAGCGAAGCCAATTTCTGAAGTGAAACTCGCACGACAAAAAGCGTAATACTCGAATATTTTGTTAATGTTAGGCTTTGTGTTGCATCCAACAAAATGTATTACGTATCTAGACAAGCTGTCAACTAACGCTTACTTGGCACCAAAACAGACATAAATATAAACTTTCGTTCACCAGATGAGGTTGCAGCACATCTTATTTTACCGCCACTTTTTAACCTATAAATGTCAACTTTTTGTCCCTTTCAAATCATTTCAACACATAAGACTAGATGCAACCCATTTTAGGCTTCTTGTTGGTGGATTTAGGTTGCTGGATTTTGAAAGGGTCATAATCGTCATCAGACCTAGGCTTGGACGTGAATTGCTCACGATAAAATGTCGCGATTCACAATAAAAGCAGTGCACTTAAAGTGCATACCTGAATGTCAATCGAATTGAAGTTGATTTTATTACTCCATAACAACAGAATCCGCACCAATAAACCATTGTTGAGTTTCCATCAACAACCGAGAACCATGTATCTAATCCAGATCTAGATGAAACCTAAAGGTTTTGTTGTATCAATCATCGCCAGAAAAACTATTTATAAGATTCAATAACAAAGAAACAAAACAAAACAAACAAACAAACAAAAAACCCACAAAAAGCAAAGTTAAAAAAATGTGCATATAGCTTTTCATGAAAGACTTGCAGCTCTAATTTTAGAATTTGAACTCCTAACTTTTTGTTGGAAAAATTGACTGGCTTAAGATAGACCATTGTGCCATTTATGTACTAATAAACAGGAACTGGAGACTTTCGAAAGATGATAATTTATGATCAAGATATATAGGACTGTCTGTTATGTCGCGTTCTTACTTTCACTTAACAGACTTAAAATCCTGTTCGTATCTGTGAGGTGGGGGATTAGACACATTATGGGTAGGGCGATTCTAAATGCCAACGTAATATCGATTACCAGAATCGATCGCTCATCAGTTTATCTCTCTAAATAATATGATTTCGTCTTCAAGAGGACCGAAGCAAAAGAATTTAATACTTCTGGCGAATTTGTGCCGATTATTACAACTTTGGATGGTAAAAGCTAAAATGCAAAAAATTAAAATGAAAAAAAAAAAAAAATCAACTTATATCCATCTCCTTTGTGAATTATTTTTCATGCATAGTCTTGATTAATTCCGTCATAACGTTAGGCCTCATCCTGCAAATAAAGTTGCATAATACAAGCTCTTATCGGGTTTAAAAATATATATAAAATACAAGCGATCAAGATCTTGGAAAAAAATTTCTTTAAGAGAACAATAAATAGCCTCAAAATATTTACTTATATTTTTGTCAGATAAAAATCATACAAATTAACCCTTTGACCCCTTGGAAGAGGCACACAATGTGTGAACTTTGACCGGGTTATGTCATATATTATGGAAGAACCAGAAGAAAATGTAACAATTGGTTGCTAGTACCTCCGGGATCATACTTCTAAAAATCTTACGCACATAGATTTATCTCCATCTATTCTTGAGATAAGCACCAATTATTAATTACCTTTATTCTAGGTCCATCTAATTTCCAAACAATATCTTAGCTGTGTTTTAAGTTCAGCCTGCTGTAAATGGAAATCTATCAGTGATATATGTGCAAAAATGTTTTTAAAAAGTCAAATTAGAATAAAAAACAACAAATCATCAACTGGATCAGTTTGTAAAATACAATAAATTGTTGAGCATTCACACACACACACACACAAATAAAATATTCAGTTAAATTGTGAAGACTTTTGTTCCAATGTTGATTGAAATCACTTCGAACGAAAACTGCAAATGCTTTCGGGAAAGTAATATCTCAAGTTTTATTTATTTAAAAAAAAAACAACTATTTACTTAATTCAGTCGAACATTTTTATCTCTCAATCCAATAAATGCGTCACAACAAAGACGCAGGAAGGACATAATTCTTTCCTTCGCTTTCAAATGGAAACGAGTTGAATCTCCTCTCCGTCCGTGGGAAACTTGATGTGCATCAGGCGCCAATATTTCCGGAGTGATCTTCCTATAGACAGACCCAGAGGTAAGATCGCTAGTAATAAATACGTTAATCTTGACGATGTATCGGATCTCATACCAAAAGACTATCCAGATCCACAATGTTATTTAACCACGATTATTACCAAGTTAAAGATCATCAATTCAACATAGAAGCATTCAGAAGAGGTCCGAAGTAACGCTACAAGGCTTAGAATATTTAAAAAAAATTCTTAGCAATCTTTAACATCTTTCTTTTTCTGTTTTTCATATGCGCTCCTCTGAGAAGCAATAGCGTCAGCACTTTTGAGCGAACAAATTGCTCAGGGTAGGTGTTATTAATTACATGATGTGCTTTCAAAACAGAGCTCATCATAAGTCCTTGTGAAATTCCACTGCTATTGACACAATTAAGATTTATATTAAGAGTTAATTTAGAACCATTAATATTCCAAACAAAACCCCAAGTCATCTGTTTGCCGAACAAATCTCGCGGTTCGGATCGAAAGGGGATTCTAAAAATTTCGACCTGGTTGAGTAAGTGGGCGTTTGAAAAAATGAAAAAAGTGAAATGAACAAGTTAAACCAGATTATATAACGTGGCAATCTTTAAGCATTCGGACAACATCAATTATGTTTCACAAAATTTGATGGTTCATGTTTGTAGTTAATGAAAAGATTATGACCGAAAGTTGGAGTTAATTATAATAATAGATAACATCTGCTATAAATGCTTTTACATAGACATAACTCATGATTTTTAGCTATGAAGTATAAGGTCTTTGTCAAATGGAATTATTGAACTACATAGATCTAGATTTAGCTGTTTTTGCCCTGTAGGCGTGCTTTGAAACCCTGACGTCTTCTGTGAATGATGAAATCCGGTTATTACGACATGTAAAAAATGAATAGATAAATAAATAAATTGAAGTGAACATCAACAAGATAGCATTTGGGCAATAAAGAAAGTAGGAGAGGAATTATGAGGATTAAGATGTGTAAGTTAAAATGATTAAAACAAAATTAAAAATTAAAACGTGCTGGGTATCTATACAGAGCTTTTTTACTTTAAAAAATGTGACATAGTATTCTTGTTGTTTTCACTAATTATTTTCACCCCAGGCTAGAAAAGTAAGCGGTGCTCTATATGGCTTACCTATCCGTATAATTATTATTTCTGAGACTTTATGAGGAGTGCATAATTATCGGTAATTGAATCAGCGAAAAACGCAAAGCTTTTTAACCGTTGAAGAGGACAATAATGCTCAACCAATCAATCACCCTAAAGGTTGATTTCCGTTCTACATGCTGTAAATTTAAAAATTCGGAGTTAGAAGATACAGAAAAATGGATTTAAATGGGAAAAAATATGATTGTGGCAAGGCTGTTCACCATTTCCCTGCTTTTCCAGAGCACTTTACTCAGCACTAATCAGATCCCTCTCACACCGGTTCTATCCACTTGTCCTCTTTACCCTTACATGATTAAGTATATATTTTGACACGTGAAAGAGAGAGAAAATTACATGCTAAAAATCATGTTGCTGATAAATTTTAGCGATAGCATTAATTTTTCGATAACTCTTTCGCCATTTTAATGTCTTAATCATTCTTTCCATGGGTCAAATACAAGCACTATGTGATAAATGCTCGAACTAGCAATCAGATTTTCTAACTCAATCCTCGTGCTTTCCATCTTTCACTCTTTCTCACTCTCTTCCCTGGTCTCTTATCTAGATCGCAGTGTATATTATGTATACATATCTTTTCCTTTTCTCTGTTTCTCAATTCTCTATACCCATCTAATTCAAGTTCTTCTCTATTTTACACTTTCTTCTGGCTCCTCAAGCTTTCTCCCCATATGAAAAGTTCGAGAGAGATTTTGAGCCCAGACCCTTCACCGAACCACTTACATAGCAGCGGGGGTCACATTTACGAAATTGTTCCACACCCAGAATCTCAAGAAGCTTAATCATAAATTTCCAGGACTTTTGCTCAGTTTATGTGAGTAGATGGCACCAGAAGCCAATTCATCTCGCCATATGGGGTTGCTTATTTTATGCTCAAATAATTTTCAAGATTATTAGGTGCCAGCAATTTGCCAATTTACATTTTACGTAGGTTAATTGTCATTATTGATGGCTCTATGGATGCTAGGTCCTCAGGGAATGGAATTTACTGCGAGTCAAGTTTTTAAAAGTATTTTGTACGATATGGCATACGGATACAAAATACGTGAAACCTGTTTTCATTACCCATCCGCTACTTTAACGTGATATCTTCTGATAAAACACGTGTAACACTAAATTAGTGGTTTATGACAATCTTGCACCCGGAGCTTGCTTATAAATTAACTCCGGAGAAGAGTGATACCATTCCTTATTATATTTACTGTGCAATAGGTTAATACACTCAGCAGTTTTAGATTTTTTTCTTTTCTTTTTTTACTTTAATAATATTATTCTAGGTCAACAAATACTCCTCTCTCTATATACATTCTCGTTTTTTTTTTCTCTCTACTCTCTACTTTTCTAATGTTCTTAGTGTGAGTTTTGTACCATTCCGCCTCTCATTATCCCTTTAATCATTATCATCATATAATTTAGTTCTGTCTTCCTCTTCCTTGCACTTCCTTTTTCTCTTCTCCGCCCTCTTTTTAAGCCGTTTCAACCCTCCCCCTTCATAAAGATCCATCTTTGTTTTTCGGCCAGTATATTTTCTTCATAATCCAAACTGAGTAGAAAACAGCAGCAACTCTTGACTATTCAAAAATTGCTCCTCACCATTTTTCAAAGCATAAATTAAAAAAAAAAGAATGAAATCGAACGTCAATATTCCATTAAACGAAATAAATTTGTTTCTGTTCCTGTCTCCTTTGCTTAAGCCTTTCAACAAAGCTGAAAACTTCAAGCAGTTTCTTTAAATTCATCTCTATCCTTTATTAGAAAAGCTAGACTTGAGGGGTTGCAATCGAGAGACAGCTCTTTCTTCGGTTTATATGGTGACAACAAATCGCTGTAAATTTTTGTTGATTTTTTATTTCTCTGTCAGCAATAACCACCTCTAGACAACCACAATGCAATCGTCTCTGCTGTATTTATCAAATGTTACAGAGGACAAAAAAGAGCTAACAAGCGAACACAGCAGTTTATAGCAATAACTCAATTAAATAACAATTAAATCAACACAAAGTAAACTCACAACATACATTGTAGTTTTTTTTATCATAGAAAGCATATCTTTATATTTAGGTTAGTTTGACCCGCTTGGGTTGTTACAGCATTGTGCGCGAGCAATGTTGCGCAAGGGAAGAAACTGTTAAAATACTATTAAAAGTGTGGGCATTTTGATAATGCAATTTTTGCAGACACTTTCTAAATCAGATATTTCTCTTTGGAAGTTTGTTGGGTTATTTATCTGATACCACGCATTTAGCCTGCACTGAAAGACATCCATCAGACCAGAAAAATGACATTTAACACCAGATGAAAATTACTACGATGATAAAAGCACACAATCGGTCGTCATCATCTTGCTGAGCCGCCCTCGTCAAGGGTTTACACTACGAGTTAAGTGAAGAGACTAGAAAGTCGAGATATGAAATATTCCAGGGCTAGAAATCTATGGGAAGACGGAAGCTCCGCTACGAGGAGACTGGAATAAAACGTCAATAAAATGCGTTAACGTTTAGAGAGGTGATAAGTTTATCAGGCACTAGAGTCCAGCCAGTATGGCGTCGACTCCAGGCCAGATGTT